>JAJJWW010008311.1:0-378301 GCA_023531295.1 Papaver armeniacum | reverse complement strand
TCTATAAATAAGGTTTTACCTATATCCAATCCCCACTTTTCCTAAATCTCATCCCAACCATACAAAATAGATTTTTGTAACTCTTTCTAAATCGGGTGAACAAAACTGTCTCTATTACTCATCTCCATCCGCTGCAGTCTTCATCCTTGATCCCTTTGCCAAATTTAATCATAATAGATTTGATAATCCACCACGACTCCTAACTTTCGTGACTACCAGTACTCTCTTTTGATCTAATAATGGTTTTATACCATATCTCATATATTAGTACATCTGTATTCTTCTAATGACCCAACAATGGTTTTATACCAAAAACGAGAACTATAATGATCATCCGACGAATTAGTAATCAACTTTTTCTTTCACTATTGATTTTTCTATTGATAAGATGGAAACAGTGTATAGGAGCTGAAATTAAGATGCTAGGGGTTTATATAATTGAGTTCTCATGGAATTTAATTAGGTTTTCATTGTAATCAATTACCCCAAGTTTAATCATTTCCATTGATGAATTGTATTCTTGTCCACACACTATCATACCACAGTAAAATTCAATCTCCAAGATGATGAAAACGGTGACTTGATGATTAATTTTGGCAACCTAATACTTAATTATGGAAAACAATAGTGAGTATTGCTTACTCAATTTATAAAGTGTTACACAAAATCTGGTGTGTGTGGTTGGGATGGGATTTAGGGAAAGTGGGATAGGAAATAGGTAAAATCATGAATAAAGAGTGTCATTGTAATTGTAAATCATCCCATACAATCGATCACGGAGATCAATAATATTTCACCCTTGGCGGATTTATCCGTGGACCAGTCGAGTTGACCGAACCACGTTAAATCTCTTGTCTCATTTCATTTCTTTTGAATCGACGATCCTTCGATACTCATAATATATTAGGAACAAATCCTCAAAATGTTAGCTTCAAATCTGTATCATTTAGTTTTTATTCATAGGAAAAACGACTAAAGTTTGAGATATAAAAGTGTGAAGGAATCTCCCTGTAAATCTATATATTCATAAATGTAATTAACCCGACATCAAGATTTAAAGGGTAAAAAATGTTTGACATTACGAATAAAGTTTGTTGTGACTGTTGTGGAACACCACCATTTACCACTGAAAAAATGAGCCGTTGAAAGTCAATGGATTTTTAACCATTAAAATTAAAATTGGTAGATCGTGAGATTTATATTTCGATCATTTTTTGTAAGAACGTGGAGTTTCGTAAGAGGAACAAAACCCTAAAATATTAGTTTCAAATCCGTTATTATTTTTTATTCATAAAAAGCCTGGCATTTTTAGGGGCGACACTAAAAGACTAAAAAGTTCACCTAAACGTAAATCTAAGCTACCCCTTATCTTTGATTTTTCGACATGGCCAATATGCCCTTATATAATCGGGAGCCTACACCATAATCGGTAGGTTAAAGGTGAATCGGTAGGTTAAATTGAAACTATACCTACCGATTATTGTGTAGATACTTCGGCTAATAATCCCTTTTATAATCGATAGCTTATCCAACTTGTAAGACTACCGATTATAAGGAGCCCCATATTCAACCTTGGCTAAATTCCATAGGTTTTGAGGGGTGCAGAGCCAACCATAACCACTTGGCTTGAGATGTGGATGTAGCCATAATCGGAAGCCTAATAGGTTACATACTCTACCGATTATAAGTTTCCCCAAAATGAGTTTTTTCTAAAATCCTTCACGTAATGAATTTTGAAATCTACCATAATCGGTAGGGTATATAATTATATAACCCACCGATTATAACGAGTCCCGGATCAAACCTTTGCCATGTTTCATAGGTTTTGAGTGTACACAGCCAGCCATAACCACTTGGTTCGTGTTTTGGATGCAGCGTTAATCGGGAGTTAAATATATTACCAAACCATCCGATTATGGGTTGCCCCAAAAAGAGTTTTTTCTAAACCTGACATTTTTAGGGGCGACTCCAAAAGAATTAGGGGCGATTTTTTTATTCCCAACCCATATACACCGTTAAGGGATGTCCAAAACCGCGGAGAATACGTTAATGCCCTTACATAATCGGAAGCTATTTTGTGCCCGATTATTATAAAGAAATCGGAAGCTTAGTAACGATATTATACTACCGATTAATATCGATTTTGTGCCAAACGCGTATCTTGCTTCTATAACAATCGGAAGGAACAAGAACCTCACTAGACTACCGATTATAGTAGCTCCTAAATTCCCAAAATTGGTGATTTCGTCGAGGATGAAATTTGGGGCAACTTTATAATCGGAAGTCATATTAACTACCGATTATTCTAGTTCCAAAATTTGAAAAAATGACATTTCTGCAAAAACAAAATTTGGGGCAACTATATAATCGGAAGTCTTATTAACTACCGATTAATATAGTTCTCAAATTCGAAAATTGGGATTTCGCAAAAAACAAAATTTGGGCAATTGTATAATCGGAAGTGAAAATACTTCATTTGACTACCGATTATCTGATTAATTGCCCAACAAAATAGAGTCGTTGGAACTCTAAACTCTATATAAGGATTGTATCCTTTTACTCTCTATGGAACACAAATACCTTTAAACTCTCTCCAACATCATCTTCAACATAATGGCCCAACCATTCATTAATCCTACGGAGTTCACGATTGAAGAAGATTTATCTTTATGTAGGCGCTATGTTCAATTCTATCCGAGACGAGGAGAAGAACGTAGGTAAGGAGGCATAATGAGTATGAGTTATTTGGGGGAAATTCACGAAAAATTCTGCGCCGACACCGGTAACCCAAACAACTGTCACTCCGCTGATTTTTCTGCCGAGTTGGTTCAATAAAGGAACACGTCGAAGAATTCGTCCATTTAACTTATCTTGTGAATCAATATCGATTGAGGGGTGAAACCAATGATGAGGTTATGAACGATCTCTCGGGAATGGCGCGGAGATGGAAAAGATCAAGCTTAGTTATGAAGCTCATTTTAGAATCCTTAGGGCGATGGAAAGATTTAATCCGTTTAGGACTCGTCCAACACGTTCACGACGCTAGTCACAATACCTTGTAATAGAATTGCGGGAGTTCAATGTAAAATTATGATGATGTGTATGTGACATTGTTATGAATTTTAAAATATTTATGAAAATCGGAAGTTTTAATTGGTGATCTAACTACCGATTATAATCCAACGGCTAGTTCGTTCAAAAGAAACTAGCCGTGCCTCGAAAACCACACACAGTCGGTTGATAATACATATTGATAAACCTCCGATTATACTACTCTAATGAAACTGAGAACTCTGTTGACAAAACATCCTATAATCGGAAGTATATAACAATAAATATTTACCGATCACGCATAATCGGGTGATTTGTTCAAACATTTCCTACCGATTGTGTTTAATAATTGTACGTAATTTCAGTATAGTCTTGTAAAAGTACGCATCAACGACCATATTTTCAAAAAAAGAGACGTTGGGACTCTCATCTATATAAGGAGGGTAAACTCTTCTTATTTATGCACCAAACAACACATATATAGCATCGTGTATTCTACAAATAGATTTTCCATCGCCTACTCTTGTGAATTCATTCTATATCTCAACTTACAAGCATGACAACGTTTGACGCAGCTGAAGATTTGGTCATTGTGAAAACATGGTATCGTGAAACAAGATGTGAAGATGTCATAGCAGGAAGGTTAACACCCGAAGTCTTTTGGGCGAGGGTATATAGCCAATTTGTGCAAGAGTATGGAAATCCAAAGCAAAGATCACTCCAACAAGTTCATGATCATTTCCGACTTGTCCAAAAAGGGGTAAATGATTACATAACGATACAAAAGAGGATGTTTAACACTAGCCACTTAAGCTTGTCGATCCAACAATTTGTAAGTATAACGCTCGGTTATTCTTTTAAATAACACCGGGTGTCTAATCTTTCTTACTAAAACGAAGTTGAAATTATTTTTATTTTGGTTTATGTAGGGGACATTCGCAAAAAGACAGTACTTAGTGGAAAAGGGTGAAGAATTCACTTATGATGGAAGTTATGAATTCACGAAGTCCGTCACAACAAAAGATAAATGTTGATTGATGGTTACAATCGGAAGTTATTATTTTATATTGTCTACCGATTCTGGGAAGATTTTTAGCTTTTTTGTCAGACTTTGATGACAATCAGAAGTTTATACAATATGATGTCTACCGATTCTGGGAAAAATTTTCATTTTTTTTGTCAGAGTTTGTTGTCAATCGGAAGTTTATGCAATATGTTGTCTACCGATTATGGGAAAAATTTTCAGTTTTTTTTTTTGTCTGAGTTTGGTGACAATCGGATGTTTATGTAATATGTAATCTACCGATTCTGGGAAAAAAAATTCAGTTGTTTTGTCAGCCTTACAATCGGAAGCTAAATTTCAAAAGTTAACAACCGATTCTAGTTTTGATTGAGTCTGTTTACAAAAACTTGTATAATCGGTTGATATATTAAAAATATAACTACCGATATAGCATTATACTTCACAGTATTTTCTAAAAAATTCCAAAAAAACATGTACAAATAGGGCTTTCCAAAATACATCTTTCAAACATAACGATCATTCATATTCATCATCCGAGGGAACCAATTCCAATAGGCCTTCCGGAAAATCCTCCTTCATGACGCGATCCCAATCCAACATGTTGGTCTCATATTGTTTCAACCAATTGTTACAATGATTCGTTGGGAAGTAATCACTCCAACCACCCAACAGAGGTAATGGGCAATCTCTCTTTACTCTTAAACCGATAAAATGCATCTCATTCACAAATGCCATAACAATTCTTCTATCTTTAACCGATTCATCGCAAACCGTCCTTGTAAGTGTAAACGTAAAAGAATGTCCATACCTAGGAGAAACAAAGAAATGTACCACGCAATTCAAAGCATCTGCTAAGAGATATCCACATTTAGGTATTGTCATCCAATACTTGGATCCGATTGTCTTCAATCCCTTTCGGCACTTTACACGCGCAACTAAGTCATTGAACTCTATTTCTTTGTCGTGCCTATCTCCTTGCTTCATCATCTCCATATAGAAATCCTTGTCCTTTATTAGTTGTATCGCCATCTTAGTTCTTAAATTTTGTCATTGGGTGACATCTTCATTCACCGCCTTTCCAAAGTAACCAATTTGTTCCGTAGCGACGTGAAACCTACAATTGCCATCCCCATCAACCTCGTCGATGGAAAAAACAAATGGAACAATGAGTGGAGGGAGTTGTTTCATATACTCTTCTATAATCGTATACCTTGATCGTGTTGGTCTTCCATGAAAATCCCTAGGACAACGAAGAGTACCATATTTCTCTCTTATAGTCACCATTTCCGTTGATTGTGTTTGTTGCGAGTCGCTCATTTGATCAATAACTACGGAGCTAGTTTGGGTCTCCACTAAAACAACTTCTTCCACCGCCTAGGCTTGACTTACTTGAGAAGGCTTCGTAGAGACCTTTGGCCTCACTTGTCGGGCGGTTGGTCCACTTTGATCTTTTCTTGGACGACCTCTTTTCTTGGGTTGCGGCTCATCTTCAAATTCGGCTTCCGAACGCTCATGCCTGCACAATATTCTTTTATTAGACAAATACTCCTTCAATTCTTTTCTTTCAATGGTCCTCGACACTTCTGTTTGGCCTACCCGCCCCTTTTTCTTAATAGGTTCATCAACCTCCCTTAAACGAGGGTGAAGAGCTTGCTCCAAATCATGTATCAATATTTGCTTCTTGGCGCCATTTGTTGTAGCATAACGCTCGGTTATTCTTGCACACAATTCCGACTCCATGAACGACGGACCATCAACTACGGGGGTGCTTGGAGTGAAATTTAATTGCTTCCAAAGTGGATGAATATCATTGATGTCAATCACATCGACGTACCTACCCATTTTTATGACGACATGGGAGACCAATACCTATCATATCCTTGCAAACACAAACTGTATTCTCGTCATCGTAAGCTTTATATAACTTCAATTGTTCCATCATGTGATTTATTTCCCATTTTGAAACTTTATGAACAATGCCCCTTAGAAGCAATCTTTCCCTTTCATGTTCCGTAGGGAATTTATGTACACTAAATTGCATAGAATCCTTAATCTTTACGAGATCACGATTGGTGAATTCATGGATTGCTTCTTGGATCTACACAACTCCATTTTGACTACCTAGAAGTATTTTCTTTAATCAGCCATGAGACCCCTCCGCAATGCTTGTCGCCTCGTTCTTGAAGTTACGATATTCATATGTCCATGCATACACAAACCTCTCCTTAATCGGTAACCATTGTGTTTTAAAATACTCAACGGGTTTTGGGTAGTCCTTGCCATATTCATCCTCAAATTTCTTCCAGTTTCTTTCATAAATTTCCTCGGTCATTGACCAAACGATCTTGCCCCATGCTTTCATGAACGCTCTCCAAATCATTCCATCCTCCTTCCATTTTTCATCAAATAACCTCTTCTCTTCCTCTCGTTCTTCCACGGTTAATTTACTAATGCGCTCATCCTCTTCCTTCGAACTCTTGGTACCCTTCCTTGGATTTTTAGCTTGGAAATGGTGATGGCAATTGTGTTTGAGGTTGCATTGAATGTGCCACGTAAATTGCAAGTTTCGGGCTTCAGGAAACACTACCGCTATTGCATGCATTAAGGCTTGATCGTTATCCGTTACAATAATCCTTGGAAAATCATCGCCATTATAAATGGACCTCAACGTCTCCAACATCCAAATGAAACTCACGTTGTTCTCATGATCCATTAAACCCCATGCAATCGTAAACGTTTTTTGTCCGAAGTGTGACAAGCAATGTTCAACAACGGCATGTTATATTTGTTTGTCTTGTAAGTGGCATCTATCAACAAAATTGGATGAAAACACTGAGCCAATTTTATCATTTCGGGATGTGCCAAGAAAATACGTACCACTTTACCATCATTTTCTTCCGTTCTCAACGTGTAGTCGTGTAACTCAGCTAACCACTGCGATTGTTGCATGACCGTTCTGCCATCCCATTCCGTCCTTTTGATTGTAGCTAGGGCCGACTTAATTGTAGACAAATAAGACAAGTTGTCGGGGTCGTCCGCCTTTATTTTACTTAAGATAGCACTCGCCTTTTGGATACGCATAGACCTCACCGTCTCCATTTCATGTGGTTTTAACTTCGCAACCATTACATGTCCAATAAGAGTATCCGGATCATCGTGGTTGTGACAACCATTAACAACTTTAGACATTTTATAATCTTTACTTTCCTTACCATCGGGCTTATAGAAGACAATCTTAAATGGGCATCCAATCTTCTTTGTATGAGTTCGGTACTTCTTCCTCTCCGTCTTCCTTATATACTTATTATTCTTTCCCTCGTGACTCTTTTTCTTCCCACCTCGCTCACAAACCATTTCAAACCTAATGTCCTTCACGCAAGGGTTCTGAACTACCACGCACATCTTCTCTTTTGCCTTGTTCATAAGCCATTCCTTTGCTTCCTTCTTACTTCCAAATATCTAAATGCGCATATAACAAACCAAAAAAAATAAGCATAACCATCTAACATACATGATTGGAAAAATAAAAGATAATTCATGAACATACCAAATCGTTTGCATGGTGTAGGGAAGTATCAGGCCTCAAATAATAATCGTCATCAACCGCTACAACATCCTACGCACAACAACAACAAGTTATGCATTAGCAATCGGAAGGAAGTTTAGATAAGAAGTAATCGATTTTAACACAATCGGTAATTTAATACTATACAACATAACCGATTATGAACAATCGGTAGTCATGTACGAATATAGTCTACCGATTAACGACATACACAAATGAACAATTCTTCTGTATAAAAAGCTTCAATAATCGGAGGGACTATAAATTCATAAACCAACCGATTATTAAATATCAAGATTTACGAATATTTCATTTTTTGGAGAAATTCGTATTTGGGGCGACGTTATATAATCGGACGTTTATTTATGTATACAACTTCCGATTGTGAGAAATTGAAGCTTTCAATTTGGGGATTTTTTTTCATATTCGGCAGATTAATACATCAAAATATATCCGATTGTGGATAATCAGTAGATATTGTACTAAATTAATTACCGAATATATGTCGTTCATGTCATTCAATGCATGCAGAAATCGAATTTTCACGTTCAAAAACATACACAAACGCACATAACGTGGATAACATGGGTATTAGAGTTTGTTAACAATATATATGTATGTTTGATGCATCGTTAGCTTCGATCTCGGGTGATTCTCCATTTTCTTCCATGAAAGCGTCGTCTAGGGTTTCATCTCCATCAAAGTTTGGACCATTCAACATATACCCCAAATCGTCATCTCTAAACGGTAGTGAACCTTGAACTTCAACAACTTCACGTCCTTCTTCGTACCCATCCATGTTTATGGAAGTTGGCAACATATACCCACTTCTTCTTCTTCTTTTTTCTTCTTCTTCTTCTCTCACTCAATCGGGAGTTATCTCACAATGAGTCAAAATTTTTTTCCAAACTACAAGAGTTTGCTTCCGATTATTTTTTGAAACTACCGATTATTGTTTTGGCTACCGAATATTCTAGTTTTTGGCAAAGGTTGAATCTGGGGCCACTTATAATCGGTAGGGTTATAAGTTTTATCATCTACCGATTATGGCAGATTTCAAAATTTCGCAAAAAAGGATTTTAGCAAAAACTCATTTTGGGGCAACCTATAATCGGACGGTAAGAAGTAATAAACTCTACCGATTATGGTAGATTTCAAAATTCATCACATGAAGGATTTTAGAAAGAACTCATTTTGGGGCAACCTATAATCGGTAGGTTTTGAACCCAATTTGGCTTACGATTATAGCTACATCCAAATCACGAACCACATGGTTATGCCTGGCTCTGTACCCTCTAAACCTATGGATTTTGGCACATGTTGGATTTGGGGCTTCGTATAATCGGACGGTAAGAAGTAATAAACTCTACCGATTATGGTAGATTTCAAAATTCATCACATGAAGGATTTTAGAAAAAACTAAATTTGGGGAAACTGTATAATCGGTAGGTTGTGGAACCTATTTGGCTTACGATTATGGCTATATCCAAATCACGAACCACATGGTTATGCCTGGCTCTGTACACTCAAAACCTATGGAATTTGGCAAGGGTTCGATTTGGGGCTTCTTATAATCGGTAGGTTGTTAAGTTGTTAACTCTACCGATTATGGTATATTTCAAATTCCCTTACATGAAGGATTTTAGAAAAAAACTCATTTTGGGGCAACCCATAATCGGATGGTTTTGTAATATTTTTAACTCCCGATTAACGCTGCATCCAAAAAACGAACCAAGTAGTTATGGCTGGCTGTGTACACTCAAAACCTATGAAATATGGCAAAGGTTGGATCTGGGGCTCATTATAATCGGTGGGTTATATAATTATATACCCTACCGATTATGGTAGATTTCAAAATTCATTACGTGAAGGATTTTAGAAAAAAACTCATTTTGGGGCAACTTATAATCGGTAGTGTATGTAACCTATTAGGCTTCCGATTATGGCTACATCCACAGCTCAATCCAAGTGGTTATGGTTGGCTATGCACCCCTCAAAACCTATGGAATTTGGCCAAGGTTGAATATGGGGCTCCTTATAATCGGTAGTCTTACAAGTTGGATAAGCTACCGATTATAAAAGGGATTATTAGCCGAAGTATCTACACAATAATCGTTAGGTATAGTTTCAATTTAACCTACCGATTCACCTTTAACCTACCAATTATGGTGTAGGCTCCCGATTATATAAGGGCATATTGGCCATTTCGAAAAATCGAAGATAAGGGGTAGCTTAGATTTACGTTTAGGTGACCTTTTTTGTCTTTTAGTGTCGCCCCTAATTCTTTTGGGGTCGCCCCTAAAAATGCCAGGTTATTTTAGTTTTACTAGAAAGATTGGTCTGAAACCTCAACTTGCATCATCGAAACTGAATCTGGGTTTTCAAGTTCTGAATTAGACAATGCCCAAAAAAGTGGGGCGTCACACTCCAATAGAGGGGCTTCACTTGGATTCTTAATGTCCAAAAAAAATGGTTATGGGATATCCTAACACATATACAAAATGTTTAGATTACCCTTTAACTAAAATAAAAACTTAAAAACCATAGAAGTGATTTTACGTCCAGGTTTGGATTAATTCCAACCGTAAAACTTTATTTGCATGTAGTTTCACGTCCAGGTTTGAATTAGTTCCAACCGTAGAAACTCATTTTACGTCCAGGTTTCTTTTAATTTCAACCGTAGAATCCGATTTTACGTCCAGTTTTCTTTTAATTCCAATTGTAGAAGTGATTTTACGTCCAGGTTTGAATTATTTTCAACCGTAGAAGTGATTTTACGTCCAGGTTTGGATTAATTCAAACCGTAGAATTTTATTTGCATGTAGTTTTACGTCCAGGTTTGAATTTGTTCCAACCGTAGAAGCTCATTTTACGTCCAGGTTCCTTTTAATTCCAACCGTAGAATCTGATTTTATGTCAAGTTTTCTTTTAATTCCAACCGTACAAGTGATTTTACGTCCATATTTGGATTATTTCCAAACGTAGAAATGATTTTACGTCCAGGTTTGGATTATTTCCAACCTTAGAAGTTTATTTTACTGGCGCTTTTCTTCCACAAAAAACTCGCCCTGCAATTCACTAAGTATACAACAAAATTCATTAATTTAATTTTCATCTAATTAAATTATATTAAATTAAAATTAACTAAATAAGGGTTGTTTAGTCATTACAAAATTATTTTAGATAAGGGGTTTTTGATATTACTTATGGGTGACCCGTTTTTGTCATATTAGGTGACGCCCCTCCAATAGAATGTGACGCCCTAATAATTGCCTTCTTTCATAATTATCTAGAGTTTCATCCAGCTAAAACTAGGGTTATGAGTTTAGACATTGAAGGTGTAGTATTGTAAAGAAGCTAATCAACATTGTTGTTCAATGCACCTACTACAAAACTCATTCAATCCAACAATGGGAATGGGAATCAGGAATACCTCAGTTGGCAAAGGTTTCGACATAAAACAGAATCTGATATTGCAAGATTATTATTATTGGAAAATAAAAATCGATCACGGTTCAAAACAAGCATTTCAAAATTAAAATTGACAAAATCAAGAAAACATTCAAAAACATAACAGTAAAAACTTAATTCCATTTCATATTCATTTCTCTTTTTTGTTAGTTTCCATACATAATGTTACTCACAGAATCACTCCAACCCCCAAAACCTAAAACCCTAACAATTTCATGTTTATACTTTTTTTTTTCCGTACACAAAATTCTAGCAAACCCTAATTACTTACCACTCTTGACTTGATTAACAACGGTGCAAATCATGTATGTTGCTGTGATAGCTCCGATGAAACCAACCCCCACCTTCATAATCGAATTTGTTTCATCCCACTTTTTTTCAACAAGCGAATTTGTTTCATCCCATTTCTTCTCAACAAGCGAATTACTTGACTTACAAAAATTATTCCCAAAACTTTCAACTGCAGAGCTAGTTTTATTGGTGATTCCATTACCAATTACAGGATCAAAACCCAATGATTTCACCTCACGAATCCAAAAACTCATCTTGAACAATTGAAACACCACCATTAGAATTTTCTTTCATAATTGATTTCCCGTAAGTAATTGAAGGAGAAGAAGATATTGACCTTATTCTATCACTCATCTTTTCTTCTCCAATTTTTCCTTTTCTCGAATCAAAATTGCCGGGCTAACATCATGGAAATCCAAAGGATTCGGTCAAGCTTCACAGAAGGACAAAATTTCAGTCAACCTTTGTTGACGGACTAAATCGGTTGTCCGTCAATATTTTTGAAGTTTTGTTTTTCTATTCCAATTTTATCCTTTAACCCTAGTTAATAGAAGACAGTTGTAGTTACCTTTTAAATCCCGTTTCTTATACGAATAGTTTTCTTCTCCGGTTACAATCACCGCCCTAAACCCACGATTATGTCAGTAAGCACTTTCAATCTTTTACCTTTTCTTCTCCGGCTACAATCACCGTGAGTAATTTGCTTTCTTGGGTTCAATCTCTTGCTTTTTATTTCAAAACATTTTTTTTTTGCAAGTTCATTGATTTCTCTGTAACTCCAATCTTAATCAGTCTTTTTTTTTTGACTATCAATACGGAGAATGGTTTATTTGCGCACAAACAAATCAAGTTCATTGGTTTTGTGGAAGTTAAATGACCGCATAAAAGCTTCTGGCACTGGATTTACATCCACTTATGGTCATTGTCAACTCAAATGCATCGTGAAGCATCTACACTCTACTGATGAGAGTACCTTTCTTATATCGACCTCACCTTCAGCAGCCAATGAGAAAACAATGGGTCTTGCGATATGAAATCAAGAGAGCACTAAGATCGGTAGATCCCAATGAAAAAAGCATGTTTCAAATATGTCAGAAGCTCCTAGAGCTAATGGTATGAAAACAATTTCAGATATTCTACAGAGTTTGACTTTAATTTTCTGACTACTTGCTATTCTCACTCATTTTCATTTTTCCAGACGGTCGTATAAAATAAATTGGATGCTTCACTAAGACAGTCCTATAAAATAAATTAGGTTTTCTGGTGCGACAGGTGTATAAATTAAAATGGGTAACTGGTTCATATGGTGCTATAAATTAAAATGGGCAAGTGAGTTAGATTGAGACAATCTAACTATTCCTGCAAGTTAGTGAATTCCAACTGAATGCAAGAGTTTGTAACAATTAAGCCACTGCAAAAGAAGAAGACAGAAAAATCCTTGAGTACATTGAGACAATCTTTGGTTGTGTGAGTCAGAGATACATCGCATCCATGACCGTGGAATAATCATGTTGCAAATGCTTGAGTTTGCAACAGTGCTTCATATGCATCTGTTTGTCAGCAATTATGCTTTCAGAAAGCATTGGGTTGTGGTGATCGGTTTTGAAGCAAAAGAAGTTCTCAATGGTACAATATAATAAGAATGGGAAGAAACGAAAAGTGATAAACGAAGAAACAAGAAACAAGAAAACGAAGAAATGAGATAACGATGTCATGGAAAATTAAATGTGAAACAATTTCATTTTAGTCTTTATCCATGTCTTTAATTCTTTAAATGTACCAAACTCTGGAACGGTTTTTGAAAGAAATCAGTTTCCGTTAAAAAGATTTCTAAAGAGGTTCAACAGAATGGCAAAAAAAAATTAGGAACTGTAACAATGAATTTCTGAAGTTAATGCACTTAAGGATTTTAGGAATTACTTATTAGTCCATATAAAATTCCTCAGACCAACTCACTTTTGATATGGATAGTAATCTAACCATAATCCACATGATATTTTAGTCATGTATAAAGAGATCAAGAATTAGTTCCTATAACATTTCTATCTTCACCATATAGTGACAGTCACATAGAGTAAAGGAGATTGACTAGTACACAAAAAACAAATGGATGATATTGTAAGATACTAACTTGCATTTCGGGTGCTTATGGCAACCGACAGAAATAACCTTGCGAGACCAGTGAATTACGAAAATAATATTGCCTTCTTTACACCTACATCGTGTTACAAGTAAGGATAAGAAGATTTTTCGCTTTCTAGTACCTTCTTTACACCTCGTATCTAATGTATCAAGTGGTGCTAGTTTCTATCATTATAGCGCAACCCCTTAAGAAATCAACCATTGTTGTTGACAAAAAAGTTACAAGTCTTTATTAAGTGACAAATCAAGAATGCCGACCACTCATCTACCGACGCACTCATCTCGGACATCGACTCCATGCGGCTGAATCTCCATTCATACATGTACATCCCAGATCACCAAAATTTACGTCCGTCTGTTCTCTGAGCAGCTGCATTAATAATCAAGTCCCCCAAAATCCATTGCATATTGCTGTGTTCATCAACCAAATGCCAAGACTCCATGATATGAATTCACGACCATTAGCTTGTAATATAGATAGAGGAGTAATATCTCGATACCGGTAGATCGAATCCATCATCAGCAGCATATATACCTTCTCGCGTAAATCCCAACATGATGGCAGCTAATCACCAGTCGATCTCATGGCTAGAACCTGGACGGAAATTACTTCAATCCCCACTCCCATCATACATGGATAACCAACGACAAAGCTGGTTTCTCGACACACGCTTCGGAGGTATGACCCAAAATCAAATCAATAAAAGCCATTAGTTCCTCCATTTTCTTGTATGCCCAAGTGGGTTTAACCACTGCTCATGTCGTCAGTCTCTATACAACTCAACATCGACTTCTTTGGTCGCGCAAAGCCGACTCAAGAACATCACATTAACTCAACTCGCCAACACACAAAGAAAAACTTCTTATCTTTGTTCTTTCGTTCCTTCCAAGTTAACAATCGCAAAACACCTCGACAAACAATCGACGAGTTTCTCCAATCAACCCCGCATCCTTACTGCCAAGATCAAGATAGATAAAACAACTCCTTTGTTCTCGTTCATCAACACAGACTTCTTCTTCGCAGCCATCTCGCCATTCGAGTATCGGCAGCTTCGATCCATCTCCATTCTCGCTATCGCTACCTTCTCACCACGTCCAACTATCCATTCAATGCCGCCCCGATAAACTCAGGCAATATTCAACTCCAGCAGCTCAATCGTCACCGCAATTACCCATTTCGAAATATACCACCTTCGTCCTTACCATCTCCATTCATCTCGGCAACAGCAGCTCTTTTGTTTGCTCCATCGACACACAAGGAACGAACTCTGGTGAATAATCCAACTGACTTCTGTCCACTCTCCATGTAAACAACATTTTGATCGTGTCCATGTAAATAACTCATTATAGATAGTTTTCTAAAGTCCTAGTATAAAACCTGTTCAACAACAATTATAACACAAACATCAAAAGTATGATATATTTATATAGAAGGAATGAATCTAGGTCCAGCAATGAATGATCTAAATACAATTGAAACAACAAACACGAAAAAATGATTATTGGATTACTTAGAGTCAAATTCAACCAATCTGGTAAAAACCCATTATTCTTTTCTCCTCCATCTCCGTCATCATCATCTCCACCATTACCGCCAAAACCACCATTATCATCAAACCATCCAATTTCAGTTTTGAAATTGCTTGAGATTTGAGAAATTAGGTGATAGCGAAGAAGTATTGAAAATGGGGGCCGGCTTTGAGATATGAAGGTTGAAGTTATAGATTTAAATGAAAAAATTAACCACATTTTATTTAGGATCAGAAGGAAAGATTTGCATTGAACTTATCTCTCCTCCTCCTTCGGAAAAACAAAAAAACAGAGAAGCGAAAAGGCTGAGGAAACGTGACAAAATTGGTTAAAGATCGAGTTCAGATGAACGGGTATGAGTTTTTTACTCCACTCATCTAACTTTAAGTTAACTGATAAAAGGATAACAAACGTAATTCTGGCATGAATCGCTCCCAACTAGAACGGACCCGTTTGACTCAGTCCGTCAATAAGGTTTGACTGAAACCTTGTCGGGATGGGAGACTTGACCCAAACCCGTGGATTTCCATGAGGATAGGCCAAAATTGTCTGAGGATAGACATTTATATAATAATTGGAATTTTGAGATTTTATGTGATTGGTGCTTTCAGTTGGATACGGATTGACAACGCTCACCGTTGGATGAGCTCTAATTATGACAAAAAATAACGGCTCTGATAGGTGTAGAATACACCGTATTTACTATACAGAGTTTATGCTTTCTTTGCTATTTTTCTTGTAAATTATGTATTTTACGCTTATTTTGAGTTTTGTAGCTACTTTGGAGTCGCACGGAGGAAAAGAAGCAGAAATCATCCAAATTGAGTCAAAAGAGCAAAATTGTCATTTCATGGGCGGACATTATTAGGAGCCCAGACACATGTTATGGGGTAGCCAGTTTTGTTTTAAAAGAGGAAATGTTAAAGGAACCAATGAAGTTACTCAGGGCACCCAGTCTGGGGGTGGATCTTATTCCTAGGGTGTACCCATCCAGTCCTAACTCTTAACCCTACTAATCGAGAGATATGTTTTCTCTCGTTTTCTTCATTCACCTGAAATTGAGAGTTGAAGCAGCAGCAGCTGCTGTTACTTCTGAGATATTGAGAGAGAACCGATGGCCATGAACTGAAGAAGAAGAATCAGATCGAGAATTAAAGTGGGTTTTGGTCAAGTTTTTGGTGGTTGAGATCCGAGTTCCCGCTGCTATGGGTCTATGGATTGATGATCGAGAAGGAATTGTTGCTGCCGATTCCATTTAACATAGTTGGATTACGAGACGGGTTTCTGCAGTTTGATCGAAATACTGTGTTTGATGGATGAAATCGCAGGTAAGATCAATAATGGGTATGTGTTGGTGGTGGAAATTGAACTGAAAATCGATGATTCCAGGAAAGAAGATGGGTCTCTACCGTGACCACCAGATCAAGAAATTGAGAAGGTGGTGGTGCTGTGAGATGAGTTTTTAGCAATTCAAAGAATGGATATCGAGGTTGATGATGGATTCAAGAGTGACATCGAGACAGAGTTGTTGTTGATGTTGCTTTTCATGGAGGTTGATGCCATGAGAGTTCAGTCTATGAAGCAGCTGGTATTGAGAATTGAGGTTCGATGTTGGAGTGATTATGGGTTTGTCATTCTGCTGCTGAACATTGGGTTCTGGTGATGAGTTGAAGATGGGTTTAATTTGATTGGCAAGGTGTTGATATTGCATTTGTGGAATGGAAGTTGAGCTCACAAGAAAAGAACAACTAGTTACGGTGGTTGAAGTTGTGAGAGCTATTGATGGTCACTGCTAAGAGATGCAGAGAGAATGGGTTTGTGGTAATTGTGGAGGAGGAGTTACAGAAGATGGCAATAATGGAAAAGCTGGTGATGATTCGAGCCTTGCTGCTGTATGTGGAAATGAGCTTGAGAATTAGATGTATGTGTAGGTTCTTAGCGGGGGAAGATCAAGAAAATTGAGGCCCGAACTTGGCCGCGAAGTCCTATAAATAAATGAACTCGGCGGACTGCGGTTGCGCGAGTCAACTCATCGATTCCGATGTCCGATCCAAACATCCAAGACAAAGAGTAAGACCAAGAAGCTTTCGACAAGAAGACCGACTCGAAAGCGACTCACCATCTGGTTTGACCCGATTGACTAATGGTGGACTGACGGTTTGACCATTTTGACCGTTAGTCCTAACGGTGGACTGACGGAATATACCTTTACCGGCAGAGAATTTTCAGGTGACCGGCGGTGACGGATTCCGGTCAAATTCCGGCCATAATACCAGTTTTCCGTCGACCAAAATTCCAGAATTTTCTATGGACTTCTCTCATGGGTGTGAAGACTTGGACTAGGAATTGGATGGAGAATTGGGCTCAAATTTGGAAAGAGAAGATGGAAGAAGAGAAAGATTTGAATTTGGAAATTGAATTGCTAAAGGAAAAGGATTCTATTCCTTAGAAGATTTGGAGAATATTGAAGCCTATAAATAGAGAAGTTTTCTACATCTTTTACACACCTTTTTACACACACAACACTTGTGTTTTTGCTAGCTTTTGAAAATTCTTCTTTTTAATTATTTGTGTGAACTTGAAAATTCTCCTTTTAATAATTATTTGTGTGAATTTCAAAAACATGAGTAGCTAATTTTCTTATTGATTGAGGATGAATTCCTAGTTCTTAACATGATTTGAGTTTTGTTTCAATTCTATCTTGAGGTTTTTCACATGATTATCGATTGTTTTTACTAATAGGAATGTTTTATTCATGATTGATTGATTGATAGATTGTTTGGAGTGCACGCTAAATTGATTTGTTAGTTTAATCTAATTCTAGTATAAGTTAGGGAATAAGTAATCGTTCTCGACACTTTACACAAGTAGAAAACACGAGACCTTGCGGAGGGATTCCGTGGAGCGATTGTGTATAAAAACAACGCTAGAAAGTGGACCAAGCGAACCGAGTTTAACTACTAGTACTAAACCTAAATTCATAGATCTTAATGCATTCGGGAATTACATCTTGTAAGCGAACCTCAAGGTGGTTCTTTTGAATAGAATCGATAACTAAGCGGACTTGTTACTCGGTGAAATAAGGGATTTTGGGGCTAGCTAAGCGGACTGCTATCCTACGGTTGGTGATAATCCTTTGACTAATAACAAGTAGAAAAGAACATAACTTTATTCATTGTTTTGCAACGAAGAAGGATTCCTTGATCTTGTCTCTCTTATTGCTTTCAACTTTATCTTTTAATTGCTTTGCTTATTTTCTTTTGCTTTTACACCCCCTTTTTGTGACAATTTTTACAACTAGAATCTCTTGCTCCTCGTGGGAACGAACTTGACTTCCATTATATTATTTTTAATTGAGTGGAAATAGATATTAATTTGATTGCACCTACGACACGCATCAGGCTCAAAATGAATTATATTTTTCTGTTCGTTTTTGTGTTCTCTCTTAGATACCTAGAGGATGTCTAGGATTGGTCGATTTAGTGACCAACGGGATTAGGGCTGCACATGGGCGGGTTTGGGCGGGTATTAGCTAAAACCAACCTCGCACCCACAGACTGCGGGTTTTTATTTTCATAACCAACCCCGCACCCACAAACAACGGGCGGGTTTGGGTTTAGACCCGCTTTATATTCAATAATCATTCACACACATGTTTTAAAGTTTAAATAAATTACAGTCGAACCTCGATAAACGAATGTTCGATAAATGAATAACCTCGCCAAATGAGTAATTTTTTTCGGTCCCGACTTGGGCAAGGGGATAAATGAATAACCTCGCTTAATGCATTAATGAATAAAAAAAATTGAATCCTTAAAGGCCCTATAGAAATATAAACGAATAATCACTAAATTTCATATAAAAAATATATATGAGAATAAACCAATATACATAATTAGTAAATTTTACATAAAAATATATGTAGAAATAAACTAAAATGTGAAGTTAATTCTTCGTCTATGGTTGATTGTTGTTTTCTTCCACCCAAACCAAAATGCACCGCATCCTTAATTTTATGTAATGCTTGCATAATTTCTGGAATATTTTGCACATGTTGTAGCAAGTAATTTTTTTTATGGTGATCATCGCTTGAAAGGAATCTTTGAATGACATATTTGGTACGATGCTACTATCATCTAGTTCTGGATCATTCTCATCATATATTACTGACTTGATAATTTTTTCGTCCGTTGTCAATAATTGCATCATTTTCGTTAGGATAGTTTAAAAGATGTTCGACGTCCATCACATTTCTATAACGTAAATTATAAATGACACCAGTTAATCCTTGATTATCTTTATTTTATAACCATTGAATTATTGATAAGAATTTTGACCAATATCCTTTCGGTAAATTTGTGCATCTTCTCTTATACATTTTAACTTCTTAATTAAGAAAATACCGTCTAAATAAATAAATAACCCCGCTAAACGAATATTTTGTCTTGGTCCCGATGACATTCATTTATTGAGGTTTAACTGTACTTACTTAAGTTCTTGATAACTTAAAAAAACAAACCATAAACATAACTACATAAGTATTAAATGTTAAGCTTAAACAAGTACTAGTGTACATAGTACACTAGGGAAAGAGGGTTACTAGTACCACTAGGGTTTTGATAACGGGACGACTAGGATTAGTTTTATCAATGGTGTATATTTAGCGGGTTTTTTGGGCGGGTTTGGGCAGGTATTAGCTAAAACCAACCTCGCACCCATAGACGACGGGTTTTTATTTTCATAACCAACCCCGCACCCACAACGGGTTTCCCAGAATCGGTAGACAATATAAAATAATAACTTCCGATTGTAACCATCAATCAACATTTATACTGTTGTGACGGACTTCAGGAATTCATAACTTCCATTATAAGTGAATTCTTCACCCTTTTCTACCAAGTACTATCTTTTTGCGAGTGTCTCCTACATAAACCAAAATAAAATAATGTCAACTTCGTTTTAGTAAGAAAGATTAGACACCCGGTGTTATTTAAAAGAATAATCGAGCGTTATACTTACAAATTGTTGGATCGACAAGCTTAAGTGGCTAGTATTAAACATCCTCTTTTGTATCGTTATGTAATTATTTACCCCTTTTTGGACAAGTCGGAAACGATCATGAACTTGTTGGAGTGATCTTTGCTTTGGATTTCCATACTCTCGCACAAATTGGCTATATACCCTCGCCCAAAAGACTTCGGGTGTTAACCTTCCTGCTATGACATCTTCACGTCTTGTTTCACGATACCATGTTTTCACAATGACCAAATCTTCAGCTGCGTCAAACGTTGCCATGCTTGTAAGTTGTGATATAGAATGAATTCACAAGAGTAGACGATGGAAAATCTATTTGTAGAATACACGATGCTATATATGTGTTGTTTGGTGCATAAATAAGAAGAGTTTACCCTCCTTATATAGATGAGAGTCCAAACGTCTCTTTTTTTTTTTGAAAATATGGTCGTTGATGCGTACTTTTACAAGATCAGATCAAATTACGTACAATTATTATACACAATCGGTAGGAAATGTTTGAACAAAGCACCCGATTATGCGTAATCGATAAATATTTATTGTTATATACTTCCGATCAACAATTAAAACTTCCGATTTTCATAAATATTTTGAAATTCATAACAATATCACCTACACATCATCATAATTTTACATTGAACCCCCGCAATTCTATTACAAGGTATTGTGATTAGCGTCGTGGACGTGTTGGACGAGTCCTAAACGGATTAAATCTTTCCATCGCCCTAAGGATTCTAAAATGAGCTTCATAACGGAAGCTTGATCTTTTCCATCTCCGCCATCCCCGAGAGATCGTTCTATAACCTCATCATTGGTTTCACCCCTCAATCGATATTGATTCACAAGATAAGTTAAATGGACGAATTCTTCGACGTGTTCCTTTATTGAACCAACTCGGCAGAAAAGATCAGCGGAGTGACGGTTGTTTGGGTTACCGGTGTCGGCGCAGAATTTTTCGTGAATTTTCCCCAAATAACTCATACTCATTATGCCTCCTTGCCTACGTTCTTCTCCTCGTCTTAGATAGAATTGAACATAGCGCCTACATAAAGATAAATCTTCTTCAATCGTGAACTCCGTAGGATTAATGAATGGTTGGGCCATTATGTTGAAGATGATGTTGGAGAGAGTTTAAAGGTATTTGTGTTCCATAGAGAGTAAAATGATACAATCCTTATATAGAGTTTAGAGTTCCAACGACTCTATTTTGTTGGGGCAACTGTATAATCGGTAGTCAAATGAAGTATTTTCACTTCCGATTATACAATTGCCCCAAATTTTGTTTTTGCAGAAATCTCAATTTTTTCGAATTTGAGAACTATATTAATCGGTAGTTAATAAGACTTCCGATTATACATTTACCCCAAATTTTGTTTTTGCAGAAATGTCATTTTTTCGAATTTGGGAACTAGAATAAACGGTAGTTAATATGATTTCCGATTATAAAGTTGCCCCAAATTTCTTCCTCGACGAAATCACCAATTTTGGGAATTTAAGAACTACTATAATCGGTAGTGTAGTGAGGTTCTTGTTCCTTCCGATTGTTATAGAAGCAAGATACGCGTTTGGCACAAAATCGATATTAATCGGTAGTATAATATCGTTACTAAGCTTCCGATTTCTTTATAATAATCGGGCACA
This sequence comes from Papaver armeniacum, assembly GCA_023531295.1. Lineage (NCBI taxonomy): Eukaryota > Viridiplantae > Streptophyta > Magnoliopsida > Ranunculales > Papaveraceae > Papaver > Papaver armeniacum. Next base: position 356,552 of record JAJJWW010008311.1, on the reverse strand, counting down.
AAATAGCTTCCGATTATATAAGGGCATTAACGTATTCTCCGCATTTTTGGACATCCCTTAACGGTGTATATGGGTTGAGAATAATAAAATCGACCTTAATTCTTTTGGGGTCGCCCCTACAAATGCCAGGATAAAAAGACGTATAATGCGTGAGATCACGTCCATTTGTTTTTCTTATTGACTTGGGATTTGCTTCGACATCTAAAATTTAACAACCCCAGTCAGATATCCGACAAATGTTAGCTCCTACATTTTTCATTTTTTTAATGCCTGATCCGAAGTGTGATATGACTCGTAAATCGGATACGGGTTGGCGGGACACATACATGATTAATAGGTTCAAAAAAAAAATGTTTCAACAACCCTGAACCTAATAATAGTTGAGTCGATATAATAATGATACACACAAACTCCTTTTTTTTTTTTTTTTTTTTTTTTTTTTTTGAAGCATGCATTATAATGTCAAACTCGGAAGGATCATACACAAACTCCCTATTATTTGAGTTTTCCATCAAAAAAAAAAAAAAGAAGACGAATCAAGAATCTCATGTGACATGAATTTTTCAATATAAAATACAAATGCTTGCGATATTCTCCTCTAATTTAGAAAACGACGCAAATGGTTAACGACGCTACATTTTTTTATTAGTGAAGTACAAAAATGATACCAGTCACCAGTTTAGTCATTTTCAATTTCTAAATGTCACTCTTTGCTTCATAGTCTACCAAAGTTATCATCCTACCTACAAAGAATATTTGATATCCGATAGAGGTGGTGCATTTGTCACCAGATGTAGTTTGTCACATTGATTCTTACTTTTCCCCTCCACGTGATCCAACGGCAGGAGATCACGATGCATCATAATGATAAAACACCTCTGTCACATATAGTGCGCACTGGGCAGGGCTTGTTAGCAATTTATTTCATTAGAAACTGGTCTACTATTATTAAAAGTTTTTGTTGAGCCAAGTAAAGGCTAAATTGCCAAAGCGGCTGGCTGGCTGCACTAAATTGAATTACTCTTTCATTCAGGGTATTGGCAAAAGAATTAAGCTGAAAAGCAAACATTCAATAAATGGGAACTTCACATGTATGTAGCTCCTAACAAACAGTAAATTACCCTCTTATTATGCTCACAATGACATAGTAAGTGATAAATCTATTCCAATACAACAAAAATCCTGATCAGTTGAATTTCTTGCAATCCCTTCTAATTTCACCCTCATTTCCAGTCTTAACACCAACTCTTCCCAATTTCACCATGGCTTTTGCAAATTCCTGAAAGAACAATTCTTGGTCTTGGGAATACCTATAAACTAGTTTACGAGAGAGATCATTTTCACCAAAAGCCAATACATGGTCCGTCAATAGCAAGCCTTTCCGTTGTCGCAAGCTCTTATAAAACTTATTATCAAACACAAACTCAGAATTTTGATCAAGTGCTTCAGCAACATTTCTGTCTATATTCGGAAACGGACAGCTAAGAATTACCTTTTCTCTTATTGTAGAGTTCAATGTGGTGTCGTTGTGGAAGATACGACTAGCAAATTCAATACAATGTGTGAAACCTATGGTGTGTGCTCCAGATAATGTTACGAGATCAGCAGTTGATAGTCCAATCGATTCGAATCCACGGATGAGAGTTGTTATGTTTTCGTCAGACTTTGGCATGAGTAGTTGAGCTTCAGTTGCATTGGAGATGAGACCATCTCTCCTTCCTTTCTCAACCTCCCAGTGCGGACCTTCCCACTGTGCACAACAAAGAAGTCACACGTCAAATCCTTTAACATCTTTGCCACACCAATTTTGCCTTTAACTAATGTTGGGAAAGTTGCACCATAAAACTGAATCAATGTCTTTTATTAGCATTATAAGATGCAGATAACTTACCCAGTGTACGACATCGCGTGCCAAGATAGCAAGGATATCTGAGCATGAGACTAACCCAGGACATTCTTTTTCTAACGCCGCCTTAGCCTTGTCAACAATGTCAAACGCATCTCCAGCTAAAGAAAGGTTGATAGATGCGTTTCTCTCAGAATTATTGGCATCCGTTGGTAAGATCAAAACAGAACCATCACAACCCTACAAAAAAAGTACTGATTTGTAAGTTTCACTTTTACAAGTTAGATAGAATAAGTTGAAAAGAAGACATTGTTCATTCAACTCGGTTCACATCTCGGATCGATATCAACATCTATAAGATCATTCAGTTCAAATTAGATATTTATTCCTGTAAGCTCCACTACTGCTACGGACTGTTTTAGTTCGTCTACAACGGTGTATATGATTTTAATGATGTTAGGCCTTGATACAATATCTCTTTCGTTCATGAAAATTTCTTTGTGAATTTCAATTACAGTCTCGGGGAATTCAGTGGAGCTTTTATACATGCAAGTAGACTTTCTATGAACACTGTACTAGAAGGAACCTACAACAATTTTGCAGTATATTCAGAACTAATTAAAACAATAATATTCAAAACAAACTACATTATAACTTCTGGCATATAATGTGACTGAAAATAATATGTGCCCAAATGAGAAATTGGTCTACTAATCTCTGAAAAGATAACCAGAAATGCAACATCCAGGTGCAATAATGTCAAAAGCGGCAGAAAGACATTCAAATTTGCAAATCACAACAACGAACAAAACGACACACATGCCAAATTTCAATTGTCATCTCACATGAATTAGGACAACCATGCATCACATTAACTGCAGAAACATAACCACTAGTAAGAGTAAGGGGAAAACATCCACTACAACGAAGACTGAGAAAACAACGAGAACTGGAACAGTTGTAAATGAAGTAACAAGAAGAACCAGACTGCAACAAAAACACAATGAGCGTAACCAAAACAACAAGAAGTGCAAGATGAAGAGTAAAAGCAACAAGATGGATAATAACCTCAACAGTGCAGGAAACTTGCCAAATGATGTGAAAAAGACAACAAAGGAATTCTGTAACAAAACCATGGCAAAAGCTAAAAAGAACCTTCAGAAAATATGAATACCACAGTCTGAATTCACTACAATCACATCTACCAACAGAGTAACCAAGGAAAAAGAAAAACAAAATTAAGATGGATGACAGAAATAAGAAGTGAAAACAATAAGTTGATCAAAAAACGAAAACACCTCAAGAAATCCATAATTTGGCCATAGTTGATCATAATAATAGAGTCTCGAAAACAAAGTTGATAAACATAAAGCTGAAATAGTGTAAAAGAGAAATAGGTCTACTATTCTCAGAAAGAAAAAAAAAAACTGATTATCTTTGAAGGAAGAATGAAGAAATAACTAGAAATGCAACATCCAGGTGCAATAATGTCAAAAGCGGCAGAAAGACATTCAAATTTGCAAATCACAACAACGAACAAAATGGCACCCATGCCAAATTTCAATTATTATTCCACATGAAGTAGGACAACCATGCATTACATTAACTGCAGAAACATTACCAGTAGTAAGAGTATGGAGAGAACACCCACTACAACAAAGACTGAGAAAACAACGAGAACTGGAACAGTTTTAAATTAAGTAACTGGAAGAACCAGACTGCAACAAAAACACCATGAGTATAATCAAAACAACAAGAAGTGCAACATGAAGAAACAAGAAAGATAATAACATCAACAATGCAGGAAACTCGCCAAATGATGTAAAAAAGACTGCGGAGGAGTTCTGTAATAAACAATGTCAAAAGCTAAAAAGAACCTTGAAAAAATATGAACGCAACTACAGCAGTCTGAATTCACTACAATCACATCTACCAACAGAGCAACCAAGGAAAAAGAAAAACAAAATTAGGGTGGATGACAGAAATAAGAAATACAAACAGTAAGTTGATCAAAAAAAATGAAAACATCTCAAGAAATCCATAATTTGGTTAATAGAGTTTTGAAAACAAAGTTGATAAACATGAAGCTGAAATGTTGTGAATGGGAAATAGAGAAATCTATATATGTATATATACCTGAACATAGCAATCATGGAAGAACAACCTAAGAGTCCCAGGTATGGTGATGTTGCGAGGAATTGGAGACATCTTTTTCACTAGTTCTTCATATATAATATCTTCTACTCGAGGACAGGATTCATCATAAAACCCCACTGAAAGAGATGATGAAGAAGCAGAATTCAGAAATGAAAGTGAACAAATATTGAACAAAACAAACACTATGATCATAACTAGACGACCCATTCTTTCTCTCTGTGTGTATATCTCTCAAGTGGTTGTGTATATCTTCACAATAAGGTCATCAAATTTATAGCATTTGTTCATAAGAAACCAATGGAAGAAAGAAAAAAAAAGAGTGTATCTAAAAAATGATAAAAATTAAGTTGAAAAAGAAAAAGAGAATGCCAGAGAATATGCACACAAATGGATAGAAAAATTAATGGGTTTGGAACCATTTAACCATCTATCTATTGTTTGGTTGAGGTTTCCATTAGGCATTAAGTTTTGCTTACTCAGGATGCAAGTCCATTTGTAGTATGTAACTTTTGAATTTGTTGAAGAAACTCACAAATTTGTCGAATATATGCGAAGTGATTGCGACAGACAGTAGTCATTCTTTGCTAAGAAAGAATGCAAGTCCAATTCACAACAGTTGGCATTGTAATTAACGTGGGGTGTGTGCATTTGTGGTAAGTAACTAGGTGAAGCTTTTGAATTTGTTGACAAAATTCACGAATGTAGTACTCAATAAGTAAATCAAATGAGACACAGCTTTGAATGATTAAACCAAACCCAAAGCCCTAAAATCAGTTTTTCAGTAACCATAAATTCTTGCGATTAAACCAAAAATAGGTGTGAAAAATGATGCGTGGGTTGGAAGAACTTACCCGTTTTGACGATCCATGATCTCGATTGAAGCCTTTTTCTCTCGATTTTTCAACTTTGATCATGGTGAAGAAAAAAAACCCAATTAGGTCACTGAGTTGTCTTCTTCTTCTTCTTCCATTAATGGTACCAAATAGTATTTTCACTCGTTTTCTCTCCTTTATCTCGATGGAAACAAGGTAAGTAAACTCACAATAGCAAATTCATTTTCACTCTCTTTGGGTTGTGGAGGGCTTACTTCTGTCATGTAACGCAGGTGTTGCTCGTCTAGAACACGACAAAGAAAACAAAATGTCATGTTAGTGGCCTAAATGGTTGCTCTACCGGTTAGAAGGATCACGGATTCGCCACTTCCTAACAAGATCTTTTTTTTTTATTCAATAATGAATATGACGCCGACGAATTTCGAACTCAAATCACATGTATTATTTGTTGGAATTTTTGAATAGAAATATGAATAGGTGTGTCAACTCACTTGAGTATTTTCAACATTAGTGTCTTATCCCAAGAGATGTGACTCTCCACTAAGGGTTGTGACTCTTCATGAAAGGACTTCTCCAAGAGTCACCTCTAGCCTATATAAACCCCACTCATTCTCCATTGCAAGGGTATGTTTTTAGAGTCATTCTCTATATAAAAACAGAGTTTTTTCGAGCGACGTGGTTAATCGGAGCTTCTGGTTGATTCTGGCCCCACCATTCTAAATTTCAACCAATAGAATTTAAGAAAATCTTTTGGGCCCACGAAATATTATTTAACCAATCACATTTTTTAAAAATAATTACCTAAAGTTACTAAATCTTATTAATCTAGGAAACATAACAAAACAAATATAAACAATTTCAACATTACCAAAAAAAAAAATTTATTTTAATTTAAAATAGCTAAATCTTAAAAATCTCATAACATGCCAAAAATATATAAATGGATAATTAATCACAAATCCACGATTTAATCATGATAATCAACAAATTAAATCATAAAATCCAAGATTTCATCATGATAATCAAATTAAATCAATTATGGGATCCCACAATAAATCAATAAATAATGATAAATGTCCAATGTCTAATGTCCGTTTACGGTCTTAAAATATAGAATTTTCCTAATTACAACCTCAAACTATAATTAAAACTCCAAAATAGATAAATCAAAAAAAAAAAAAAAAAAAAATTAGCCCGGTCGTGGGGTACTAACCTTTTGATCCAACGATGAATCTCTTTTCCGTATCTTTGTTAGTGGTCCTGCACATCGGTTAAAATTTTTGTTAGTATTTTGGAGAAATAATTGAGAGCAAAGATTATGATCTAGAAGAAGCTAATACAAAACGAGCATAAAAAAACTAAAACAACCAATGTCGTAATTCTAATCAAAATTATCATCCTGATTTCGCTGTTACTTTCCTTAGTTTCGTTTTTCCATAATTAAAAATAAAATAGGTTTAAAATATAAAATGGTTTAGATATTTCGTGTGCAAAAATAGCTGCGGCCACTAATTGCGGCAATATGAGGATATCTAACTTTTCGAGAGTTTCATCAACATTATGGTATTATTTTCTTAGTTCAAGAGTTTTTTAATATTTTGAAATTTTGTCTAATTGGAAATTTGTTTCATTGGATGTTCTCTATATAAAGCGCTACAGCAAGGGTAGGATCTCAATGTTTTAGTAGTAATATTTTTTTTACCAAGTTAGGGTTTATAAAAAAAAATTCTACCCAGGTTTTATGGTTTTTGGTTTGCAGGTGATAACAGTGCTTCTGGCATTATAATGGCCGCAAATCAACACCCGATGATGTCGTGGATATATTTGATATTCTCTTATGCACGGGTCTGTTTCTCCTAATCACAGATATTATGTTTATTTGTGTATTCTTTGTGTACTTTTGCTAATTTGATTTGTAGGTGTTAAACGTATATGTGAAGCCTGGGTTTCTGATCACACCGGGTATATATTTCCTATGGGTTGAAGAGTTGTTTTTATCTTCTTCCAATCAATAAGGTGAGGAACTCATTTTAATAGGAATGGTTATCTTCGTTTCTTATTTTTCCCAGTGGTTTTCTGCCATTTTAACAATCCTGCTTCGCTTTGTGGGTTGTTGTTGCTGTGCGATCTATCATATTTGTTGTTGTGCGATCTATCATTTTAGAAAAAAGTTTAATCTTTTGCACAGTTGTACTTTTCTACGTCTAGGGGTGATGAACTTCTTTTTCTTTTTTGTCTAAGGTTTTTAGGTTTTCACCTTCATTTTTGGGTAGTAGCGGTGTCTCAAAAAATTTCTCGCGTGATGAAACTAAAAGAACTGCGTAGCATCTACACGTACGAGTATCACTACCTACGCGCAAGGAAAATCTGGCAGAACAGGTTCCTGAAATAATAAAAACATGTGGAATTACACGTGTGTACGAATTCCAGATCGTTGGAGGGATGTTATATGGATATACAACCGCTTATGTCCAACGCATATGTCATCTCAATCACGAATTGGAGGCTAAATATGACTTTGAAAGAATGCTAAGAGTCGGGAAATCAGCGAATAGTGAAGAAACACAGCATCACCAGCCACAAACGCCATCCAAATCCGATAAGAAAAAGCAATGGTATGACTTGCTAACCCCAATAAATCTATGTGAAAGTTGTGCATTGAAGAGGTAGTTCTTTAGTCTATACATAATATACTTGCAGTTACTGTTTGCGCTCATTTATGAATCATTTACTAAGATTTGCCATTTGATGCTCATCCGATTTATTTCCACGATGCTTTTCTCTTATGCAATATTGTTCTTTCAACTTGAGATTTAGGGTTTTTTTGTCTGATCCATTTTGGTTCTTTCTTTTGCAGGTATCCTCACCATGCACCAGTTGTAGTTGTTTTCCGGGCATAACTCATTCCTGCAAATATTGTTGTCATTGATATTAAACAATATTAGTGTTTTGATGCATAAGAGTTTAACTTTTGATTGTTTATTTAGGTTGTTTCTAATTCACCTGTTGCTAAATCCGGTAAATAAAGGTTTGTTCAATTTAATAGTTGGCCGTGTTCGTATGATTTCTTTTTTGCATTTTCTCTTTTTTATGTTTTTTTGTTGTTGAACTGAAAGTTTTTTTAACGCACCATGTCTTCTACTATTTTTTTTGTTATCTTTCTTTTAATTTTCTCTATTTTTGAAGTTCATGTTCACTACCTTTTCATTTATAGTGTTTCTGGGTCGTAAAATGCTTATGACGTGATGTTGCACCGGCATTTGATAGTCCATAATGGAAATCCATTTGTTTACTCCTCTAATGTTGCACCTATTCTGGTAGTAGAGTAGTTTGAGATTTTTTCTAAGAAAAAAAGGGTTTAGAGGGATTTGAGATGTTGGCATGAAGGATCTACCAAGATTTTCAATACTATTGAATATTCAGAAAAGGTTTTTGTTTCTTTCTCCTACTGGTCGGATTTCTTCTCGCGTACATTTTTAAAAAATTGTATTTGTGCAGGTTTGAGACTAATCTTAAAAATTCATGTGTCAAAAACTGTTTTAAGCACCTGATTGATTCATTTTTGTTATGGGACACACTCCTTTCACCGAGATGTAACAATGGTGCAGATGTTTATTATCATAGACCAAGGTCATATTAATTAAGTCATTGGTGCTGTAATGTAAAATGTGAATGCTCTTCTAATTATATATACTTGGGTTTGTTTTCCATTTTCAATCAATGTGGCTTAAATTTTCAAGCCAGCTTTTTGTAATATCTTTGTTTGAACAAATGTCAGTTCGCAGTTCCAACACAAAAATTTGTTTCGTTGGTTTTCATAATTTTTCTCACATTTCACTTAAGGTATCACTTAAAAGATCTCGGTAATCATATGAATTGGTAATCATATGAGTTGTTTCAGTAAATCATGTTTTATGAACGATTCACTGTAGAGTAGTAAGAGTAAGAAATCCAATTTTAGTAAAATTTAGTCCAATTAAATATAGTACCCATTACCCGTTCTGGTATTTTTCTTGACATATGTTGGTGACTTTTTAGATGTACGGGAAAACAACCACGTGATTATGGGCAGTCGGACTCTGGGTAAAGGTAGAGGTATGTAGGATTTTGCTCAACAATCAAGTTGGCATGCCTTGGCTAATGGACATCTACGAATGCAGTTCCTTTGACATTGGGTACATGTAGATATGCAGTGCCTTTGACATTATTAACATTATGATATATGATGATTTTGTTTTAGAGTTTGACGCTTTAGAAGTTTTGTCTATACGTTTTTTAACAGTACTCCTTTGCAGGTATGGTAGCATTAACTTGGTCAAAAGCAAGGAAGTAGAGTCCTTGAATTTTTGTCATCTCCCATTAGTTATACTGATTTCATTTGTGATAGGGTGATTATGGTTGTTTTCACAAACATGTTCTTCGTAATGGATGGTCCTTTAGATTCCGGCTTAGCAGAATCCTTCTTTGTTTCAATGATTTGTTTGCATTGTAGGTAATTCATTTGTGTTTTCAGGATTATTCAATAGAGACTTTGTTGGAGCAGTTATCATCATATGTGAAAGGAGAGACACTATGTGAACTCAAATTAATCTAAACCGTTGCATCATTTAATTTGTATTTTTGTTTCGACATTGTAGGATGAGGAAACTTTATATTGGTTTCATCTCAGGGGCAGAGATTTCAAATTGGATCTTAAGAATGCATTTACGAAGATGCCAAAACTGTTTCGGATGCAAAGAAAGGCTTTAAGTATATCGCTAGGTCGGATAGATCCGTTTATCTATAACTATATTATGAACTTAATTTTTTCTTTAACTATATTGTGAGTAACTTTGCATGCGTACATCTATATATATCACATCTCTTTATTTAGCTACACTTGATTACAAGCTTTTCGGTTAAAACGACATGAATCTCAATCAGTTCCATTGATTTTTGTTTCATTCCAGTCAGTTTTGTGACATATTATGAGTATATTCTCTAATGGTCATAACTACATTTAGTTAGAAGTTAATTGTATCACAAATTAGTTGGAAGCCTACACTAAACAGTTATACTGCAAATTATTGAGGAGTTTTTTTAACAGAGGTTATGTTAATTTTTAGAATTGAGGAAAATGCATGTCTGGTAGGCCTGGAAATGTGTATGTTTTGGCCTACTTGTGATAAACCGCAAGTGCACGGCGTCTATTGGAGACGTGGCAAGTACGGGTCGAACCACAGAGACTTGTGGTGCTTAAGATGATCTAATGGCTTCCTTAACTGAATTTCAGGTGATAATGTGTAACACAAATAAGGGGTTTGGTTGTCGAAACGACTGAGGTTGAAATGGTGACTCTAAACTAAGGCAAGGAAATAAGATGTAACAAAATAGAAAACATCAGGGTGGTGAATCCACCTCTAATTCTTATGCTCAGGCAATGTAAGTCAAGCTATGATTTTGTTCCTTCATTTGAAGGTCTTGGCTAGGTGTTCATTAACTAGTTTTGCTACTCACCCCTAGTATGAGTGGTCTTCTTACAGTACCACTCATCACAGGCTTTGGTTCAATGGCTAACTACTAATCTTAATCATGTTATAACACAACAAAATCATACCAACATAGACATGCTTAACATGAAATCAGGGATTTCATCATCACCCTGGTAAATTGAATTAAAACATAATTAACAAATGCAACACAAATTAACCCTAAATGGTGCTCAGCTAGCCTGCATACCCCTCTATCAACACAATTCACCTCTATTTATACATGCAACCCACTCAAAATACCAAACCCTAATTTACTTTAAAACAGAAATTAATTGAAAAATAGTGTACCCATACTCTCTGATTCGCGCTATTCTCTTGTCAAATCGTCTTCAGAGCTCCATGCTGGGGTTGTTGGTCGAGAACCCTAGTTCTAGTTTTCTCTAAGTTAGCTTCTAGGGTTGGAGAAGCTAAGAGAGAGAAAACCTAGACCTAGAGAGATGGTGCGGCTGTTGCAGGGAAGGTTGGTGGTGATGGTGTCAGGGTATGGAGTTGGAAGTGAAGAAGGTGGCTGAGCAGAGGGTTTGGTCGGGGAGAGGGGGAGAAGATGGTTCTTCTCTGCAGAGAAGAAAGAGAAGATGGAGAAGAGAAATGAAGTGGGTCGACTAGGGTATAGGGTTAGGTGGTTTGGGTGTTGAGCGGCCACAGCAAGAAATGATTAGAAGGCATCAGCGAGCGTTGGATGCGGCGAGTAAGATCTGAACGGGCCGAGGGAGACTTGGAGTGATCCGGTGTTGCACGAGAGCGAAATAACTTCGATGCGCGTGGGAGGCAGCGATCGTTGGATGTGGAAGATAGAAATCTCAACGGCTTGGAGTGTACGGGTTCGGATCCGGGTCGCGGGGTCGGGTCTAGCTCAAGCCCATGTCTTGTAGATGAGTTGCTACTTGTTGGGTTGCAATCATTGCATGCGCGAGCTTTGGCTTTCTGCTCCATAGATGCTCGTCTCCAATTCTTTGCTCTTTTGGCTCCTCAATTTCTCCGAGCTTTATTTATTACCTAAAAACACAAAATTAATTAATACAAATATTTATTCTTGAAAACAAAGAAAATACGAGAACTGGGATAATATCCGATTTCTAAGCGCAAAAGATGAGTAAAATGCCAATAAAAAGGTGTATAAATATGCACTATTTGGCACTCATCAAATACCCCCAAACCTGAATTTTACTTGTCCTCAAGTGAAACAAAATGAAGAAATCCTAACTATACCCCGTCGCAGTCTCTCGAATGCATTTAGCGTATGCACTAAGCCTTTAAACCCCTAGGTGTCCCTAGTGGACGAGTTGTAGTCTCGTGAGGGTTTACCACAGAGGTGTACCCACAAAACCTTCTCCAACTTCAGAGTGTAAAAGAGTCTCAAGCATCCAAGGAGCTATGAGGACATAGAGTTTACGCATGCTAGTAACAGGAAGTTAGAACTACCAAAGAACGCATTCTCATCCTTAAGTGCGAGCGAGAAGTAACCATACCATATGAAAGAATTCGGATTCGATTGTGATCATAAGCCTCGACTTCCGCCTCACTATTAGGGTTTTATGATAATTGCACTCAAAAAGATCGCTTTTTAGTCTCTCATGTGTGCAGGCAGGAATAAAGAGAGAAATCCTGCACACGTTGTAGGTAAGAAGGATAACCTTCCGAAATAAAATTTGGAGACTCCACTATAATGTGGACAAAAAGAATCTTTTTCTAATGATCTCTAAGAAAGGAAATCAACCATTAGCAAGGGGTGGGAGTACTCACTTACCTTCTCACCCGATCGACAATTAATATCACTCTCTCATAAGAACCATAGAAACGTCTTCAATCTTCTAAGCTTCAATCGGTGATGACGAACTTCTGAACTTCATAAAAACTTGACAATTTTTTTTTTTTTTTTTTTTAACTTACAATAAAACAATAAAACTCAATTTTTCACAAACTTCATTAATTCTCATCCTATTTTCTTTTGTTGTACGTAACCTTGGACTATATCAACTTTTCTTCAAATATTCTGATGTTGCTCCGCTTGCTGACGATGATGTGTTTCTATGGGTCTGTTGATTGAGAGAGAGAGTGATGCTAACTGCAAATCGGTATTTAGAAGAAGTTTTCATCTTTAAACGTCACCCTCATGATTGACAAAAACTAGCACTCAAGAGATCAAAAGTAGTGCTGAAATTGGTGCGAAGTTGGGTAGCTCACCATTCCTACCCTAATTGACGTACGGTGACACACACTCTAACAACTTTTTCTAGAAAGTTGCAAAAATTGAAGGTTGGTGCCTCACTTGATGTAAAATGGGTAATCTCCACTATGGTGATCACAATTCTACTACCGAATATCTAAACAACACCTAATTCGCCCTCCGGTATGGTTAAATCCAACTTTAACGCTCTAATCAACTAAGAAACCCGATTGCGTTTTCGGGTACTTCCAAGTTCTGTTATTTCGGTCAGACTCTCTATGTAAACATAGCTAGAAGCATGCTAGTGACTCTAAAATCTCTAAAAGTTGGAGGTTTTTACAAAAAGAGTTTTTTTTTTTTTTTTTTTTTTTTTTTAATAAAAGATTAAAAAGACTAAAAACTCTATATGCAAATGCAAATGCACCCCCAAACCTAAATCAAACATTGTCCTCAATGTGTCAACAGATAGGAAAAATTTAAACAGTCACATACCATGAGAACTATGTTGAGTAGAGAAAAGGGAAGAGATTACCGGATGTCGGCGGGAGCACGGTTAGAGCTTCATTTGTCAAGGCTAGAATCCAACATTCTCAGTGGAGATCATATCGGATTAGCACAATATATGTACAAGAACACTCAACCGATTCAAGAAAGAAAAATTTAACAAGTCCTACTGGATTATATACAATGAAAATTCACCATATACCAACAATCTAAAGAGTTGAGGATCAACCCAATAGAAAATATATACAAACATCAACAGCCTTACACAAATATAACATGAGAGTGCAAGTAAGACTGCATATGAGAATGGGTTTCCCCCAAACCTAAACTTGTCAACAGATGTGTTTTTGAGAACAAAATCTTGCAAAATTAAAGGTACATCATGCACAAGGTCTAACTCAAAATGAGTTTTGCTAAGAACAGGCAGACATACACATTCCAACTGTGGCTCCTTAAAAGTGTTATATTTTGATGCAAAATAGTCCAAGAGGACTTGGGAAGCACAAAGCTCTTGGCCTAAGTTAGGCATTTTCAGCAAAGTTGGTTTTGCAATTTTGTTACAAACTACACCTAGGTTTGGTGGAGGAGTTTCAATCTGTGACTTAGGAGAGAGATTAGGTACATCTAAGTTGTTTTCATGTATAAGAATATTTGCACCATCACATACTTTCCTAAGGTTAGAAGAGGGTAAATCATGCTCACCAGCATAGACAAATTCATCAATCACCATGTCATAATCATCAGAGCAGGCAACATATGGGCAGGGAATCAGACACAACAATAATATCATGATCCAAAAGAACATTAGTGTCAACAGAAGATTCATCTTTTCCTAAATCACAAACAAGTTGTGTAGCATGCTCACATTCACTGAAGAATTTCACAAACCCAAACTCAGAGTCAACATCATATGTATGAATGTTAGAAGAAGTATCATTCATAGGGTTCACAGAAGAGACGCCTAACGTCTCTGAACCAAAAGATGCCATCATATTTTCTGCATGCACATGTTCTTCTAACATATCATCATCATCATCATCATAACAAAAATACATTTCCCTATTAGCATTTCTAGTATACTGATTTACCTCTAGATTAGGTTCATATTCAGTGTTAGTTGCATGAGTAGGAATAGAAACACTATTTTCAAGATTTACTTTATTAGGGACAATAATCATCCTATCATGAACTGCCTTCCATTCTTCCTTTTCTAAATGAATAAGGTTCATCTTTAAGAACATGTGACATTGTTCAATGGAGGGAGAGTCTTCAATAGTTGGTATGCATGTTTCATATGAATAATCATTAAATGGTTGTGCACATGGTTCACTAGAGAAGGGATGATCATGCATGTTGCTATATGGATGGTCATGTATTGCATTCAGTTCAAGCCTAGCATTTTGCTCCATGAGAGTTTCCATTAGTGATTGTAAACAAAGAGTCGGGGAGTATAAAATTGTTCAACTCCCCACTGTGGTGACTGATACATGTGCTCATGATGGTTAGGGTATGAGTATCCAAGGTCAGGGCTCTGAGAAGGCTCATAATAATCCCTAAAATCATCATGGACTGTGGAGATTTCATACTGTGAAGCATGCCCGTAAGCAAGCTCTCTAATGGATTTGTTTCCATCCCCAGATGCAGACCAAAATCCTGACATGGTCTAGCAACTCAAATAGCCTAGCACACATAAAGTATGAATGACCAATGAAGTCTCCAAAACAGGGACGCTAAGCCCAAGTGATGCAAATGCACAGCCCAAAGGTTATGCAAAGCCCAGTTGTTGTGGGCTCAGTTTTGGTTTTAATGGGTTTTGATTTAATTGGGCTGGTTTGGTTTAAGTGGGATTTGGTTTATTTGGGCTGATTGGTTTTGTGGGATTCTTTGGTTTATTGGGATTAGTTGGGTTATGTGCAACCCAGCTATGTGAGCAAAACCCAGATAGATACAACCCACAAAAGAAAATGACACTTTATTCTAAGTGTAAGCCCAAAAGGTTGCTTTTTGAATTTGTTAAGCCCAATTTGAATAAGTGTATTTCAGCCCAGATGATGTGGGCTCGGTGTGTGCGAGACAGCCCAAACAGTTGGTGATATGGGCTTGGTCATAAGGGTTCAGCCCAGGTATGTGGTGCTGGGCTTGGTTCTATGCAGCTCAGTTGTGTGAAGAGCCCAGGTTACACAGCACAACACAGATTGGAGTTATTGTTGCACAATAGTTCCAAGTTTGGCTAATCTTCAAAAATCACAGTTCGGGGTTTACAGGGCAGAGCTCAGCAAGTTATCACAGGTTAAGCACAAAATAAGGCTTTCAATCAGCCAAGACAAAGCAGGGTATGCAAAAGGTTGCAGGTCAGATGGCTCACAAGCTCAGGGTATCAACAAATCACAATGTCAGCAGGGGTTTGGCATGCTTTAGCAGTCAACAAGTTCAGTTGATATCAACTCTGGGTTTGTGGCTACAGCTACTTGGTTTGCAGCTATCCTGACTATCCAAGCCCTAACTCACAGCTGCAGGGGCTGATAGTAGCGGAGCACAGATTAATGAAGGCCAAGGATTCACAGCACTGGCCTTGTAGAGGCATGGATTGCACAGCACACTTACACAAACAACACGATTCGGGATTTAGCAGGGGCTCAAGCATGCGATCGGGTTATGCTCGGTTATGCTTAGAGTTGGTTATGCTCGGGGTTGTGAGTCAATCGATAGTTGGTATCAACCAGCCCAGTTGTTGTCACACAAAAATTGTAGCAGATTCAGGGGTCTGGCACAAGTTTACAGGGTAGATGGTTTACAGGGTCTGTGACAAGTTTATGCAACTGGAGTTTGCAGATGTCTGGGTTATCTGGGTTCTTTGCTCAAGCTCACGGCTTGGGGCTGGAGCTTGGCTCAGGGCTGTGTAAGATAAGGCACACAACAAGGTATCGCACAGATTGTAAGCTATGCACAGTTTAGTAGCAATTTTGGCTAACCTCCAAATCGCAGCTCAGGCGCATCTGTGACAGGGCAGCGGTTGCAGCCGCATGGCTATGTTGATCCTTGTCTTCCCTTCCTTTGGCCTTTGTAGCATGCACCTGTGAGATCAACAGATCAAACTCAGTTCTCAATGTTATACAATAAGCAACAGAGCTATAGTGCTACAATGACAGAGCTCAGGGCTATGCTCAAAGTAAGAATCAAGCTACAGGATATGCACTGAGAGTATGAAGTGTGTACAATTTACATTACAAGTTACACTAATGTGAAGTGTGAAGTGTGAAGGGTTATGATGACAGGTGCAGAAATACAAAATAAAGATGAAATAACTAAGATGAAAAACAGTGAAGATGCAAAACAAAAAGAAGAATAACTAAGTTACACTAACAAACCTAAGTTACAAGAGTTAAACTAAGTTATACTAAAAACAAGACTAAAAGCAAAAATGTAAAGTGAGTATGTACAGGGATGAAATGAACTCAGTAAAGGCAGCAATTGATCACAGGGCACACGCCAAGTCCCCGGCAGCGGCGCCAAAAACTTGGTAGGCCTTGAAATGTGTATATTAATGCCTACGAGTGATAACCGCAAGTGCACGGCGTCTATCGGAGACGTGGCAAGTACGGGTCGAACCACAGAGACTTGTGGTGCTGTGTGTGATCTAAGGCTTCCTAACTGAATTCTAAGAGTGACAGAACAATAAAGATTGAGTGTCGATGCGACTGAGGTTGAGCTGAAGTGACTCTAAACTAAAGTAACAAAGTAAATTGTGAGCAGATTATGACTCACTAGGGCAGTGAATCCACCCTCTAACCTCAAGCTAAGGCAATGTGTCTTTAGTTCAGTTCTTGTGCCTTCCTTTGAAGGTCTTAAGTAGATCTTCCTTAACTAATTTCTACTAGTTCACCCCTAGTATGAATTGTCTTTCTACAGTACAACCCATCACAGGTTTACAAGCTTATCAGTTAATTAATAATCATATTCATATTGAAACACAGCAAGAATAAGAACTTAAGACAATTACTTAACATGGAATTAGGGGTTTCAACACACCCTAGCAATTAAGTTTAGAACATGATACAAATTACACTAAGTGGTGCTCTGGCTAGCCCAGGCATCCCCTATCACGCACACCACTCACTTCAATTTATACATACAACAACAAAAATACCAAACCCTAATACTTTAATTCAAAAATCGAAACAAATCAAAAATACTCTCTCACCCACGTCGCTCCATCCCTTGTCTCCTCTGTCAATCGCCTCTGAATTGACCATGCGGGTTGTTGGCTGGAACCCTAACTCCAATTATCTCTAACCTAGCTTCTAGGGTTAGAGAAGCTATGAGAGAGATGATTTGAGATAGAGAGGGAGAGCAAGAAGGTGCGGCTGTTGCAGTTGTTGGATGGTGTCAGGAGAGGTGATGATGGAGGTGGTGGAAGCGGCTCTGTCAGGGAGAGGGAAGGAGGTGGCGGAAGAGCAAAGCTCTGCTCTGGGTTTTCTCTGATGGAGACGGGAGATGAAGAAAGAGAAAGATGGAAGAGAAATGGGTTTTCTCGATAGGGTATAGGTGTTGGGGATTTCGTTGTGAAGCAGGCGCAGCAGAGATCGATGTGCCAGCTGAAGCGAGCGTTGGATGCGGCTGGGAGAGATCCGGACGGCCGAGGATAATTGGGGCGGTTTGGTGTTGCACGGGAGCAGCGAACTTCGATGCGCGTGGAGGCAGCGACCGTTGGATGTAGCTAGGCGAGATCTCAACGGCTTGGAAGAGATGGGCTCGGATCCGGGTCGGGTCTTGGCTAGCTCGAGTCCATGTCTTGTAAGTTGGGTTGCGACTGATGCGCGCGCGGGCTTCGGCTTTCTGCTCCATAGATACTTGCCTCCGATTCTTCGCTCTTTTGGCTCCTCGATTTCTCCGAGCTTTATTTACTACCTAAAAACACAAAATTAATTAATACAAATATTTATTCTTGAAAACAAATAAAATACAGAATCTGGGATAATATCTGGATTCTGAGCACAAAAGATGAGTAAAATGCCAATAAAAAGGTATATAAATATGCAATATTTGGCACTCATCAAATACCCCAAAACTCGAATTTTACTTGTCCTCAAGTGAAACAGAAATTAGGAAATCCTAACTATACCCCTGTCGCAGTCTCTCGAATGCATTTAGCGTATGCACTAAGCCTTTAAACCCCTAGGTGTCCCTAGTGGACGAGTTGTAGTCTCGTGAGGGTTTACCAGAGGTGTACCCACAAAACCTTCTCCAATTTCGAGTGTAAAAGAGTCTCAAGCATCCAAGGAGCTATGAGGACATAGAGTTTCTGCATGCTAGTAACGAAGTTAGAACTACCAAAAGAACGCATTCTCATCCTTAAGTCTTTGAGCGAGAAGTAACCATACCATATGAAAGAATTCGGATTCGATTGTGATTATAAGCCTCGACTTCGCCTCACTATTAGGGTTTTATGATAATTGCACTCAAAAAGATTGCTTTTTTAGTCTCTCATGTGTGCAGGCGAATAAATAGAGAAATCCCGCACACGTTGTAGGTAAGAAGGATAACCTTCCGAAATAAAATCTGGAGACTCCACGAAGTGTGGACAAAAAGAATCTTTTTCTCGATGATCTCTAAGAAAGGAAAATCAACCATTAGCAAGGATGGGAGTACTCACTTACCTTCTCACCCGATCGGCAATTAATATCACTCTCTCATAAGAACCATAGAAACGTCTTCAATCTTCGGTCTTCAATCGTTGATGACGAACTTCCGAACTTTACTTGAAAACTTGACAATTTTTTTTTTTTTTTTTTTTTTTTTTTAAGCACTTACAATAAAACAATAAAACTTAATTTTTCACAAACTTCATTAATTCTCATCTTCTTTTCTTTTTCTTTGTTGCACATAAACCTTGGACTATATCAACTTTTCTTTCAGTATTCTGATGATGCTCCGTTTGCTGACGATGATGTGTTTCTATGGGTCTGTTGATTGAGAGAGAGTGATGCTAACTGCAAATCGATATTTAGAAGGAGTTTTCATCTTTAGACGTCACCCTCATGATTGACAAAAACTAGCACTCAAGAGATCAAAAGTAATGTTGAAAGTGGTGCGAAGTTGGGTAGCTCACCATTCCTACCCGGAATTGACGTACGGTGACACACACTCTAACAGCTTTTCTAGAAAGTTGCAAAAAATGAAGGTTGGTGCCTCACTTGATGTAAAATGGGTAGTCTCCACTATGGTTGATCACAATTCTACTACCGAATATCTAAACAGCACCTAATTCGCCCTCCGGTATGGTTAAATCCAACTTTAACGCTCTAATCAACTAAGGAACCCGATTGCGTTCTCCAAGACTTCCAAGTTCTTTATTTCGGTCAGACTCTCTATGTAAACATAGCTAGAAGCATGCTAGTGACTCTAAAATCTCTAAAAGTTGGAGGTTTTTACAAAAAGAGTTTTCAATTTTTTTTTATTTTTTTATTTTTTTATTTTTTTTTAAGTACATGAAATGAAAATAATAATAATACAACACACAGGATTTTTTTTTTTTTTTTTTAAGCACTTACAATAAAACAATAAAACTTAATTTTTCACAAACTTCATTAATTCTCATCTTCTTTTCTTTTTCTTTGTTGCACATAAACCTTGGACTATATCAACTTTTCTTTCAGTATTCTGATGATGCTCCGTTTGCTGACGATGATGTGTTTCTATGGGTCTGTTGATTGAGAGAGAGAGTGATGCTAACTGCAAATCGATATTTAGAAAGAGTTTTCATCTTTAGACGTCACCCTCATGATTGACAAAAACTAGCACTCAAGAGATCAAAAGTAATGTTGAAAGTGGTGCGAAGTTGGGTAGCTCACCATTCCTACCCGGAATTGACGTACGGTGACACACACTCTAACAAACTTTTCTAGAAAGTTGCAAAAAATGAAGGTTGGTGCCTCACTTGATGTAAAATGGGTAGTCTCCACTATGGTTGATCACAATTCTACTACCGAATATCTAAACAACACCTAATTAGCCCTCCGGTATGGTTAAATCCAACTTTAACGCTCTAATCAACTAAGGAACCCGATTGCGTTCTCAAGTACTTCCAAGTTCTGTTATTTCGGTCAGACTCTCTATGTAAACATAGCTAGAAGCATGCTAGTGACTCTAAAATCTCTAAAAGTTGGAGGTTTTTACAAAAAGAGTTTTCAATTTTTTTTTTTTTTTTTTTTTTTTTGAAAATAAAAGATTAAAAAGACTAAAAACTCTATATGCAAATGCACCCCCAAACCTAAATCAAACATTGTCCTAAATGTGTCAACATATAGAAAAATTTTAAACAGTCACATACCATGAGAACTATGCTGAAAAGAGAAAAGGGAAGAGATTACCGGATGTCGGCGGGAGCAAGGTTAGAGCTTCATTCGTTAAGGCTAGAATCCAACATTCTCAACGGAGATCATATCGGATTAGCACAATATATGCGCAAGAAGACTCAACCGATGCAAGAAAGAAAAATTTAACAAGTCCTACTAGATTATGTACAATGAAAATTTACCATACACTAACAATCTAAAGAGTTGAGGGTCAACCCAATAGAAAATATGTACAAACATCAACAGTCTTACACAAATATAAAATGAGAGTGCAAGTAAGACTGTGTATGTGAATGATTTTCACCCAAACCTAAACTTGTGAACGGGTGTGTTTTTGAGCACAAAATCTTGCAATTTTAAAGGTACATCATGCAAAAGGTCTAACTCAAAATGAGTTTTGCTAAGAACAGGCAGACATACACTTTCCAACTGTGGCTCCCTAAAAGTGTTATATTTTGATGCAAAATAGTCCAAGAGAACTTGGGAAGCACAAAGTTCTAGGCCTAAATTAGGCATTTTCAGAAAAGTTGGTTTTGCAATTTTGTTACAAACTACACCTAGGTTTGGTGGAGGAGTTTCAATTTGTGACTCAGGAGAGAGGTTAGGTACATCTAAGTTGTTTTCATGTATAAAATCATTTGCACCATCACACACTTTCCTAAAGTCAGAAGAGGGTAAATCATGTTCACCTGCATGGAACAATTCATCAATTTCCATGTTATATTCATCAGAGGAGGCAACATATTGTGACATGGGCAGGGAATCAGACACAACAATAATATCATGATCCAAAAGAACATTAGTGTCAACAGAAGATTCATCCTTTCCTAAGTCACAAGCAAGTTGTGTAACATGCTCACATTCACTGAAGAATTTCACAAACCCAAGCTCAGAATCAACATCACATACATGAATGTTAGAAGAAGTATCATTCATAGGGTTCACAGAAGAGACGCCTAACGTCTCTGAACCCAAAAATTCCATCATATTTTCTGCATGCACATGCTCTTCTAACATATCATATTCATCATCATCATCATCATAACAAAAATGCATTTCCCTATTAGCATTTCTAGTATACTCATTTACCTCTAGATTAGGTTCATATTCAGTGTTAGTTGCATGAGTAGGAATAGAAACACTATTTTCAAGATTTACTTTATTAGGGACAATAATCATCCTATCATGAACTGCCTTCCATTCTTCCTTTTCTAAATGAATAAGGTTCATCTTTAAGAACATGTGACATTGTTCAATGGAGGGAGAGTCTTCAATAGTGGGTATGCATGTTTCATATGAATAATCATTACATGGTTGTGCACATGGTTCACTAGAGAAGGGATGATCATGCATGTTGCTATATGGATGGTCATGTATTGCATTCAATTCAAGCCTAGCATTTTGTTCCATAAGCGTTTCCATTAGTGATTGTAAACAAGGAGTCGGGGGAGTATAAAATTGTTCAACTCCCCACTGTGGTGACCGATACATGTGCTCATGATGGTTAGGATATGAGTATTCAAGGTCAGGGCCCTGAGAAGGCTCACAATACTCCCTAAAATCACTATGGTATGTGGGGAGTTCATACTGTGAAGCATGCCCGTAAGCAAGCTCTCTAATTGATTTGTTTGTATCCCCAGTTGCAGACAAATTTCCTGACATGATTTAGCACTCAAATTGAACTCAAAACCCAGTTGTAGTGGGCTCAGTTTGGTTTATTGGGTTTCATTTGGTTTAAATGGGATTTGGTTTATTGGGCTGGTTTGGTTTTGTATTTGGGCTTCTATTTGGTTTATTGGAGAGCCCAGGTATGTGAACAGCTTTGGATTGTGTAGGCTCAATTTGGTTTATGTGGGCTTAATTTGTTGCAGAGAACAAGTGGGCTTGTTTTGGTTTTGTGGGCTGTGTTTAGTTGAAGCAGCCCAGGTTGGGTGACAGGTTAACAGCCCAGGTGCACAGCCCAGTATTTGGGCTTCATCTTATGCAGCCCAGTGCACAGTTTAGGTTTTTGTGGGCTCTAGTGGTTGTGCTTTCTGTTTAGAGTGCAGCCCAGCAGTTGGCAGCTCAGTCAGTTTCTGTGCAGGTTTTATGCACAAGTTGGCAAACTCACACACAGCACAGGCTATGTTATGCTCAGATTAGGTTATGTGTACACAGCTCATGCAAAGGAGGTGCACAAGGTCAGGCCGATTGGCGAGGTTGATGCAACATGATTATGCACACCAAAAGACAGAGCAAGAAAAACAAGACCTGGGTGAGATGCATTGAGCAACTCAAGATTTCAGCAGGGCTAACAACAAGCTGTGCATATGAGAATGCACCAAAAGTGCACCAAAAGTGCAAGGTAGATGACTCACAAGTCACACAAAGCACAGGGCAGATAGGTGTACTTGTTGTAGCTCATACTCACAGCAGCAGGGGCTGGAGTTAAGCTCAGGCCAGATGCACAGCTGAGGGTTATAGCACAGGTGTTTACAAAGCTAAGAGATCACAGCTCATTCACAGCACATTCCCATGCTACCCTCAATTCAGAGCATGCACAAAGGTAACAGGGTAGATAAGACTGGAGCAGTTGATATGCCTGTTTGCACAATGATTAATCACACCAGGTTGTACTGGGGTATGTGTCTTAGCACCTAACACTGGTGGTCATACAAGTCTCTCACAGACTCAGTTGACAGATCAGATGAGCAGAGGCACAGGCTTGGTTTCCACAGGCTTACAATATTTCACAAATGAGGTTGACATGCTCAAGAAGGTATCTAACTGATCATGCAAAGGGACCAGGTCTGATGGTTACATCCAAGCTCAGGGTTTGCTCAAACTTGCAGCTTCAGGGGGCTAGCAAGTTAACAGGGTAGATCAATACACTTGGGTAAGCTTGTTGTGGCTCATAGGTGCACAGGCAAAGATGCTCAACACAATTTCACTGCTGCACAGATCAGCAGGCTAACAAAGTGCAGGGCAGCTCATTCACATGGCAATACAAGGCTAATCTTAAAATCACTTGTGACAGGGCAAAACAATATGCTTGGTATGGTTCACAGATTCACAGATCATTCATGCATATATAAAGTGTAAAAGGAATTGAGAGTGACCAACCGGTTTTAACCACAATGGTTGTATTGTTTTGCTCTTTTGTCTTCCTTGGGTTTTCTCAGCAGCACAGTGGCACAAGAGCATAGTAGGTACCTGTTCACTCAAGAGAAAGTTTTAGTTCTCTGGAATGTGCAGCTTAAACGAACAGAACCACTACACAGAGTCACCTAGCAGAGGTGAGGGTTTAACAATTAAGGTTACAGTGCAGCTGCAATGACACAAGTGTGATGGGCTAAGCCAGGCAAGCTTGAGCTCAGTCCAGGCCAGATGCTGACTGAGAGAGGAAGTGCAATGCACTATGAGCTTACAGCTTCTTTTACTTTCAATGGATGAGCACAGATGACAGAAGTGTACAACTGAAGCTACAAATGTTGAGTGTTATGAGATGCAAACTAACGAGAATACAGTGAACAGGATGCAATATAAGATGCTGAAATGCAAACAGTTAAGCTAATTTAAAAGGTACACAACTAAGTTACTCTAAGGCAGGGCAAAGAGCAATGATTCAAAGTGAATATGTACAAATGAACTAACTAAGATATAACTAAGGGAAAATGATACTTGTAAAATTATAGCTAAAACTACAAGGCTAAAATACAGATGTGAAGATATGTTACAGCTGGATGCAAATACAATCTTAACTATGCAAAATCTATGATAGAAAGGATTAAACTACATTTAACACTAAGCTAACACAATAACTCAGCACATATATACAATTGTAAAATGAAAATCAGTAGAGAATGCAAATTATCAACTTAGCACACGCCAAGTCCTCGGCAGCGGCGCCAAAAACTTGGTAGGCCTGGAAATGTGTATGTTTTGGCCTACTTGTGATAAACCGAAAGTGCACGGCGTCTATTGGAGACGTGGCAAGTACGGGTCGAACCACAGAGACTTGTGGTGCTTAAAATGATCTAATGGCTTCCTTAACTGAATTTCAGGTGATAATGTGTAACACAAATAAGGGGTTTGGTTGTCGAAACGACTGAGGTTGAAATGGTGACTCTAAACTAAGGCAAGGAAATAAGATGTAACAAAATAGAAAACATCAGGGTGGTGAATCCACCTCTAATTCTTATGCTCAGGCAATGTAAGTCAAGCTATGATTTTATGCCTTCATTTGAAGGTCTTGGCTAGGTGTTCATTAACTAGTTTTGCTACTCACCCCTAGTATGAGTGGTCTTCTTACGGTACCACTCATCACGGGCTGCTTTGGTTCAATGGCTAACTACTAATCTTAATCATGTTATAACACAACAAAATCATACCAACACAGACATGCTTAACATGAAATCAGGGGTTTCATCATCACCCTGGTAAATTGAATTAAAACATAATTAACAAATGCAACACAAATTAACCCTAAATGGTGCTCTGGCTAGCCCAGGCATACCCCTCTATCAACACAATTCACCTCTATTTATACATGCAACCCACTCAAAATACCAAACCCTAATTTACTTTAAAACAGAAATTAATTGAAAAATAGTGTACCCATACTCTCTGATTCGCGCTATTCTCTTGTCAAATCGTCTTCAGAGCTCCATCTTCAAGTTGTTGGTCGAGAACCTAGTTCTAGTTTTCTCTAAGTTAGCTTCTAGGGTTGGAGAAGCTAAGAGAGAGAAAACCTAGACCTAGAGAGATGGTGCGGCTGTTGCATGGAAGGTTGGTGGTGATGGTGTCAGGGTATGGAGTTGGAAGTGAAGAAGGTGGCTGAGCAGAGGGTTTGGTCGGGGAGAGGGGGAGAAGATGGTTCTTCTCTGCAGAGAAGATGGAGAAGAGAAATGAAGTGGGTCGACTAGGGTATAGGGTTAGGTGGTTTGGGTGTTGAGCGGCCACAGCAAGAAATGATGAGAAGGCATCAGCGAGCGTTGGATGCAGCGAGTAAGATCTGAACGGCTGAGGGAGACTTGGAGTGATCTGGTGTTGCACGAGAGCAGCGAACTTCGATGCGCGTGGAGGCAGCGATCGTTGGATGTGGAAGATAGAAATCTCAACGGCTTGGAGTGTACGGGTTCGGATCCGGGTCGCGGGTCGGGTCTAGCTCAAGCCCATGTCTTGTAGATGAGTTGCTACTTGTTGGGTTGCAAGCTGTTGCATGCCTTTGGCTTTGGTTTCTGCTCCATAGATGCTCGTCTCCAATTCTTTGCTCTTTTGGCTCCTCAATTTCTCCGAGCTTTATTTATTACCTAAAAACACAAAATTAATTAATACAAATATTTATTCTTGAAAACAAAGAAAATACGAGAATGCGGGATAATATCTGATTTCTAAGCGCAAAAGATGAGTAAAATGCCAATAAAAAGGTGTATAAATATGCACTATTTGGCACTCATCAATGTCCATTTTTTAGTTTTTACGGCACTGTAATGATGTAAGAAATCGTAACATAACAAGATACAGAACCATAAAGATCATTTTTATTTTTACAGGAAATACGATTGAAGAAGCAAGTTTTCTAGGCAAGTCTTCTAGGCACTCATCTATAAGCAAAAACCAAAACCGGAAGATCCAAACTCTATATAAAACAACGGAAGATCCAAACACTATATAAAGCTAATGCACGTAAGCAGTTGCCCACTTTTACTGTTCATCTTCATCTGGAGATTGTATTGGCTCAGGTGGAGTGAATCCAGCAACAACGATTGGAGCTGGAGTGAGAGATCACAAAGTTGCCTGCGCCTCCTCACTTGATCGTGTTTCACGATATGGACAAGGATTTCCATGTACACACCTTTGGGACCAATTATGTTCCGAGAAGTTCTTGCTTTGGTAAAACAAACTTTTGAAGCATGCATGCTTAATAATTACTTAAAAGTTGAAAGTTGCATGCATGCTACTAAAAACTGACTCTGGATAACTCCACTAATTAACAACATAGTTGTTGCCTATATTTTAACAGGTCATGTTTGAATTGAAAGTAAGATTAGAAAAGCAACGAAGAAAGAGATCTAATTATCTGGTTTTATATGCTTGAATGGAGGTATTAGATGCTTGAATTGGGTCGGGCCAGCACGTTTATGGCACAACCCAGCACATTAAAATTGGAGCACAGCACGGCACATCACGTTTGCTTAATGTGTTCTGTTATGCCATACAAATACACTACGGGAAAAATCATTATTGACGACACTTTATTAGCGTTGTAGTACCCCTACGACAACGCTTTTTTATGTATTGTGTAGGTGGGGTATTGTAGAAAGTCCAAGCTTTTCTACAATACTTGAATATGAGTTGTAAAGTGTGATGTGATTCATGGTTCGACAATATTTTGCCAAAGTTGTGATTCTCTTTCGATTTTTTTTGAAAGCCTAACACAACCCTTGCTTGTTGTTGTAGGAGTATCTTGGACAACACAAGTAGTGTATCGTAAAAATATGTAACACAACACTTGTATAAGTTGAAGGTCTATCTTAGACATCCTAGGATGTGTATCGTAGAAATATGTAACACAACACTTGTATAAGTTGAAGGACTATCTTAGACAACCTAGGATGTGTATCGTAGAAATATGTAACACAACACTTGTATAAGTTGAAGGACTATCTTAGACAACCTAGGATGTGTATTGCAGAAATATGTAACAACTCTTATTACTATTATGAATAAGATTTGCACGACACTTGTTAAAGTTGTAGAACTATGTTGGACAACACCTAGTTATGTTGTAAAGACATTCTTTCACAACCTCTGGTTTGTGTAGTTGAAATATGGAACACAACACTTATTAGAAGTTGTGTGCATAAACCTATTTTGAAAAAAAATTAAAGCTGAAAGCGAATTGCCAAAAGTATTTCACATTCACATTTGCCAGTGTAACACATTTACATTGTTAACCTTCCAGGTGTTAAACACACACATTCAAAAGATGGCGGTGATAATTGATATAGATGTTTGTTACAAAAAATTTAAAGTTTCCTAAACAACTCCAACAAAAGGATGCATTATACTTCGCATATGAGCTTATCAGTGCGCATTCCATCAGTAAGGGCGTGAATAGTTTCCTCCATGTTGATGTCTATCAGCCACAGAACCTCCATCTCTGTAGTTCTCTACGTCCACCACCACCACTGCTGAAATAACCAAAAAGAGAAGAGAACGATAGAGCCATTAGAATTTGGAACGACATGAATAACAACAAATTATGAGATAGTTTTTTATTTTGCATTGCTTCACACATCAAAAGAGAAACATCTATCTTTATGCAATTACAACCTATGGTGTCATAGCACTATGCCAACAATGTCAAAATAGAAACATCTAGCTTTATTGACAACTTAAACTATGTTCAGCTGCCATATCACATAATATGCAAGTTGTAACCAAGTTAGAGCATGCTTTTGTTGATGTTATTATATTATACTTTGGCTCAATCAACAAATGTACAACACGGCGAAGTATTAAATACTTTTAATGCGAGAGAGATGCTTATCACACCCCTCGACAATTGAGATGTTGGATACGATCTTCAAAATACAAATGGGCTAAATTCACAAATTCTCTTTCACCTCAATTTACCAACTTCGGGTTTAAGACCATCCAAAATCAGAATTCTTAGCAATGTTTTGCTACCCCTATTAAGTATGTAATGCAACGTACCACACAACTTTCGGACCTCTCAAATGATATTTCAGGCATGACATCTACTAGCAGCACTTTATGTCAGACCATTACTGTAGTAGCAGGAAATCCCACACTACACCCCTTACTCAATTTTGCTTAATTAATCCATTGTAAGATGTAAGATCAAGAATATTTATTGATTGAATCCATGAAATGTTTACACAGGATAATAGAATTACACTTAGAAATTAAAACACTCTTAAACTTTCTCTCTCCTATTGACTTGCTTAACAATTCCAAAAGATCTCTCCTTCTTACATACTCATTTAGCCCTTTATATAGGGTAATACATAGTGGATGACAGATAAGCTACCCTTTATTTTCGGGAATGTCCCGCGAAGTGTCGCAGATGCACAAACATTCACTCTCGCGACACTTCTTAACCCTCGCCGGGTCTCACGTCTTCTTTATGTTTTGCTGTCGTTATTCATTGCGTCGTTTATTTTAGCTCCTGCGACTCCTTCGCGATCTTTGTCGTTTATTAATCCCGTGAACCTTGTTTGTTGCGATATTACGATCCTACATCTTGCCTCTTTTTCCTTGAATATTGCTTGACAAGCGATCTTTAAGGAAAAATCTATTGTGGTAGCGATCTTTGATTTTTGTTGATGAAGGAACGAGCAAAAGAATACTTTCCTTGAAAAGTACGTACTTGCCTCTATTCTTTTGCAAAGTTCCGAAGCTTCTTTGAGATATATACGAAGTATCGTCTCCTATCTCTCCTCATATTTCTCCTAAGAAGGGAAGAGTATCATGAGATTTTTACAATATTGTTTTCACGACTGTTTATCTTTATCTGTTTCAGTTTTGTACTTTTACACGGATTTTGATTATTAATGTCTTTTCTTGACACGTCTCTTTCAACCGCTTATTCTTGACCATTCATGTCTCTTCTCGCATTAAATGACCTCGTTTTTCTCGAGGATCTTTTTCCCTATATATAGTTTTCTTTTCCCCTCCTTTTTATCCTTTAGTTTCTCTCTGCAACTTTTCTTTGACTCTCTCCTTCCGCAATTTGCGCTCCTGCTCTCTGCAAATCTTTTCTTCGTTCTTTCTAGCGCCGATCCTAACCTTTAACATCCCATCCATTCCCATACGATAATGGCTTCCATTAGTCGTGCATACAAAGCTTCTTTTGATGAAGTTCAACGAAGTTGCTCGAGAAGGGTTTCACTCTATCAACCATTCCCGATCAAGAATCTTCATCTATTCTTTCGCAAGTTATTTTTCGATCATCAATGTGATGATCAAAAGATTATAGTCTCGCTAGGTCACTTCTCGCGGGACTTCCCATTCCCTTGTACAATCTGAGATGCCTTTATTTTATGAAATCTTGGCCCATGAAAAATTCTCTCGGGCTGTTTATCAATTGAGTGGCGATTGCATTCGCTTAATGCTTGAGTTCGCGAATCGTGGTGCTGGCAAAGGATCTTTATACCCTACTCTTGTTAGACACCCCGATTTCGCGAGACTTGGAAATAGTTGAGAGAAGTACACTTTGTAGAGAACTTTTTGAAAATTATTCGATGATAAAGATGAGAAATGCGAAATCTCGCTGGGGCATTCGCCTGAAAAAAGAAGGATAATGTCCCTGAGGATAAATTGCTCATGCAGGATATTGACTGGCACCCGGGCAATAATACTACTCCTCGCCACTCCAAAGATGAGAAGTGGTGGGTTGTACCCTTGATTTTAAATGGCCCTTATATCGCGGGCTCGCACGTTCTTCCTGCGAATCTCGCAGGGTATCATCCTTGGGAATTCAAATGGCCTGATAGGGCAAAAGAGGTATGTTTTCTACTTCAAATCTTGCCTTCGCAATTTTCTTTTTATATTTGCTGAGTTTGTGGAATTTTTCAGATCAACAAATTGAGAAGAAGCTACAAGGATAATCCGTTGGAGAGTACTCTGACGAGACTTCGATCGCTTACGGGTGAAGTAAGAAACATTTCCTTTATCATTTGAAACAATATTGTTGCCTCTGTTTCTTATCTTTAACCGTATGCGAAGGTTGGAGTTGAAGAAGTTTGTAGCGCGAAGATTAAAAGTAAGGGCAAAGCTGCCGTTCGCAAGGGTAAATCTTACGCTCCATTAACTAAGAAGCGAAAGATTCAATCTTCTTCTCGCCTTAACTCAAGCTCCGAATCTCTTCGATGAGGATAACCATGATTCGAATCTCTCTCTCGCTAAAGAGATTCCGTTGGCCGGCTCTCCTATGGATCGGTTATCTAGCATCTTCTCGGACTCTTTCCAAGGAATGGGAGATGCTCCCCTAGCTTCCCTTTGCGGTACTCTCGCAAATGTGTGCAATGCTGCTTTACTTTACTAGAAGGCAATGATTCTTTCAATGGAGCCTCTAGAATCGTGTCTCCCGACTTCTTGAACGCACTTGGGTCTTTGGTATGCATGCGATCACATTTCCACATTAATTTTAAATTTTTAAATATATATGTCTTGACGGTTTTTCTGTTTTCTTTCATAGGTTGGAAAAACTTCTTTTGTAGTTGCCTCAGATCTTGAGAGAAGACGCAACAATCTTGAGAAGAGAAATTTACAATTGAACAAGAAGACCCAAGATCTGGAAGCTGAAGCCGCGTCATCTCGCGATAAAATTCAAAAATTAGAAGCCGACCTAGTCTCCCAAAAGGAGAGAGTATCTACTCTTCAGAACTCAAATCAGCAACTTTATGGTATAGTAATTTTCAATTCTCAAATCTTTTTCATGTTACCTTTTACTTTTCTTGGTCTGACTATTATTCTCGCAGACGTGTATAATCTCTCCGAGGAATCCATTCTTCTTCATTCATTTCCCACGAGCCTATGAATGATGATGTCCTCCTTACTTACCTCAATCAATCTCTAAGTAGTTCCTCTAATAAAACTAACCTCCTTTCATTAAAGGATCTTCAATCCAAATATCACCTCTTAGAGATCGAACATAGATCTAGTTTAAATCTAACTAATCGCTTTAAACGAATGTACCTTGATTCCGGAGAAAGTCAAAACTTTGAGGAAGAGAATTAGTGATCTCATAGATGAGAATGATCGCATTACTAACGAGAGGTGCACGGGCGTTAGCGAGAATTCCACAAATCTCTTCTTGGTGTGCAAGTTGAACGAGATGAACTCCTTCATCGAATACCATACTTAAGCGGCGAGAAGAGCAAGTTCGTTCTCTTCTTGTTATTAATAGTGATGATGAATTCGCACGGGCTGCGAAGGTTTTAGATAATGCCAGGAATAACCTAGGTGTTGATGTTAGTCTTCATGCCGAACATACTTCCTTGATTAAAGATATGATATCGATAGAGAAGGTTACTTATTATACCTTCTTGCTTCTTACTTCATAGTATTGCTTGTAAATTATTAACTTGTTGTTTCTTATTTGCGAGAATCGAGAAGAGGCTTCGAGGTTAGAATTAGAGAGCTTGAATACGAAAAGAACAACTCGCCAGAATTTTCCAAATGAGAATTGAAGAACTCGAACGAAAAACAACAACTCGCCAAGAGTCTCTCCTTAGTAATAACAAGTATTCCAAGTTGAAGAAACAATTTGAAAAGACAGGTGGCGAATTTTAATAATGATGCGATTCGTTTTTCGTAACAAAGCCATGGAGTATGTTTGTAATGACCACAAAATCCCTCTTCATTCATATCCACTGGCTTTTTGTAGAAGTTCTGAGAATGCACTGTCTCGGACGTTTCGATAGTGAGGCTAGCGAAGGAGAAAATTCTGGCGATGAGAATAATAGAACTGAAGAATCAGATAAAGGAGAAGAATCACCAAAGAGATAATTCCTTTTGTTTTCTTTTTACACTGTAATATCCGTACATTTACGTATCTTTATCATAGTGTACTTCTTGGATTTTTCCCCACAATTCAATCTTCACTCCCTTTTTTGGTAGTTCTTCCTTGTAATATAATTGGCTAACATTATTGATGTATAACTCTTTCATCGAGAAGATGAATAACAATATTCCATCTTTTCCATTCCCATACTTGCCTCTCGTTAGTTATCTTCAGATGGAAGATTTTAGTTGTCCTCATGTATGTGGTTGAATAATAATTTTATTGTTATTGAAATGTATTGTTGCGACGAGGTCGCAGGTATCTTCATAAGTCAAGAATTCTACTTGCCTTGCCTTATCTTCATAAATGTATTTTATCTCTTCTCATTGCGACAAGGTCGCAAGCCGCGCTTACATTTTCAAGTAAGGGCCCATTGACCCTGCCTTATCATTTTTGTGTGGTCTTCCGAGTTAGACCTCCCTAATTAGAGGTCTTCCCACTGCCACCTTTTATTGCGACAAAATCGCGGGACGTCTTTACACTTGCATGTAAAGACCCATTGATCTTGCCTTATCATTTTCCAAGTATTTTTGCCTCTGCAGGATGTTTTAGTTGCGACAATATGACAGGCCTATATATCCTTGCGAACATAAAGCCCCATGACATTGCCGTCGTGCGACGAAATCGCAGGACGTCCGTACACTTTCGTGTAAAGACCCATTGATCTCGCCTTACCCTCGCGTTAGTATTATTGCCTCTGCAGGATCATTGCACAAATATGACGAGCCTAAATTTTCTTGCGAAAACATAGCCTTATGACATTTGCGTTTGTTTTGACACTCCCCTAATGGAGAGTGTCGCCCTTATCATCTCCCAGGTTGCCCCTTCAAGGAGGCGAAACATCGGCCATACAAGACTAGCTCCTCCCATCCGGTCTTAACAACAACCGATTGTTTTCGCAGAGCCTCTTATCCCTTATACCTATATGGTTTATGGTTACGAGACGCACCCTAAGTGGAGTTTTCTTCTTGGCGAGTGCAACATATGCCAAGACTTGCCAAGAATGGCCAGGGTAGGTTCATCCATCCCGGGCACTCCGGCTCAACCGTGTACCTCGGCGCCTTGAGCATACACTGACTCCTTGGAAGAGACCCTCGGTCGCCCAACCGAGGTATAACCTTATATAGTTGGGAATCCAAGGTATCTCTCCGGATAGGCTTTCATGGGCCCCAAATTTTCATGACTCGGGCTTCGGGAGCGGTGTAACCTTCCCCCCTGAGTCATGTTGAGAGATACCCCCTTATATGACGCACTTTAGGTCTTACATTTGCCTCTTACGAAATGTTATTCGCGAACTAGGGTGTACGCCATAAAGGTTCGTCCCATTCTTTTACTCATTCATATTTGTTATATCATTCAATCATTCATGTTTCATTATTCGCGAGACATTTGTTTACGAAGTATTCGCACAATTCTGTTTCATTTGTTATATTTTCATTTTTCTTTCTTAACTGAATTCCCATATACTCTTGGCTGTGAGATTCTCGCACATCATTACTTCAATTACTACTTTTTTCTCCTGTTTTTGTTGATTATTCACTTCTTATGCCTTTTGTTCCTCATATCCTTTGCTTCTTTATTACCATAATATTCGCTGTCTCTCTAGGCACTCACCTCGCGAGGTATGTTCGATCCTTACTTCTATAGCATCCACCATCAATTTTTCCTTTCTCTTTCATCTCTCACATGTTGCTTCCAACCTTTTCTTTTGGCATTTCTTTCTCCGCACTTTCTACATCTACTTCATGACATTGTTGCGACTCCTTCCAATCTCCCCGTATAATACCAATGCCATTTGGATGTGGAAATTTTATACATTGATGATATGTTGATGCGACTCCCAAGATTTCATGAAGCCATGGCCTCCCAATCAGCGCATTATATGGAGATTCCACGTCAACCACACGAATAAAATATCGAGTTGATAATCCTTGTAGAGGTATTCTCATGCAAACCTCTCCCTTTGGTTTGTTTGCAGTGCCATTAAAGCCATATATCTTGTATGTAGAGTGGATCAAATCCTCATCTTTTCCTCCCATCGTCTTGTAAGTATGGTAGAAGAGAATATTCACCGAACTTCCGGTGTCGATTAAGATATGGTTGATCGCCCAAACAAGCTTCGCCTCATCATCTTCTCCATCAACCGGTTTCGGGTTAATCTCTAGTTTCACAACCAACGGGCTATCATGTGTTTCTCTTCCTTTTGGCACTTCATCTGCAGAGAAAGAAATGGTCTTCAGCTGCACTTTTCTAACTGCGTCGTTCTCGCCAGGCTCATTATTTCTTTATCATTAGCATCTCTCGCAAAGACTCTACCGAGCACGTTGTCATGAAAATCTTCGATTGTGCGATAGGAGTGGACGATAGAGTTGCAATTCAAATTTTTAGCTTTTGTTCCAACTTCTATAACAAATGTTTCCTTTCCTTTCGCCGACAACATTACGTGCATCTCTGGTGGTGGTGGTAATGTCCGGCTGTTTCTTCTCCCTTTAGAAAGTGATTTAGCTTCCCGATCAATCATCCCGAGAATAATTCTCTTTATGTTTCTACAATCGTTTGTTTGATGCCCATGGAAGCGATGGTAAGAACAAAACTCATGACTTCTATCGCCCGGCGGTGGTTCCATTCCCACGTTCCAAGGTCTTTGGTACATTTTCCATCACAAGTATAGCTTCCCCAGATCTTCTCCACACTAGCGTTCAGTGGAGGCATCTTAATTTCTTCCCACACTATTCTGCGACTTCTCTGCCCTCCTCGGTTATTTTGCCTTCGTCCACCGTATGTTTCTTGCACATGATCTAGCCTCTGAATCTTATTATTACTGTTACGGTTGTAATAGTTCCTTTCTCGTTCAAATTCCTCTTGATCGTGGCTTCCCATGGCTACTATCTTTTCTTTGTCCCTCATCGGCTTTCCTTGCTTCTTGTCCTTGCGAAGTGCTCGCCACTTGTATTTATGAATTGAGGCAACAAGCTTGCATTCGCAGCATTCGAGCTTGTGTTCGCATTTGGATAAGAATTCATTTCATTACATCTTTCTTCTAAGGCAATATATTCTTCTGTAACTCTCATGGTTATTCTGCCATTGTGATTGTATTTTTAATTCTAAAAATTTGAATGTATAACAAGTTAGTCGCGAAGAGAGCATTCACAAATGAGAGGATGAGATATCTTTCCTCGACCCGTCCCGCCATTTCACTACACATGGTCCTCCATCTTATTGTCAACTGCCTTAAGCTCTCGCCAACCCTTTGTTTCAACCCGAATACATCTTCAATACAGTCGCGAAGAATTGTTACTTATGTATGCTCCCGGAATGTGGCTTGTAAATGGTTAAATGATGTGATTGTGTTCCTTGGCGGACCTTCAAACCATTTTAGTGCTTCTCCTATTAGGCTTGATGCGAAATATTTGCATAGTATAGCATCATGATTCTCCCACCGTAACATACATCTCATATAAGCCTTGATATGTTGTACCGCACGGGTTGTTCCATCAAAGATGTTGGTTAATGCGGGTAGATTGCACTTAGGAGGTATTCCTCCCATCCGTACTTCTAGCGTGAAGGGATTCTTCGCGGCTTCTGCGATGGCTTCGTCCAATTGTTTCCTTCCTCCTTCCCTTCTACTATTCAAGAATCCTCTCATTTCGACCCGAGTTCTCTTAAGATTTGTTCATTTGCCTCGAGTTTGATTCTCTTGGTCTTTTTAGCTCGCCTCTCTCCTTCTTCGCTCGTGCCTATTTTGACCTTCCCGCTCGTTATTTTCTCCTCTTCTTTCCACTGCGACGCTCTTCTTCATTTCTTTCATCAATTCGCACGCCATTATATCGGTTGTTCTCTCTTCTTGGCTGTCTCTCGGCTCTCATCCGCACCCTCTCATATTCTTCATTAATATTTCTATTGGTACGATTTTGTTCCCTCCTTCTTTCGCGGTTGTCATGGTTATTCTGCCTCTTCCATCTCTTGATTTTCCATTTCTTCTCTTATCTTTTCTCTCTCGCGAGCTAGCCGCGCTTGTTCAATGTAGTGTCTCTCAATGTCATCCTCGATCTCTCGGTTTCTTCTCAGTTCTTCTCTCCCGTGCAAGATTATTCTCCTTCAAAGAACTGGGTCATTCGGTTCTTGGAGTTGCATGTTTCCTTGATTTTCCCTATTCCGCTCATTTTGAAGATTTTCGGTGAGGAATATAACGATCTTCTATTTCCCCTCTTCTCTCGCCATGCTCTGTACTCGGATTTTGTGTTTCTTCCTCGGTACTTTACATGTTGGTAAAACTCTCCTTCTTTCTTCCCTATTCGATCTTGAACTTGATCTCACGCTTCTTCTAGATCTCCTATTTTGCATCCTCATATTTTCCATCCTCAATTCATGATTCTGTCTTGTCAAGTTTGCTCGTTCCTCTGCCTCTAGCCGTCTCTCTTCGTGTATTGTTTGTCTCAATCTTTCTAATGCTTTGCGATTTCTTCGTTTTCTCCATTCATTCCTTGCTCTCCTTGTCCATTGTTCACCATTCTTGCTCCTCTTCTCTCTCATCTTGAAATCGAGACCTCCAAGTATGTACACTTACTCTATCATAATCCATGGCCGCGTTTGCTACTGGAGAAATCGGTGGTTGGTTTTGATCTTCTCCATCGTTTCTCATATTCATCCTTGACGATTCTCCGTTTCATTCCTCCTTTCTCCAAAAGTCTCCCACTTCTTCTTACAATCATTGGTTGCCCTTGTACATTTCTTCTTCTAGCCATTTTTCTTTTCCAATGAATTCTTGAGTATCTTATCCAAATCTTTTCTCTGTTAATCCAAATTCCTTCCAATTTCTACGTCAATCTCTGCTCAGTCCCTGTTTCTAGCGCATATGTAGTAGCAGGAAATCCCACACTACACCCCTTACTCAATTTTGCTTAATTAATCCATTGTAAGATGTAAGATCAAGAATATTTATTGATTGAATCCATGAAATGTTTACACAGGATAATAGAATTACACTTAGAAATTAAAACACTCTTAAACTTTCTCTCTCCTATTGACTTGCTTAACAATTCCAAAAAGATCTCTCCTTCTTACAGACTCATTTAGCCCTTTATATAGGGTAATACATAGTGGATGACAGCTAAGCTACCCTTTATTTTCGGGAATGTCTTGCGAAGTGTCGCAGATGCACAAACATTCACTCTCGCGACACTTCTTAACCCTCTCCAGGTCTCACGTCTTCTTTATGTTTTGCCTGTCGTTATTCATTGCGTCGTTTATTTTAGCTCCTGCGACTCCTTCGCGATGCTGTCGTTTATTAATCCCGTGAACCTTGTTTGTTGCGATATTACGATCCTACAATTACACTTAAGAGTACAATTCAAATAATATTTCAAGATGGTGGCGACCTCACCCACTAGTAAATACTTATGCAAACCATTGCATTTAAAAACACAATGACACTAAAACAACTTTTTTTAAATATTTGACATGCCAATTCATAAATGATCAAACAAAAAAGACATACACCCTTGTGATGCCACATAGACTAACATGGTTCATAGTTTAAACAAACTTTGAATACAGGGTTTAGAAATAGAGTGGGAAAAAGAAAGGTACCCTTGTCCAAAATCAGGTGTAGGACTAGGTGCAGATTTTGCTGCCATTGTAACACTGATATTTTTACCCCGCAATTCGTAATCTGATAAAAGCAAGAGAAAGCTTGTGTCAATACTAATCGATATGAGCACACGGATCAAAATCCAAACATTTCCTTGAAACTTACTTGTTATAAAACCCTCCAAAGAAACATGTGCCCATGCAGATGGATCTTCATACGACAAAACTCCTTCTCCTTTAGGTTTTCCAGGACACTTGCATTTTGGTTCAGCAGCCTTAAGACCTTGGAATATCATCACGGAAGCTACAGAACAAGCACGAATGTCACCGACAGTGTGACGATAATTGAAGCGTGCAACCATTCATGTTCCATCTGCTAGCCTCAGTCGAATAGAGGTTGATGGCAACGTATCGTCTACAACTAGGCCTATTGGAGCAAGCTGGGCGATCTTTGTGTGTAATGGGAGCTGCAGGTTTGCTCGGGGGGCAACATTATTGCTGCTGCTACCTAAGGTTCTTCCCACCCCTTGAAATGCAACTTTCGCACTTTATCTCGGTTCTCTGCATAAATAAGAGAAACAAAAATTGATAAGAAAAGACAGCAATCAAACAGGGGAGAACCACGACAAAAAACAAGAAGACGAGAATAACGTCCTTGAAGAGTAGAACTAAGACATACAGGGCCATTTCCTTCAAAATACGGGAACCACGGAAAAAGTACATAGATCATATGCCATCAAACAAATTTAAAGTGTAGAGTTCAAGTTGATATTACCTCCAAAAAAGGTGCATTTTCAGGGTCATCTAACCTCCTAAAAGGACCATCATCCACTGTGAACCCATTATTATAGAAAACGATATCATGATTGGTAGCTTCTTGTGTCAATACGTGGAGTAGGATTAGATGCTTGGTGTTAATGGTTCCCAGAGACAGTAGTAAACATGTCCACAGTAAAACTCCTTGAGCTAGAAGAAGTTGGTCAAGGTGTTCGAGAGATCCTTTCATCTCTCCCAATTGCCTAGCTTGGTCGAATATCGAGTCAAGCACATGATTCGCGAAAATATGGCCGCAACTCAAAGCCTAAGGATTAAAATCAATCTCCATAAGCAAAAAACCAAAAAATTGGCATAAGCATATCCGATATCCGATTAGTTAACCATCTCCATAATGAATGAAAAGCAAAGCATTACCAAGCAAAAAGTGCTAGTCAAGCTATACTCCGACTTCACAGAATCCAAAACCATCAATGTCATTAAAGGATGATCCAACTCGGATCACAAGAGAATTGATCGACAAACTTGCACGAAACTCCATTAGATCCATTGAAATATATAAAAAAGGCACCCAACTCTATTAGCCAAGGAGATTTAAGGAGCTTAATATGCTCAATAAACCATGAAGTTTCTGCCATTTACAGAGGA
The DNA here is from genome assembly GCA_023531295.1 of Papaver armeniacum. Classification (NCBI taxonomy): domain Eukaryota; kingdom Viridiplantae; phylum Streptophyta; class Magnoliopsida; order Ranunculales; family Papaveraceae; genus Papaver; species Papaver armeniacum. The sequence goes on along the minus strand of JAJJWW010008311.1, from coordinate 317,573 downwards.
ATATACCTGCAAAATCCAGTGGAACCTCAATAAACCAGGATTCACAGAAGAGCATTTTAAATATCTTCACATAAGAAGAAGAGATGGTTTACCTTGAACTAATTTGGGTTCCATCAGTATGTCAGATATAAAACTCCTGTAATTATGAACACAGACAAAATTAAGCAGTTGCCACCAATTTGTGAGGGAAATTTGAAACTTGAATCAAATAACTTGAATTATCAAATTACCTGTTGAGCTAGGTTTCTGTTGTATCAATTGTCTTGTGGAAGACAACATACGCATATACGATGTCGAAAAATAACTTAGGTCTGTCTTTACACATAACATTAACCACAGAATAACCCCTCTCAGCCCAATTCGATCGGTAACGATAGGCAAATCATCATCGGGCTTCTTCTCGTAATCACGGTCGATAAACCTCAATTGGTGAAGCCTTCTTTCAGGCATGAGTAATGACAATAGAAGAAACTTTAGTTCTACCACTTCTAATATCATTATCCCCTTTAAGAACATTCCTTAACCGATGAATCTTCAATCATCCATTATCTTCAATTCGAACTTCAACAGGACTACAAAACATGGCAGCATCATTAGTTTCTTCTTCTCTGGGTTCCACCATTCTTGAAACTCCACCAGATGTTCATCATCTCGAACCCAATTCTCATCGATTCTTCTTGCTAGCATCACCAATTACTCAACCTCGATATCACCATCTCAGAACTCCAACTTTAGCTACACCCCTGCAACCTCCACCTCAAGCGCAACCCAACATTTCTATCTTAAATTCTTGTAACAATCAACATCATTGTGTCAAGAAAAGAAAAACAATCAAAATCACCACTATCAAATTCATATAAAACCTCTTTGTTTTCCTTCCACATCCTTCACAAACATCTACAACATACAATTGAAATTCAAAACAAAAATTTTTATTTAACAACAATCAATCCAAACCCATAAACCATGTAAAATCCATGGTTTTTGTACAAGAAATCAACATAATTCTAAAATCTAAATAAAAATGATGAGAAATTAAGAAGAAAACAAGGTGAAATTACGAAAATTACCCAATAATCATTAGCACCAACATTTCTTGATTCAAACAAAGTCCTAACTCCTTATCTGTTCCATCTCTTCCATTTTACCGAACATCAACCATTCCATCTAACCAAAGAACACCAACTCGAAATCGGGTTTGAACGCCAAGATTGAGCTTCAATTCCTCATATGCAATTTGAATTTCACCAATATCCCAATTTCTTCATCATAATAACCACCACCATCGCATCTTGATATCTCATCGATTCAATCTTATCAAACCTCTAAAATCCAGGTGAACCCATCTCTCAGAATCTTCAATCACCACCTTTATTCTCCCATTTATCCATTAATTCAAGAACAAAGTTTCAAACCCAATGCGCGAGATTAATTAGGTTTTCAAAGAACCAGAAAGAAAGGGAAAAAATGGTTTGCGGCTGCTTCAAATTTGGAATTTAAGAATCTAGATTTAGGGTTCTTAAAAAATAGAACAGACTAAGTATTTCGATTGAAGCCATGGCCGATCCATAAGTGGAAGAAGAAAAAGCGAGAGAAATTTTTTTGAGCTAGGTTTTCTTCGAGGCGGAAGACTCGAGAGATTAGAAGAAAATGGAAGTTTAAGGGAAATTTCGTTTGGTGTTTTATTGAACGGTGGAGATTTAGTTAGGGAATGTCATACATTAGGGATATATTTGGATGGTAGAGATTTGACTAGGGATTATCATACGGATCAAGGAAAGTGTGTTCTCTTTGTGCTAATACGAACTCATGTATTCGGTTTATTATCAACCTTCAACATGAAAAAAAATCCAAAAAAAATATTAATAAATTTAGGACATTGTTATCGACATTCTGATATAAAAAAATACAAAAAATGTATAAGAATGAATCGGGAAAATGAAAAATGAATTCGATAATTGGTGTGTTTCTTTGTGCTTTCTCTTAGTTTCTTCATTAGACATGAATGGCGTCTGTTGGAATCGAAGATTCTGGATATGATTCTAACTGTCGAAACAGTTACGTCACCAAAAAATTCTTCCGGGGGCGTTGCCCCCCAGGACCCCCCCTTAGATAGCACAGTTGAAAATATTCCAACAAAACTTGGTATAATGGCATATAATCTATGGACCACGAAGCTCTGAGAGGGCTCTGACTTCAAACTTAGCATGATACATCATCAAAATTGATGAATATGTATAACAATATACAAACTATGAACCAAGAAGCTCGAAGAGGGTTCTAACTTCAAACTTAGCATGATACATCATCAAAATCGATAAGTATGAAGCTCAATGTCGATTCGAACTTCAAACTTGGTATAATAGCATACAATCTATGAACCAAGAAGCTCTGAGAGGGTTCTGACTTCAAACTTAGCATGATACATCATCAAAATTGACTACTGTAAGTCAGAAACTTGGTAAGAACGACGAATCCATCCATTACATGTTAGATTCTTTCGGAATATTCTACGAAACCTTAAAGAAACCCTATTTCGCATCATTGTATGCAAACCCAGGATCCGAGATCGAAACCTAGCAGCGAGTTGACTACATAAGTCGAAACTTGGTAAGAATGACGAATTCATCCATTTAAAGGTAAGATTTCTTCGAGATATTCTACGAAACCTTAAGAAAACCCTATTTCTGCATACTGTATGTGTACCAGGATCCGAGATCGAAACCTGGCCGCGAGTTGACTACTCTAAGTCAGAAATTCGGTAAGAACGACGAATCCATATATTTACAGAAAAGATTCCTCCAAATATTCTACTAAACCCTAAACAAACCCTATTTACGCATATTGTATGCGTACCGGGATCCGAGATCGAAACCTGGCCGTGAGTTGACTAATCTAAGTCGAAACTTGGTAAGAACGACCGAATCCATCCATTTACGGGTAAGATTCCTCCAAAATATTCTACTGAAACCTTAAACAAACCTTATTTATGCATATTGTATGCATACCGACTCTCGAGATCGAAACCTGGCCGCGACTGGACTACTATAAGTTAGAAAGTTGGTAACAACAATGAATGCATCCATTTACAGGTAAGATTCCTCCGGAATATTCTACGAAACCTCAAACAAACCCTATTTCTACATATTGTACGCATACCAGGCTCCAAGAACGAAACCTGGCCGTGAGTGGACTACTATAAGTCAGAAACTTGGTAAGAACGACGAATTCATCCATTTACAGGTAAGATTCCTTCGAGATATTTTACGAAACCTTAAAAAACCCTATTTCGCATATTGTATGCGTACCCGGGATCCGAGATCGAAACCTGGCCGTGAGTTGACTAGTCTAAGTCAGAAACTTGGTAAGAACGACGAATTCATCCATTTACAGGTAAGATTCCTTCGAGATATTCTACGAAACCTTTAGAAAACCCTATTTCGCATATTGTATGCGTACCGGGATCCGAGATCGAAACACAGCCGCGAGTTGACTACTCAAGTCGAAATTCGGTAAAACGACGAATCCATCTATTTACGGGTAAGATTTCTTCTAGATATTTTACGAAACCTTAAAAAAACCTTATTTCTGCATATTGTATGCATACCAGGCTCCGAGATCGAAACATGGCCGTGAGTGGACTACTCTAAGTCATAAACATGGTAAGAACAACGAATCCATCCATTTACGGTAAGATTCCTCCTAATATTCTACGAAACCTCAAACAAACCCTATTTCTACATATTGTACGCATACCGAGGGCTCAGAGAACGAAACACAGCCGTGAGTGGACTACTATAAGTCGAAACTTGGTAAGAACGACGAATTCATCCATTTGCGGGTAAGATTCCTTCGAGATATTTTACGAAACCTTAAAAAAACCCTATTTCTACATATTGTATGCATACCGGGCTCCGAGATCGAAACCTGGCCGCGACCGGACTACTATAAGTTAGAAAGTTGGTAAGAACAATGAATGCATCCATTTACGGGTAAGATTCCTTCGGAATATTCTACGAAACCTTAAACAAACCCTATTTACGCATATTGTATGCAAAACCAGGCTCCGAGATCGAAATATGGCCACGAGTTGATTTGCTCTAAGTCGGAAATTTGGTAAGAACGATGAATCCATCCATTTACGGGTAAGATTCCTCCGAAATATTCTACTAAACCCTAAACATACCCTATTTCTGCATATTGTACGCATACCAGGCTTCGAGATCGAACCTGACAGTGAGTGGAGTAGTCTAATTTAGAAACTTGGTAAGAATGACGAATTCATTCATTTACATGTAAGATTCCTTCATAATATTCTACGAAACCTTAAATGACCTTATTTCGCATATCGTACGCATACCCGGGATCCGAGATCGAAACCTTGCCGCGAGTGGACTAGTCTAAGTCGAAACTTGGTAAGAACGATGAATGCATCCATTTACGGGTAAGATTCCTTCTTCCTTAGGAATATTCTACGAAACCTTAAACAAACCCGATTTACGCACATGGTACGCATACCAGGCTCGAGATCGAAACACAGCCGTGAGTGCACTAGTCTAACTCGGTATAGTGTATTGTTTTTACTATATTGAATTTTACTTGTCATTGTCACTCTTGTTGTATTTCCTTTACTAACACTAGTATTTTTCTTGTAAAATAGACAGGTTAACAACTCCATTTGGGTTCTACGGTGTTTTAGAAGAAATTCTATTGTTGGACTACAATCATATGTTTCAAATTCCAATATTCAAATGTGATTGGGCTCACACCGGTTTTGGTGTGAAGGTAGAAGATGGATTTACATTAGTCAATTTAAAACATCATAAGAACCAATACTTTAACGATCATTCATTTTGGCAAAACAAGCGCGACAAGTTTTCTATTCTCGAGAGTCAAATACATCTAACTGGTATGTGATGCATTACGAGAGAAGCTTCACGCATGTTTACGGCTCGATCACTTGAGCATTACTTTTTGAGCATTATATTTTGTTTTACAACACTTATGAAGGGTTGTCATAAAGTTAGTGTATAGTTAGTGTATTAAAGAACCACAAACTTGACGAGAACATGTGATAGTGTAGGATGGTTAGTGGTGTAGACTTCACGCTTGAGGCTCGGGATTGAATCCCCAACCTCATTTTTTCCAACATTATATATTTTTACTTCAATAACACTTTATAAGTGTTGCTTTGTAGCTTTCTATTTAAAAAAAAAAAAAAAAAATCAAAACTTGTGAACCTGAAAGGGTGGTTGATGAGTTAGACTTCCATGCGGTAGGTTCATGTTCGAATCTCCCCTCTAACATATTTTTCATTATCATATTTTTGTGTTCTTCAACAACACTTGTGAGAATTGTGATAGGCTAAGTCACTACATATATGGAACATTATATATTTTTACTTCAACAACACTTATAAGTGTTGTTGTAGGTTTATTTAAAAAAAGAAAAAAATCAAAACTTGTGAAGCTGAAAGGGTGGTTGATGAGCTAGACTTCCATGTAGTAGGTTCATGTTCGAATCTGCCCTCTAACATATTTTTCATTATCATATTTTTGTGTTCTTCAACAACACTTGTGAGTATTGTGATAGGCTAAGTCACTACATATATGGAACAACGTTGTTATAGCTAAATGTCGTCACAACTGTTTTGCTTAAGGAGTTGTCGTTTGTTTTCTTAGCGCAACCCCTTGTTTCCTAAGGGTTGGCAGTGATGATATACGACAACTCTTCCTTTGAAACCAGTTGTCGAAACGACTGAGGTTGAAATGGTGACTCTAAACTAAGGCAAGGAAATAAGATGTAACAAAATAGAAAACATCAGGGTGGTGAATCCACCTCTAATTCTTATGCTCAGGCAATGTAAGTCAAGCTATGATTTTGTGCCTTCATTTGAAGGTCTTGGCTAGGTGTTCATTAACTAGTTTTGCTACTCACCCCTAGTATGAGTGGTCTTCTTACAGTACCACTCATCACAGGCTTTGGTTCAATGGCTAACTACTAATCTTAATCATGTTATAACACAACAAAATCATACCAACACAGACATGCTTAACATGAAATCAGGGGTTTCATCATCACCCTGGTAAATTGAATTAAAACATAATTAACAAATGCAACACAAATTAACCCTAAATGGTGCTCTGGCTAGCCCAGGCATACCCCTCTATCAACACAATTCACCTCTATTTATACATGCAACCCACTCAAAATACCAACCCTAAATTTACTTTAAAATATAAATTAATTGAAAAATAGTGTACCCATACTCTCTGATTCGCGCTATTCTCTTGTCAAATCGTCTTCAGAGCTCCATGCTGGGGTTGTTGGTCGAGAACCCTAGTTCTAGTTTTCTCTAAGTTAGCTTCTAGGGTTGGAGAAGCTAAGAGAGAGAAAACCTAGACCTAGAGAGATGGTGCGGCTGTTGCATGGAAGGTTGGTGGTGATGGTGTCAGGGTATGGAGTTGGAAGTGAAGAAGGTGGCTGAGCAGAGGGTTTGGTCGGGGAGAGGGGGAGAAGATGGTTCTTCTCTGCAGAGAAGATGGAGAAGAGAAATGAAGTGGGTCGACTAGGGTATAGGGTTAGGTGGTTTGGGTGTTGAGCGGCCACAGCAAGAAATGATGAGAAGGCATCAGCGAGCGTTGGATGCAGCGAGTAAGATCTGAACGGCTGAGGGAGACTTGGAGTGATCCGGTGTTGCACGAGAGCGGTGAACTTCGATGCGCGTGGAGGCAGCGATCGTTGGATGTGGAAGATAGAAATCTCAACGGCTTGGAGTGTACGGGTTCGGATCGGGTCGCGGGTCGGGTCTAGCTCAAGCCCATGTCTTGTAGATGAGTTGCTACTTGTTGGGTTGCAAGCTGTTGCGCCTTGTGAGCTTTGGCTTTCCATAGATGCTCGTCTCCAATTCTTTGCTCTTTTGGCTCCTCAATTTCTCAGAGCTTTATTTATTACCTAAAAACACAAAATTAATTAATACAAATATTTATTCTTGAAAACAAAGAAAATACGAGAATGCGGGATAATATCTGATTTCTAAGCGCAAAAGATGAGTAAAATGCCAATAAAAAGGTGTATAAATATGCACTATTTGGCACTCATCAATGTCCATTTTTTAGTTTTTACGACCTTTGTAATGATGTAAGAAATCGTAACATAACAAGATACAGAACCATAAAGATCATTTTTATTTTTACAGGAAATACGATTGAAGAAGCAAGTTTTCTAGGCAAGTCTTCTAGGCACTCATCTATAAGCAAAAACCAAAACCGGAAGATCCAAACTCTATATAAAACAACGGAAGATCCAAACACTATATAAAGCTAATGCACGTAAGCAGTTGCCCACTTTTACTGTTCATCTTCATCTGGAGATTGTATTGGCCTGGTGGAGTGAATCCAGGCAACTGGTTGGAGCTGGAGTGAGAGATCACAAAGTTGCCTGCGGTTCCTCACTTGATCGTGTTTCACGGTATGGACATGGATTTCCATGTACACACCTTTGGGACCAATTATGTTCCGAGAAGTTCTTGCTTTGGTAAAAAAAAACTTTTGAAGCATGCATGCTTAATAATTACTTAAAAGTTGAAAGTTGCATGCATGCTACTAAAAACTGACTCTGGATAACTCCACTAATTAACAACATAGTTGTTGCCTATATTTTAACAGGTCATGTTTGAATTGAAAGTAAGATTAGAAAAGCAACGAAGAAAGAGATCTGATTATCTGGTTTTATATGCTTGAATGGAGGTATTAGATGCTTGAATTGGGTCGGGCCAGCACGTTTATGGCACAACCCAGCACATTAAAATTGGAGCACAGCACGGCACATCACGTTTGCTTAATGTGTTCTGTTATGCCATACAAATAGGTACATCAGCACGGCATAACACGTGTCACAACACAGTACGGCACGAGAAGAAAGTACCCCACGTCATGCATAAAATACCACAATATACCGCTTATTTCATGCATATTTCATAATTTTTTTTTTTATTTTAGCTACATTTTAGTTTCGTTATGCTAGATTATTTCTATAGTAGCATATATATAATAACTAAAATATCTAAAAATATTAACTTTGAAAAACATAAAATGAGTGGGCTACCACAGCACAGAACATCATGTTTATTTTTCTGGCACAACACAGCACTGCACGCCATTCAACACAGCACAATACAACACATCTGAATCTCTGGAACAACCCAACACAACACGCAACATGCTAAGCACGTGACTTTGGGGGCTGGGCTGTGCCGGGACGACATGTTTGTATAGATAAAATGAAACTAAAAAAGCACCATTAAGCTACCAAAAAAAAAAAACGATCACTCAAAATCCAATTTACTTTAATAAAACACCAACACAATCACATGACACAATCGAGATGAGTGAATTTTTAAGAACAATCAAGTGGCTTGACGGAGATTTTTTTTTTGTTGAGATTATCATGTATCACTGTCTCGATGAACGAAAACTGGTAAGAGAACATAAAAAGCTAAAAGCACGATCTCCCCAAATTAACGAAGAAAAAGAGATCTGATTATCTGGTTTTAGATGCTTGAATGGAGGTATTAGATGCTTGAATTGGGCCGGGCCAGCACATTTATGACACAACCCAGCACGTTAAAATTGGAGCACATCACGGCACATCACGTTTGCTTAATGTGTTGTGTTGTGCCAGACAAATAGGTACATCAGCACGGCACAACACGTGGCACAACGGCACGAGAAGAAAGTACCCCACGTCATGCATAAAATACCACAATATACCTCTTATTTCATGCATATTTCATATATGTTTTTTTTATTTTAGCTACATTTTAGTTTCGTTATGCTAATTTATTTCTATAGTAGCATAGTAATAACTAAAATATCTAAAAATATTAACTTTGAAAAACATAAAATGAGTGGGCTACCACAGCACAAAACAACATATTTATTTTTCTGGCACAACACAGCACGACACGCCATTCAGCACGGCACAATACAACACATCTGAATCTCTGGAACAACCCAACACAACACGCAACACGCTAAGCACGTGACTTTGTGGGCTGGGTTGTGCCGGGCCGACATGTTTGTATAGATAAAATGAAACTAAAAAAACACCATTAAGCTACCAAAAAAAACGATCACTCAAAATCCAATTTACTTTAATAAAACACCAACACAATCACATGACACAATCGAGATGAATGAATTTTTAAGAACAATCAAGTGGCTTGACGGAGGTTTTTTTTTTTTTTTTTTTTGAGATTATCATGTATCACTGTCTCGATGAACGAAAACTGGTAAGAGAACATGAAAAGCTAAAAGCACGATCTCCCCAAATTTAAAAAATATAAACTTTTTGGAACAGACCGGAGAGAAAAAAACTCTCCAATGAAGCTGGAATAGTATTTGTAGGCTTTCAAAATGTTACACTACAAGCACAAGTGATTGTTTTCTTCTTTTGCCTGATGTATCAGTTTGCCTGGAGTAGTTTATTGAAGAGTTTATTATCTTTTTGGGTCATAAGATTTTAATTGTTTATTAGTTCTTGAACATTAGTATTTTTTAACACATATATTGATATTTCATAAGCGTCCAACAAACCCGTGCGTAGCACGGGTGACAAACTAGTAAATCTAGTACTAGAAATTTAAGAGTTTGCATGTGATTTCAAGAGTTAAAGAAGAGTTTGTGCTACATCCATTCGCGTTCGTTGTTCGGTGTTATCGAAGTGCTGCGAAAAACATCGAGGTATTGTTGAATGTTGGAGACATATGCCGCTAAATCAGAATGACATTATATACGGGGCATCAAATGTCTTAAGCAAAGAGATTACTCGCCTCAATACACCCAAATAAGTCTGTTTAAGTTTTGTGATTGATCATCTCTTTTCTATCATTCTTTTCTTGTTTTGTTGTTGGTATTACGAGATGTAATACATAAGTGAAAACCTTGTTATAAAGAGTTGTAACGGATCGGTGGATAATACACGAGTTGTATTATTGGAGAATCGGTAACAAAGATATTTATCCAACAATCTTAAGACATTTGACGTTTATCTTTGTTACTGATTTGTGGTTTACACGTAAACCCGTTTTTGGCTATTCCTTTCAATACTGGAACAGCCATGTTGGTAAGTGGTTAGTTGCTGTGACGTTTTGAAATATGAAATGTGCACAGAACTATATATATGCAGTTTCTTTACTGTTCAAAATTTAGTTTGAACAGTTCATTGGCACCCATCAATTACGGATTACGGTAAAGCAGCGTTACCAAATAGAAATAGAAATTTCTAGTGCGACACAGTACGTGGGGTTGGTAATGTACTCACTTGGGATTTTGTAATGTACTCAAAATCTCATAATCTCAGGCATAGTTTGCTTGGATGGTTTGGTGATGGACCTAGCCTGAAAGTCCCAAAAGACATACTACTGTGTGTGTGCCAACTACAGAAACTTACCTATGTTTTGGAAGTTTTCTCTTCATTCCCTCCACAAATGCATCTCGGTTTTTGTGCAAATTCAGATCCATTTAAACATGGAGTCTCTTAAAATTGTGCCACAACGTCGTTACCTTTATGTTTCTCTTCTAAGAGACATCTTGTAGACGAAAGGATGCATGACGGTTAGGTGGAAACACTAATTAGTTTCTTAGGTATGAAAAGTACCTGGAAGAGACGGCTAGTGTATGAAAGGGTGCATGACGGTTCATGGCGATGTTCTTAGCAATCTCTTTTGATCACAAAGGGGAAATAGTCTGAACTCTGGACCATGTTCTAGTCTGACTTGTAAGCCGATGGAAATGAGAATTAAATCATTCAATTTCGTTAGTCATCGGAACACATAGATGTTAACATCTTTATAGTTTTGAGATTTTTCTTGATTGGGTGGATTAAGAAACTTGAACGAAAAATGGTTGATCACTCTGTTCCCTGGATATTGACTAACCGCTTCAAGGGGTATTACTCTTGCCAAGGGACGCCATTTTAATTAGAAGTTGGTATAAGAGATTACGAACTTTGTCAGTCTCTTCCCATGAGATGAAAAGTAGCGTAATCATCCTTCTGTTGTTCGGAATTTTAAAAGGCGATATTAACTTCCAAATTAATAATGGTAAACAATGGGGGCAAGGTGGTTTGAGTAGCTTTGGGTTCAATAAAATGGTCTTGAATATACCAATAGAACGAATCCACACTTTGCTTGAATCCTTCATATCGGCGGCGATCGATTCAAAGCCCTTTCGTTCAAACAAGCACATAGAAAGTGCAATTTTTTGCAACCTGGATTAAGTTGAATGGACATCCCGGAGGGAGAAGCCAATGCTTGTCAAGAAGACAAGGCTAGAACAGATGGGTATTCAAATACCATTTGTGACAGTTGGAGTTTTGGATCGCATATGTGACTGAGCAAACTGGGTACTACCGAGAAGACCGGAACCAGTCTGACGATAGAATCTTCATCATCCTAATCAGTTATGGATGACCAAAATGGAGGAGTCTTGATCAGGAAGCATATCGGAGTACTTTGAACAACGCTGCAAATAGGCAATGGTATCTTGTTCACCACTTGTCTGATGGATCTGCCACTGGTTGGCGGTTTTGTACGCACTACGGAATTAGCAAGAACAATCCCGTACGTTTGATTTTGTGAATGGTGACAAATATTCGCAGTATCAGGAAGTTCTAATGGGATGACGATAATGTAATCTTGGTGCATTTTGTTATGGAAAATTCCATGTGTAAGAAAACGCTGGTTGATATCCTAATATGGAAGCGGTGGGTTTCGTTTCACTCCTTGTCGGTTAATCCGTAAGGAATATTATGATATCCTAATTTTGGTCCATTGATTAATTTGGACACTTACACAGTAGAAATTTGACTACTCCCCAATTAATTTGGAGTTAGTGGTGATTCTATAACATTTGGTAACTGCACTAATGGATTTGAAGAGTCCTTCATTTTGGAACTACGTGTGGACATAAATTAGTGAGATTTATGCCATGATCTGGTTGAGCATCTGCACCAAAACCAGTAAACCAAGATTAGAATTAAATCTATTGACTGTTTGAGTTGGATTACCAAATATACTGGAATTGTACCTCTTTGGAAATTGGCCACACAGTAAAGAAGAGAAACAGTTATGGTGGATGAAGAATTAGTTCTTTCTGTTTGGAGATCGACACCGTTTATGCAAGACTGTAACATTTGATTTCTTCTTAGTGTGGAGAACAACGGTTTTGCCGTTTCAAAGGTGAACATGGTTAAAATAACCTTAGTACTTTCGAATAGTTTCCATTGAAAGTGAGAAACGTCACCTTGGGAAATTGTTGCTCGTACCCAACAATCATTGTAGGAGAAGACTCAAACTACTGGATACATAAGAAGTGTTGGGGAAATGTTTTCTAAAACAATATGCTTAGTATCCAGTTACCCCCTAGGATCATTTTGTGAACAAGGACCAACGGGTTCCACAGCGTAATCGTCAAAATGTGGGGGTGTTTCGAACAGATAGCTATTCGAGTCGAGCGGACTTTATGGACATGGTTATCTGTGGTAAATGTGTTGGATTATGTGGCCCATGACTTTGGCTCACTTATGGAATACTCTATCTGACTTGGTGAGGTGTCAAATACTTAGCACATGTATGTTGATGTGTCAAGTGTTGAGCTATGTGTTAGAATAGTTGAATGACACATAGGTGGGAGCTAGCTTTGGTGGAAAGCTAGCCTTTCCTATAAACAACATATTTCAGATGAAGAAGATTTATTCCTTGCCATAGTAAGAGTTACTAAGACACCATCCTAAAATTAGTAACTAGAAAGAATTGGTAAGAGGAATATAGTTTCTCATCTTTGCATCTCTATCAATCTAAAGGAAGGAGCTATGAAACCTAATAGCAACCTTACTAGAGTTGCTGTATCAGAATTATTAAGAATTGAAGTAATCAAACTATAAGGTATGTAACTTATTTTGTCTATCTATTTGATTAAACATGTAGCTTCCGTGAATAGCCTAGGTCCTATTGTTATGCTTGAATTGTCTTAATAGCATGATTGAAATTCTTACAGTTGGTATCAGAGCCGATTGGATTATTCATGTCAGCTCATATGAATAGATTGGGTTTTGATTAATTCAAAGTTTGAAAAGTCTCTTCAGAATATTAAGGAAATTTCATGGTTTACTGTGTAACTTCTTTGGAAAGAAGAAGATGATTACATGGAGAGTTAATGATGTCATCAGTCTCGTTTTAATGATTATGCTTTCACCTCCATGATAGTGATGATTTATAATTATTTCATGGTAAACATAATTTTCTGTTTTCATCGTGAAATCTTCCTACTGATGCTTAAAAATGATTGATTGATAGTTGGATGATTAACTTTAATAAATATGATACTAAAGCATTTTAATGATTAATGTTTCTGTTCACTGTAAAAGATCTCTGTTGAAAAATAAAACATTTAGGAAGACGATGATGACGTGGTAAGGTCATTAATAATTTTGGCCCACCAGTGTGAACGTGTCAACGTGAAGCTTTAGTACTCTAGGATGGTCATCACTAAAGTCTTACTAATGTGTCAAATGTTCTTTGACGTGTCAGTTTATTTTGGATTATTGCTGACCGCACAAATGTGAACAGTAGACTTTGGAATATTTGGTTGAGTCGATCCATGTAAACATAATTAAAAGAAAGATAATTTGCTAGTTGACGTGGCACAATCAGGTCACTTAGCCCACTAGATAAAAGAACTGGTTTGGGGAACTACGTGTCAATTTATCTTGAATTTTATTGACTGCCTTAATGTGAAAGCACCCACTTAGACTGTAGCTTTGGTCCAACTTGGACCAAGTATGAAAGACTTATGGCGGCAACCTAAATGTAATATTGCCGACTGAGTGTGAATAATCTGAATGGTGCCCTTAGTAAGGCTAATCTAGTTATTTTAAGACCCACTGACAGTGAATTTTATGTGGGACTGTTTTCTTTGACCGACCTGATAATATGACTCATAATGGTCCTGAGCCATGAGTGGCGCATATCATCAGCAGGGCCGGCCCTGGGGCAAAGCACCCAAAGCACCGCTTTGGGCAGCAAACATTTGGGGGCATCAAAATTTTTTCTTTGTCCGTTATCAAAACAAAAGTCAACAACATTTTAGTTGGTGTTTGCCGCGTAACTTTCGAATAGGAGAAGCGTTAGAAAAAAAAATGTTAATGAATGATGAATGGGCAGAATTTATTTGGGCCTAATGTAACTATTCATTTTAAGGTCAACCAAAATTTAATCTAAGTCTAAATATATGTTTATAGGTTAATTAAATTAACCTTTTATCAAGTGGTTTATTTTATTATCTTGAAGCATGATCAACTGATCGGTAATTTATGTTATTTTTCTTATACATAAACTTATACTGGGCATTATTCTGGAATTTGATTCCGGGGCAACAAATTTTTAAGGCCGGCTTTGACTTTTTATTAAGGATATTTCACATGGTACTGGCAGATTCATGGAGGCGCACTGTCGATGGGGCAACGATTTTAACTTTGCTTTGGGGCAGCAGAGTCCCAGGGCCGGCCCTGATCATCAGCCTAAACATCCATGATATGACGATAATAACATGGATTTGAATCGATTCCACATGGTAACCTGATATATCTGGACTGATCTCTATGATGGTTCTTAATTTTTGAAATGAGTCAACTTAGTAAGGAAATTTAGTTTAAAAAAAAAAAAAAAAAAAAAAACTTTGACCAATTTTACTAGTAGTAACCCTGAAATGGTTCATGAAGTAAAAACCTGGATAGTTGTATAAGATAAAGAAAATTATATCCAATGCTTGCCTTCTAATGTTCGTTTTCGTGAGCATTATTTTAGGTTGACCACTTGTTCATCCATGTTTGATTAACATGTCATTTTAATGATAATATATGCCATGTTATGTATTATATATGTGACCCAGTGATGTATGTCTAGAATTTAGCCGTCAATCGTTAGATTGACTTACTAAAGTAACCAATCAGTAATGGTTACATTCGTGGATAATAAAATAGTTGTTTGCTTCGCGAGCTAATCTGGTGTTATTAAAAAAAAGAAAAAAAAAAAAAAAAAAATTTGACACCATTTAGTGGAATAATTAGCTCGGTATTCTCATATGAAGGTGGTTTTGGTGCCCGAAGGTATCATGCCATATGAATATTTAAGAATACATGATATAGCAAATTGACAATTAGGGTCATTATTTGGATAAACCTTATGTGTGTTTTAATTCCTCCCAAAGGAAGAGTATTTGACATTTTAAGTTTATCTTTTGTGGTGCATATTTAAATGTGACATGAATGATACTGGGTTTTACCATTAAAATTGTACTGCCAAAGTAGACAATGTAAAGAGGTAAATTATCTTAAGAGTTATGGTGACAAGATCCTTGCATATCCTGGTTACGATATTGATGACTTGTCCAAAGACGTCGTCCGTTGGGGTAATCAGGTGAGATATTCTCTCTTAAAAGTAATTTAACACCCAAAGGTGCCAAGCTTATGCCATGACAAGCTGATATTTATTTTGCCACCGTATTGGTTGCATTTAATTATTCTGCACATAATGTTGGCATATTAGGTGCATGTTGATGTCATCTGAACCTTATTAGGATTGTTAAAGTAGCCCTGGAAAAATGGTAAACTTAGTAAGAGATGTGGTTACTGACGTTGTCAATTGCATATTCTAATTAATTAAGGTATTAGTGATTTGTCCAAAGACATCAAAAGACATCACTATGTGAAGTAATTAGTATATGATGTCCTCATGGTCTTACAAGCGAAAGAAGTTAAAGACCTTTTAGTTTTGAGGATGTATGATACATTGACAATTCGACTTAATAGGGCAATATAAATGAATATTACATACGTCGGATTTTCGTCCCAAAGGATAAGTTTCGACAGTATGATTTGTTTCGAAAATTTATGTTTTTGTCTGTTTGATGCATACAGTTCTTTTGGATGTTAGTTGTTGATTGCATCATGATATCGTTCTCTCTTTACTCTTGGCGGCTAAAGACTTTCGTGCAGCTGGTTAGTTTTAGTTAGCACACTAAAGGTCACCTTTTATCATGAAATGTGATAAGAGTGGGAGTATGCATAAGCATATTGAGCGACGAAAAATGGAGTTTTCCACCTACATGAAAGTATTGTATTAATAAAGACCACTAATAACAAGGGGTATGTATATATGATTGTCCTGATTATAGTACACAGCTATTTGAAATTAGAGACACTTGATAAATGGTTAATCTAGTGGGAGTTGTAAACTACGATACATAGTTTCAATAATTGAATTATTATTCCCATGATGATTTTATATGATCCAGTTTTGGAGAATCACAATCAGTTGAGCTACTCAAATTTCATAAAGAAAGGACTACTCAAATTTCATAAAGAAAGGAAATTTGATGTTTCTTCTGATATTATGGGATGTCTTTAGGAATTAATTGGATCAAACAAGTGTATGGTCTTGTATTACTGGATTTGATGACTCATAACTGTTTAGAGATTTATTAAACAAACATTGGAACAAGGAACCGAAAAGGTTTATCTGAATGGAAAACAGATTTTAGCATGTCATGTTAAGTAATCAGTATATGTACTTCTAAAGATCCATCTTAGTAGTAAGCTCCATATTTGAGAAATTCTTTCTCCATTAAGTTATAAATATGGAGATCAGTGGGAGCAAGTACACATATATACTGATTTGTATGTCGATGATACGCTAGATATTATTCCCACTGAAAATCTTAGCGCTTTGCTTAAACCAAGAAAATCCTCTTTAAAGAACTTCTTAATGAGTGAGATGGATTTTTCATATGTGCAAAGAAGAGTAACGAATGTCAGTCCTACATAATGAATATTTCGAAATCTTAAGAAAATTCAAGGAATACTTTATGCTTCCGCTTATGATAATTTTCATGTATAACGTGTTTCACATGAAATTATGGAGTTCTATAATATGCATTCTTGGTTGTTGCCAAAGTAACCCAAGAATATAACTTATTGTAGAATATTATAATAAATGTATGTACTTTCACATAATTGATTTTCTGAAGGATGATAAATTGTTCAGACTCATTTTTGAAGATAATGATTCATAAAGTCATTATGAGATACGACTTTATGCTAATATGTAGCTGTAATGAAGTAAAATATAAATAAACTATAATTGCTTCATTCACTAGGAGTCTGAATATGTGGTACATGATACCACCACAATTTAAGGTTGTGAAACTTAACTCAAGGCTTGGAGAATGTCGACTTTATAGCCAAGTGGTTGAGTATTTATTGTGCACAACAATCTCTTCCTCTTAAGCAATAAATGATGAAACCTTGTATGCTAATAAACTTATGTATTCGATAGAGTTTCCTATCAAACAGAAAGAGGATTAGAAACAACGAGTGGATATGGAATGAATGCACATAAAGGGAAGCGATTTGATGCCTTAAGGAACAAATTGCATCGTAATGTCTAATGTCTCGCTCCTTATAATAGTTGAGGTATGGATGAATAGTTGTCTTCCATACATTCCATATCACTATTGAGATCTCACGGAATGTGTTGTTTCTGTTTTTTCCTGTATTTTGTATGTGTACACAATTATGAAGTAACTAATACAGGTTTTCGCCTAATAAAATGGTTTTACAAAAGCACTTATGTTTTGCTTTGTAATTTTGTATGAGTAGGTTTTCAGAAAAGGCATTTATGTTAGTTTGCCGAAAGTGATTAAGGTCAAATTAGGTAATAATTTTGTATGAATAGGTTTTCAGAAAAGGCATTTATGTTAGTTTGCCGAAAGTGATTAAGGTCAAATTAGGTAATAAATTAGTTGTGTGGTACACGGAAGGGAGCATATCGCATATAGGTGTGTAACCGCCTTGACTCACAATAGTATATCGCCTAATCTTGACACTTACATGGACTAGAATTTGTTATTGCGCACTTATGATTATGTTTCTAGATCCTTTACAAAACATTTTATTCGCCATAAGTCTAATGTGCCAAGTGGGAGAATGTTGGATTATGTGGCCCATGACTTTGGCTCACTTATGGAATACTCTATCTGACTTGGTGAGGTGTCAAATACTTAGCACATGTATGTTGATGTGTCAAGTGTTGAGCTATGTGTTAGAATAGTTGAATGACACATAGGTGGGAGCTAGCTTTGATGGAAAGCTAGCCTTTCCTATAAACAACATATTTCAGATGAAGAAGATTTATTCCTTGCCATAGTAAGAGTTACTAAGACACCATCCTAAAATTAGTAACTAGAAAGAATTGGTAAGAGGAATATAGTTTCTCATCTTTGCATCTCTATCAATCTAAAGGAAGGAGCTATGAAACCTAATAGCAACCTTACTAGAGTTGCTGTATCAGAATTATTAAGAATTGAAGTAATCAAACTATAAGGTATGTAACTTATTTTGTCTATCTATTTGATTAAACATGTAGCTTCCGTGAATAGCCTAGGTCCTATTGTTATGCTTGAATTGTCTTAATAGCATGATTGAAATTCTTACAAAATGATGATTCAAAATCATCAAGGGGAATTATGTGCTTGTTGTAATGGAAATGTGGTGTGGTGGAAATGAATGTTGATGGTGAGATCAACAATGTACTGCGAAGCTTTGGACGCAAAGTCGTAGAGGTATTAAAATTTCCTTGAAAGATAAGATACTATTATGGGCCATATAGTACACGCATATTGGAATTAAATATACTGTTCTGATCAAACAGATATTTGGGAAAAGCACATAATTTGTGATTTATGTTATGTCTTGACGAATACGATGACGACATATATAATATCGTTAGGCAATTGCTCTCAAAGTGCGCACTCTAAAAGAAATAGTGTATATGAATTGTATCAAGCCGGCAAATGATACGAATTCTAGAGATCGTATAATTGCGTCATCGAGGAAAATGGGATAGCCTATATAGAGTAGTATTTATATCGGACACCCAACCTAGCGATTGGAGATCCCATGGTTATCTAGGTTCAAAAGGGACAACCAAGTTATAAATTTATACTCAACGGAAACACTGCGAGAGTTTACTCTCTTTCCCATTTCTATGATGAAACAGTGTTGCCTGTCAAGTGAGAGGTTGAGAATATCTCTTAATGATTCCTATGGCTTAGTTTTCACTAAGAAAGTATGGCAGGATACTTTTTAAATAGGAGATCACCTATATGAGTGTGAAGTGGGGCCGCTTCCATGATAACTATAAGGCTAAGTTAATCTAGAGCACTCATGAAAACCAACATCGTTCACGGCCGAAATGAACACAACCGAGAACCTGGATATGTAAGGAAATAAAGCTGTGTGATATCTATTGCATCGGTTTACATCATAAAGTTGGGCGGTTCAAGACATCGCGTTCACCGAACAACTAGTAAACCCGGTAGGTATTCACTACGGAAGATTCAAAGCCAAAAGCTATCTCTCCCGATGCAGTGATGTTCCGCGCACAAACTCTTTCTAGTGTCTGCATTAAACTTGCATGAATTTCTATTCAATGTGGGGGATTGTTGGAATTTTTGAATAGAAATATGAATAGGTATGTCAACTCACTTGAGTCTTTTCAACATTAGTGTCTTATCCCAAGGGATGTGACTCTCCACTAAGGGTTGTGACTCTTCATGAAAGGACTTCTCCAAGAGTCACCTCTAGCCTATATAAACCCCACTCATTCTCCATTGCAAGGGTATGTTTTTAGAGTCATAAATCTAGTACTAGAAATTTAAGAGTTTTCATGTGTCTTCAAGAGTTAAAGAAGAGTTTGTGCTACATCCATTCGCGTTCGCTGTTCGGTGTTATCGAAGTGCTGCGAAAAACATCGAGGTATTGTTGAATGTTGGAGACATATGCCGCTAAATCTGTAACAGCATTATATACAGGGCATCAAATGTCTTAAGCAAAGAGATTACTCGCCTCAATACACCTAAGTAAGTCTGTTTAAGTTTTGTGATTGATCATCTCTTTTCTATCATTTTTTTCTTGTTTTGTTGTTGGTATTACGAGATGTAATACATAAGTGAAAACCTTGTTATAAAGAGTTGTAACGGATCGGTGGATAATACACGAGTTGTATTATTGGAGAATCGGTAACAAAGATATTTATCCAACATTATTATCCAGTGACTAGATATGTTAGCCAATAATTTTACTACTATACTACAATAATATCGGGTAAAAATAGATAAAAATTAAGCTCCCGATAATTTTACTAGGTGTCATTAGTAATTAAGCTCCAGATATTGGGTAAAAAGAGATAAAAGTTGGACGAGGGTTTTAGGGGATGAGTAAGTGCATGTGCATTACTTAAGAAAATGTGCATTGTTCTTGGATTTTCTTGCACCTTCCCTGGTGGACTGTGTCATTTACCCTGCCCGCCCAAAACAGATTCTTTCCATTTTTTTTAACGCCTCTTTGATAAATGTCATTGTTGTTCGATTATCTTTACTGGTTAAGTTTGTCTTGGAATCTACTCGGTTGAAATGCATTATAAATGTCCATTCATATTTATTTTATATATATCTTTATCATATATAACAACTAGGCCTTAACCCGTGCCGTAACGGCACGGGGAGTTCTGAATTTTTCAGTTACTTATAATTACCTCTTTTCTTTTGAGTTAGGTTTAATCAATGTAATTAGTAATCAGAAAATGGGTCATTTGTCCAAAAAAATTTAAAACACGGTTCAAATGGACGAGTAAAAAAAAAGTACGGGTGAAATAGCCAAAAAAAAAATAGCAAGGATGAAACTGGATTCATCCTGGCTTATACTTAAGAAATAGCAAGGATGAAACTGGATGCATCCTGTGTAAAATAAAAATAAGAAAAAAATATTTGAAAATGGACAGGATGAAACTAGTTACATCCTGCTTATTTTTAAATTTTTGTCCATTTAAACAGTATCTTTTTAATTTTTGGCTATTTAAACAGTATCAAAACCTAAGTGTCTTTTTCACCCAGGAATTGTTAATTTTGGTCTTTTTGACCAATTTTGTGATTAGTAATCACAATGTGTTGACCAAAAATGACATTTCCCCCTATTTCATGGACAAAATTATTTGCACCATCATTGATAAAAAAAATATTCCAAACACATATAAATCGGATCACAAATTTTTAATAGTTAAAGGGTAAGTATGTCTATTTTAAATTGGGTCGGCCTTAGGGGTGTTGTGTCCATTTTCCTAATTCCTACCCATTCTGTATTCGATTAAGGTGATGAATGTAAACTTGCAGTAGTTTGTTTCTTTTATATGTGAAGCAAATTTGTAACAACACAATCTTTTTTTTTATAAAAAGTCAAAATTACTTATAACGTCCATAGTGAGTCGTTGATTTATTCAGATTCATTGCAAAATGAGCTAAAGCTCTACAGGAAGAGTTAACTAAAAAAAATGTAAAAGGATGAGGCAGCTACAATATCTACAGTAATCCAGAATTCCACATCAAAGTGCATTCAAATTCCACATCCATTAGTTCAGTTTTTTCATAGAACCCTGGTCATGCACTTTCTAGGGGAAACTACGTACACCCATGTTTCCAATTGTCTCCTCTATTTTTTCAGCCGTGCCAGAGGTTTCCCTCCTTTTTGCAAAGATTGGGTTCCAGATTGACTTGCGATCATCATCAATTTTATCTGCCATACTTTTGGAACACCCAAATCGCAAAATTTGTGATATGGTGCGAGTTCCTGCTATTTGATGTCCACTACATGTCATGTATCAAAACCTCTGCTATCAAATCGGTGGAATAGTGTGTTGTCCATGAGTTACGGTTGATGAAAGCATTGGTGACCTCATAAATTCATACCCTCTTTTTACCTCCATATTCAGGGTACTACCTAGAGGGACAATTTCATGGAGCAGGATTGTGCATATACGAATACATGTTCCACCTCGTACGCCCCTCATCCACTATTAGCTCATACTTAGATGATATCCAGCTCAAAAGTGTTATATGTGGCGATCTTTAAATTTTACTTATAGGTAAGACTGACCTGTTTTTTACGGAGGAAGGACTCAACCATTTTGTCTAGCAAATCTTCAACTATAGTTCCCACTGCGAAGAACATGGTTGCTCCCGTTGTATCATTCACCTTCATTTTCAACCGCAACTTATTCAAGGTGAGTAAAATAAGGTCAGCATGGCATAGTAATGCAATGAATATAATTCAAGCATGTCAGAAATTACTTATAGCGCTGAATATCATGAAACCCTCCTTGCACTCAGGACACAACATGTATAACCAATCCTCAAAAATATGTACAGTAGCATGGTCTATTTCTGGAGGAACTTACGTTGTCATCCGGACACGGTAAATCGAGGCTCGAGCTCAAACTACATCCTGTAGGCTCGTCATTTCGTTACTTCATTATGACAGATAAGGAAAATTTGATTTTTAAAATACCGTATGGCTTATAAGACTATAGTCATGGTTGTGCATTTGAATTCCTGGGTTCTCTGTTGGGATGTTTACCAACTTCAAAAAACAACATATTAAATAGGTGAGTTTTTTAACGTTTCAGAATAATGGATATTAAATTCATGTTAATAACAAAGGATCAGTAGTGTGGTTAGTACCTCAAGAAAGCTTCGCCAAAGAATGACTTCGGAGCGTGCCTTCTTTACTGAGCGGCTCGCTTTCTCCGTGAAGTAGATTGAAATGTCATGTTGAATAAACAAATTCAGGTATCTTCCGTACATATTTTAATGTCAATGCAGTTCTGTCCGGGTCGGACAGAAGAATTGGTGCCATGTTGTGGATCAAATATATGCAATATGTATGTCCGTTATTAGATTTTTTGTACTATAAGAATGGTACACTTTGGTGGCTTCCATGTTAATCTTTTCATTTCATTCCATGTTCATTCACTGTAACCCCCAACTCACCATGCAAGTTACCACACTTAAGAACTCGGGTTCAGCGTTTTACATTCATAAATTATGTGATACATACTAAAATACACCACACCATGATTTTGTCAAACTACTAAAATCAACGATTACAGTCTTATCCAGCTCTTTCCAAAGAAAGCCCACTACTATGCACCATCAAAAAAAAATCATCACTATTCATGTGTCAATATATCCAAATATGGATGCTCATATTAAGACAACATAAGAAGTAATTAAGAGGACTAATCACCATAAAATATCTCAAAATTTCCAAACATAGCTTGTTTTAAATAATCTGTTAGTGTTGCGACATCGTACTTTCTATCAATGCCATCACTAACCTTATACTATCATGCAATACATGTTAATTTTCTATTATAGAGACCAAAGAGATGCAATTGCACAGAATTCACTCGATGAGGATTGGTCGTTCCTGTTTTTCATTTCAAAGTTTACTCAAGCAAATGTTCATTTTCCTCCAAATTGGGAACATGCTGAGACTGGAATCACCAATTTCATCAAATATGATTATATCTAAGCAGTTACTTAGTTGAGATGAATATAATGCAAATTATAATACTCAAACCTTGTACTTACAGAGAACTGAAATGGTGAATGAGACCTTCAACAGTAAATACTACCCTCTCAATTCCTGGGGAGTAGAGGGGAACATGAGTGAATGGTCTGGAATAAAAACACTAATCTACCAAATTCTCAAATAAAGAGGAAAAAAACTACAATTATATAAGAAACAAAATTAGAACAAACAATTTTGGTGGATTAGTTAATGGACTGAAATCCAACCTACATCTATGATTTATTCTTTCCTCAATTTCTATGAAAATATTTAGCCTCTACTCTACAATTAATAATAGAAGGCTTTGAGATAACACTTATACCCGCTAGACACTATTAGATTAGTTCATATCAAATGTGATAAAAAAAAAATCCTTTGTGGCATTAGTGGAGAACAATGTAAATTTCCATGTTGTGGTATATTATCAGTAATGCAGGAACAAAATTTTTTTTCCACAATCACTGAGGTTACAGTTGATCTGACTCGTAGCTTTAACCGACTATCATAAGAAAATGCGTATTCTCTATTTGGGGAAAACATATTTTTTCCATTAGTTAGATACTATTCAATCAAATAACAGGTCAGATGTACCTTAGGCTCATGATTATCAAGTGTTACGCACAACACATCTTCCTGTAATGTCTAGCTTCCATATTTAGGCACCTCAACACCCGCACAACATCTGGATCTACATAACGCAATGACTTATAGTTAATTGACAGGGAAAAAAATTCATCGGAGACAACATAAAAATTTTGAATGCAAGTGTTCAATTTGGTCGTATTAAGGTAAAAGTGAATATGTATGTAGCTAGGGAATTCAGTTAAATTTGCGTACTCAAACATCTTATGGTTGCTCAAAGGTCATTTAAAACCGTCCAAAGAATCACTTGAAATAAGATGTACTCGAAGAAATACGCCGAACTTGGAGAAGAAACCTACTATCATCCATAAATCTATTCATATAACTTTAATGATACCCACTTCCCACCACATTTTTAAAGACAGATGCTCATGGGAAAAACCTAGTACTATCCCGTCTGTACAAATAGTTTGAAACTATAGGAGTATCCAAATTCTCTGTGGCATAATTTTATTTTTAAAGTACTATGCCAAACTCAATTAATTGCAGTAGTAAATGTCTCACGAACGTATACCTTTAATTACTGGCAGATTTGGTACATCGATTTCCTGGATGTTTCGCCAGGCTGAAATCCTTCTTTATACAATCCTCATTCTGTGAAAACCAAATCAAAAACAAACCCACCATAAAATCAACACCATGAAGCGTTAAAATAGGTAAGAACAAATATAAGTCTACTGAATCTGAGATTTGCCTTTGAAGAGTTACTTTGAGTTTCAAGACGGTTCTTCTCTGATAAGAAAATGAAACAGAAGAAGAGATTAGGGTTCATGACGGTAATGAGGTAGTAAAGGAGAGATTAGGGTTTTATTATGCTTACCACGGATGCTGCATCCAGTTGAAGAATATAGAAGGATAAATCTTTTCTTTGGTTTTCGTACTCTGAGATTTTGTTCGCCTCTGGAATATGAAAAGTGAAAAACTCAGCGAGAAGAGAAACATACATGTGAAATGAAAGAATTCATTAGAATTAATGACATTGTGTTCTAGGGGATTAACCTCAGCCATTGATTTATCTTTTCCAAGGACAAATCTGGACCACCACTTACAAAGGAAAACTTAGCCAAACTGTGTTTATACTCTTGACCATTTAATCAGCGAGATTTTATACGGTATAGATATCAAAGCCATTTTAAACTCATAAAAATACCAAGTGATATGTGATAAAACCTGAACCACTGATGTGTTATTTTGCAACTCTCTAAGAAAAGAGATTGAAGAGAAGACTTCATTTTTCGTAAGAATAACTAATTCTTGACGTTTTTATCATGGAAAGATTTTTTACCTTTTTCTTGAAGGTTTTGTTGCTTGAAAGAATCAAAACAAACAAGATGAGAGATTGTGTTTAGACAAGACAATAACAAGTTTACTAATACTAATATTTCCTAAAGGATTTTGATGAATAAATTTCGATGTAGTTGAGAAATCTTTGTTAAAAGATCTCTCTCTTTACGAAGAAAGAGATCTACATCAACAGTAATATCTTCAAGTTGTTTTTCAAGACTGGCAAAAACTTCGAGAGATTTCAAACTTTTTGGAGGTACAACAATAAGTTTTTCTACCGATTTGATAAGATATGTCATTGAATAAAAATTTGTCTCATCTTGTTCTAGTGATACGTTATTAGAGAAAGAACTCTGGTTCATAGATTTCATGTCGCTACAAACACATGCTTATTAAGTATTTTCGGTGTTTTTATACTCTCCAATTGAGAATAAGAGGGTACCAGGTACACCACCGAATTTTTTGTTTGTAAACCCGGTATGTAAACAAGTTTTCTTAGATGATCTCAAAAATCAATATTCATGAATCAACCTA
The DNA here is from genome assembly GCA_023531295.1 of Papaver armeniacum. NCBI lineage: Eukaryota > Viridiplantae > Streptophyta > Magnoliopsida > Ranunculales > Papaveraceae > Papaver > Papaver armeniacum. Next base: position 291,590 of record JAJJWW010008311.1, on the reverse strand, counting down.
GTATGTACTCGAATTGCAACAAGAGTAAGTCTTGTAATTTATATTTTAAGATACAAATTCTCAAGAATAAATCATGTAGGTTCAGTGTAGTCTTTTAGGCTTAAAATGTGTCTAGGTTGTTTAACGTACTACTTGTGATATTTATATTATAAAGATAAACAATATAATATGGAAAAGAAATAACACAAGACACCAGAGGTTTTCTTAACGAGGAAACTGAAATATGCAGAAAACCCCAAGACCTAGTCCAGAACTTGAACACTGTACTGTATAAGCTGCTATAGACACTAACATACTATCAGACCTCGAAATGAAATGTGGTTGAGACCGAAACGTCCCTACGAGCAATTCAGATTCAGTTTTGCTCATATATGTCTCTTAGATGTCGCAGGACCCTACATAACACGATTCTTATAGTTGATGTCCTTTACAAGAACTGAGCAATGTTCAAGTTGAAAAGATGAGGGTACCCAATTACACCACAATCTTTTTGTTTTAACCTATAAGTTCTCTTACCAAGTGTGAACGTCTGTGGACAAAGTCGGGACAATACAACAACTTCGACATTCACACATTGTGTGATCGTCTATGGATACGAGATTGAGACTGTTAGAGCATTGCTCGGTCGAACTCGCATGCGTTGCTATCTCAAGCATGTTTGTCAATGGTAATAATCAAAACTATAAGTCTTGATTTCTAGCCTATTTGTAAATGTCTCAGACTAGGACATAGATAGTGTGGTTGAGCTTAAATCTCTCGACATTCATCTCTTGAAGACGAAGAACTACTAAGGGGAGCTTGTGGAACTTCTTCGACAAAAGGTATGTGGAGACTTGAACTTATATATCACTTGGAAAGTCTATTTCTACTATCTCCTATATTGAGACATAAGTCGTGTTACGATTAGTTTTCTCTATACACATTTGAGATTTCGAGCTGAGTATATCTCGCTTACATATTTCTCAAAATATGTGTTGGTAAGCTTTCGCTTCGACCAAGTTCATATTATATCATGAGAAAATTGCCGAGTAACATCTTACATGGTTTGTGTGATACAATCATTTGGTGTAAGACTTGGAAGGTTTCAATAATGATTATTTCAATATCTTAAAAATTGTTTTGATGCTAATAGTGTGTGAAAACGGCTATTGTCATTATAGAAGAATATTTCAATAATTGAAATAAAGAGTTGATGATGTAACCATATTTGGATATAATTATATATAGTGTGTTCGCACATTAGTGTATAAGTACATAAACCGGGAGCCAAGAGTATGCATAAGTGTGTATACGAAATTGGTGAAGGAGACAGGTTAAGTATGCGTAGTGGTACGCATACTGGCGGAAGTTCTCGAGCCGATTTGAAAACTATATAAAGGTGATTATTGAATGGTTAAAAGAGGGTACATTTCATTTGTGTGTAACAAGCTAAGTTCTATCTAACGGTTAAAAGATATTAGCTTGGTTGAATCAGGTTTTTCATCTAACGGTGATTATTGAATGCTTTGTTACCAAGGTAACTTAGATTGTAAACCCTAATTTGAAACCATATAAAGGATAACTCTAGCAACTGGGAAACCTAATCCCCACACCTCCTGTGTGTTACTAGTTGCATAACTAGAGTTGATTCTCCTTTAACCTTAGGTTTCTTCTCAAGACCCTGTAGGTTAACGACTTGAAGACTTCATTGGGATTGTGAAGCCAGACCCAACTATTATCTTTGTAGTTACGTGATCTGATCTTGTTGTTTCTATCGTGTTGAGTGTAATTGAAATAATTGGCTCGATAGTTTATATCTCCGATAGGAAATATAAAAAAGTAATCACAAACAAACTTCGTCTCATCGTTTGTGATTCCACAATAACTTGTTTCGCTAGTCGATTAAGTTTATTGTGAGGTGATTGATAATACTAGGCTGTTCTTCGGGAATATAAGTCCAGTTTATCAATTGGTTCCTGTTCAGCTTGATTTATCAAAAGACGGAACAAAAACTCTTGGGTATTTCCGTGGGAGACAGATTTATTCAATCCTATAGACTTTTCTGTGTGAGACAGATTTGTCTATCAAGTCTTCGAATTTGAGTCGTAGCAACTCTTAGTTGTGTGTGAGATCAACTAAGGGAATCAAGTGCGTAGTATCCTGCTGGGATTAGAGATGTAAGGAGCACAACTTTACCTTAAATCAGTGTGAGATTGATTAGGGTTCAACTACAGTCCAGTCCGAAGTTAATTGGTAGTAGGCTAGTGTCTGTAGCGGCTTAATACAGTGTGGTATTCAATCTGGACGAGGGTTTTTCTGCATTTGCGGTTTCCTCGTTAACAAAATTCTGGTGTCTGTGTTATTTCTTTTCGGCATTATATTTTGTTATATAATTGAAATATCACAGGTTGTGCGCTAAGATCAATCAATTAGAATATACAACCTTATGTTATTGATTTACATTGATTGACACTTGAACATTGGTCTTTGGTACCGTTCAAGTAACTCCTCTTATATTCAATCAGGCTCGCAGATTTCTATTTGCTGATTGCGGATTGAATTAAGAGTTAGAGATATTAAACTCTTTGATATACTTTAATCTAGATTGAGTCTGACTGTCTAGTTGATTCTCTCTAGAAAGTGTATTAGAGTAAGTCCTCTCAGATTGCCAAACGAATTGTTGGGGGTGGTTGTTAGACCCCCGCATTTTCAGAGACAATACGATAAACAAAGTGTGATACTCGATAATAGGTTCGGTAATAACCAACTCTATATGATCACTATCAAGTATATCAGAGTTAACGTTTGTATATTTTACTTTATTATAATAACAATTATAATGCGGAAATCAAAATAAAAGACGTAGCAATATTTTGTTAACGATGAAACAACAAATGCAGAAAAACCCCGGGACCTAGTCTAGAATTGAATACTCTTAGAATTAAGCCGCTATACAAAATCTAAACCTACTTCTTATAGTTGAGACCAAGCAAACTACCCCTGGCTACTTAGTTCCATTCGTATCCCTGCGCTTCCGACTTCAAGAGTCACGCACTGGTACAATTCCTTTGGATCGTATTCAAAACAGTATAGGAACAATAAATTTGTTTGGTAACAACTTCTTAGATTCTTTTCAAGATAAAGATATCTTAAGTCATATATAAAGGTTCTTCCGTTTAATCTAATAAACTCCTTTGCCTGGTTAAATCAATCTAACTTTGACTATCCAAATAGTCAAGTCTAGATTCGCAATCAATCAATATAGATCTCAAAGATAAACTATAAAGCAATACCGATCTCATGCAACTAATCAATCAAATAAATCCGATTCTAGTTGGATCCCAGCCGATCAAGGTTTGTGCACACAATTCACAAGATACGAAAACCAATAAGAAATCATCTTCGTCTTAAAATCTTCTTTAATCTTCAATAACCTGCACAACACCATGATGAGCACGAAAGTGCGACGCATTTTCACCCATAAATACATTAGCTGGGACTCATTTTATCACTAATAAACTCATTTGTAGGTGTTTTTGTAAAATAAGCTCTTATGGAGAAAGTTGCTCGAAAAGTGGTTTTTGTACCCGGAGGACTCATGATATTCGGACTCTCAGTTTTGGATAATGGGCACCCAATTACTAAGGGGCACCCTAATTACTATTCGCACTCCCGGATTGGATAAGGGGCAGTCATCTTCAACCTTTTGAATTATGATTTTTGGCGGGAATATTGGTTTTCAAGGAACAGAATTATGGCTCGATAATTGAAGGTGTTTTAATGAGACTAAATCGCTGGAATTCATGGGGAAGCTTTGATTCTTCAATACAGAGATAACGTGAGCTCAGAATCAGTTAACTTTTGCTGGAGAATCTAAAACAAATTGTTGCAGTCACCGGAGAAGTTAGGGTTCTCAATATTTGGAGTGTTAGAAGGAGACTCGATGGACCAAATTAATTGGGTTTGTTCTTAATTAATGAAACAGGGATGGTAATGGTCTCAGATTCGTTTATATTTGGTGGATAATCATCACTTGAACAAATATCATTCTCGGGTTATTCCCTCACTAGGAAAGTTCAGCTTGGAATTTGAGAGACTTTTGGGAGATTTAATCGTTGGATTTAGTTGGATTGGGCCTGGATGGAGTTAAACAGAAGGGTAAGGTACTTAGAATCGACCGAGATATTGCTAGATGATCGGGTTTGATTAAAACAGCAGAAGTAGGGTTTTCACGGGTTTACTTCTCACTTTCTTATCTCAAATAGAGGTCTGGCATGATTCGACGCAATCTCTGTCGTGATGGCAATTTGTTTGGAGCGTGAAGGAGTTAAAGAGGGAAATATAACCAACAACAAAGCGCGTGCGAGAGATAAGGAAGGAAATAAAATCTCGAGATATTGCAGAGAAGTAAAGGGAGGATTATTTGCGTTGAATAAGTGAGATTGGAAGACCCTGTCTAGTATAAAAGAGGTGCTGATGATACCAGTAAGGTGATCGAGAGTTGGGAGCAGCTACAAGAGTCGGCAGATCACTGCAGAGTGATTCTGCAGTAGCAGGAAGAAAAAGAGTTGCAGCAACACGGCAGAAGTGTCGTTGTCAAGAACACCAAGAACAAACACATTGGAACTGTCGTTTAGGAACAGTTAATCATGATAGTTCCATTGTAAATTAGTTTTGAATCTGCAACATTTTATTTAAATTTGAGACACACCTTTGTAACAGAGAGAGTGCGCAACGCATATCTGCGCGTAGCAAATTGTCGCTGCTTTATTAGTTTTCCACTTCTTGTAAACACTGTTGAGCGATGAATAAATACTTTGAGCGTGTTTTCAACATGAGAAGCTAAGCCCCGACACTGGGTCGACGGAGGAAGCCGAGTTTCATACGTGGGTAATTTTAATTAATTCTTTATATGACTTTTGCATTTATTTTAAATTGTTTTATGATTTGAAAAAATTAGTTATCATTTTATTAGATGGGTCATGCTTGCTTAGATGTTTGATGGCCCATGCTTACGATTTATAACTAATGTTTGGAGAATTTACCTTGGCAAAAATACGAGTCCTTGTTGTTTTGTTTATTGAGCGATAATTGCTGAAGAATAATAATTGAACCTATTAATATGAATTCGGTGGAATCCTAGGCCCAGTGACTCTCGCCCTTGTTTATTATTTTCTTTAAACCTTTAAATTTAATCTTCGCAAGTCTGAGAGAACGAATCTTAATTACTACTACGAAAACTAAGAAAAATCTTAAATCATTTTCGGCAGATCACTGCAGAGTGATTCTGCAGTAGCAGGAAGAAAAAGAGTTGCAGCAACACGGCAGAAGTGTCGTTGTCAAGAACACCAAGAACAGACACATTGGAACTGTCGTTTAGAACAAGTGTCCAACGATAGTTCCATTGTAACAGTTAGTTTTGAATCTGCAACATTTTATTTAAATTTGAGACACCTGCTTTGTAACAGAGAGTCTGCAACGCATATTTGCGTAGCAAATTCGCTGCTTTATTAGTTTTCCACTTCTTGTAAACACCGTTGAGCGATGAATAAATACTTTGAGCGTGTTTTCAACATGAGAAGCTAAGCCCCGACACTGGGTCGACGGAGGAAACCGAGTTTCATACGTGGGTAATTTTAATTAATTCTTTATATGACTTTTGCATTTATTTTAAATTGTTTTATGATTTTAAAAAATTAGTTATCATTTTATTAGATGGGTCATGCTTGCTTAGATGTTTGATGGCCCATGCTTACGATTTATAACTAATGTTTGGAGAATTTACCTTGGAAAAAATACGAGTCCTTGTTGTTTTGTTTATTGAGCGATAATTGCTGAAGAATAATAATTGAACCTATTAATATGAATTCGGTGGAATCCTAGGCCCAGTGACTCTCGCCCTTGTTTATTATTTTCTTTAAACCTTTAAATTTAATCTTCGCAAGTCTGAGAGAACGAATCTTAATTACTACTACGAAAACTAAGAAAAATCTTAAATCATTTTCGGCAGATCACTGCAGAGTGATTCTGCAGTAGCAGGAAGAAAAAGAGTTGCAGCAACACGGCGAAGTGTCGTTGTCAAGAACACCAAGAACAGACACATTGGAACTGTCGTTTAGGAACAAGTGTTTGCGATAGTTCCATTGTAACAGCTTAGTTTTGAATCTGCAACATTTTATTTAAATTTGAGACACCCGCTTTGTAACGAGAGTTCTGCAACGCATATTTGCGTAGAAAATTCATTTGCTTTATTAGTTTTCCACTTCTTGTAAACACCGTTGAGCGATGAATAAATACTTTGAGCGTGTTTTCAACATGAGAAGCTAAGCCCTACAACCGGGTCGACGGAGGAAGCCGAGTTTCATACGTGGGTAATTTTAATTAATTCTTTATATGACTTTTGCATTTATTTTAAATTGTTTTATGATTTGAAAAAATTAGTTATCATTTTATTAGATGGGTCATGCTTGCTTAGATGTTTGATGGCCCATGCTTACGATTTATAACTAATGTTTGGAGAATCTACCTTGGCAAAAATAAGAGTCCTTGTTGTTTTGTTTATTGAGCGATAATTCTTTGAAGAATAATAATTGAACCTATTAATATGAATTCGGTGGAATCCTAGGCCCATGACTCTCGCCCTTGTTTATTATTTTCTTTAAACCTTTAAATTTAATCTTCGCAAGTCTGAGAGAACGAATCTTAATTACTACTACGAAAACTAAGAAAAATCTTAAATCATTTTCGGCGAGATCACCTGCAGAGTGATTCTCGATGGCGAGAAGAAAAAGAGTTGCAGCAACACGGCAGAAGTGTCGTTGTCAAGAACACCAAGAACAGACACATTGGAACTGTCGTTTAGGAACAGTGTCTGCGATAGTTCCATTGTAACAGTTAGTTTTGAATCTGCAACATTTTATTTAAATTTGAGACACCTGCTTTGTAACAGAGAGTCTGCAACGCATATTTGCGTAGCAAATTCGCTGCTTTATTAGTTTTCCACTTCTTGTAAACACTGTTGAGCGATGAATAAATACTTTGAGCGTGTTTTCAACATGAGAAGCTAAGCCCCACATCGGGTCGACGGAGGAAGCCGGAGTTTCATACGTGGGTAATTTTAATTAATTCTTTATATGACTTTTGCATTTATTTTAAATTGTTTTATGATTTGAAAAAATTAGTTATCATTTTATTAGATGGGTCATGCTTGCTTAGATGTTTGATGGCCCATGCTTACGATTTATAACTAATGTTTGGAGAATCTACCTTGGCAAAAATAAGAGTCCTTGTTGTTTTGTTTATTGAGCGATAATTGCTGAAGAATAATAATTGAACCTATTAATATGAATTCGGTGGAATCCTAGGCCCAGTGACTCTCGCCCTTGTTTATTATTTTCTTTAAACCTTTAAATTTAATCTTCGCAAGTCTGAGAGAACGAATCTTAATTACTACTACGAAAACTAAGAAAAATCTTAAATCATTTTGGCGCCGTTGCGACGCGGATTTGTTTTTAGATTAATTTTTAGGTTTATTTTTTTATTTTGTACAGTATTTTCTTTTTCCTTTTTATGCGTTTCTTTTTGTATTTATTTTCGAGGAATTTTTGAGGATGATGACTTCTTCGAGGAGACGTCACCTACGATGACGCCTGAGGAATATATGCGTAGGAAGTCAAATTATCGGGAAACCTCATCCGAGATGACGCTTGCTTAATATATGCGTAGGCAATGGTATGGAGTTTCTCGCTCCACATGAGGTAAGTGAAGAATCACATGAAACTATTTATGAGAAGTATTACAAACACACACCGCCTAGTTTGGAACAAAGATTGAGAGTTCTTGAATGTGAAAGACTATTTGCTGATGATGATGAATCTAGTAGTGACTCTGTTCCAAACCGAACATATAGATGACCTCGTGGATGATTGTGTGGATGATTCGCCTAATTCCATAGATGAATCTACCTCACAAGATCATTCACCCGACTTAGAGGTTGTTTCTAGACCACTAGACTTCCAAAAGTTGTCTAATTTAGGGTTAGAATTGTGTGCTTCTAAAGTGTTGTTGGATTACTTTGCATCTAAGTACCCAGAGGATTTGCCTATTTCTAATACCGTGCATGAGCCAGTTGAAATTTTCCCAGTCTCAATAGAATCCCCATACTTTGTTCTTTACGCACTTCCATGTGCAGTAAAAACTTGGTTTAGGGGTAAATCTTATTTTTTGATAGTTTCAGTGTCTTTGCGTTTTCATGACATAAGTGTGAAGCTGTCATTTGTAAATATTGTATTTTGGGTCGATCCCCAAGTTTTCAGGTTATTAGTGTATGGGGATCCATTTTTGTACAAATCCGGAGGTATAATTATTTATTTATGTTTGTTTACTTTTGTTTATTTTATTTTTAATTTCCCATCTTAATTTTTACGTTGGATGACTCAATTACATTGAGGACAATGTAATATTTAAGTGTGGGGGAGTGGTTATTAACTTTTTATTTTAATTTATTTTCAGGAATTTTCTTGCGTATTGTGACCAGCTCTTGAGTGGGTCTAAAAAAATAATAAAAATATTATGACCAGCTGTGTAGCGGGTCTAAAAAAAAAAAAAAAAAAAAAAAATAGAATTGTTAAGCTTATGACCAGCTGTGTAGCGGGTCTACTTTTATGTATTTCCTTATTATGACCAGCTGTGTAGCGGGTCTTTTGTTTTTCCTTATATATTATGACCAGCTGTGTAGCGGGTCTAAAAAAAAACAAAACAAAAAAAAATTGTCTTGTGTATGTGGCATTTGTCATGAGCAGCTGTGTAGCGGGTCTAAGTCTCTTATTTTATGACCAGCTGTGTAGCGGGTCAGTTTTCTATTTTGCTCGAGGACTAGCAAAATGTAAGTGTGGGGGAATTTGATGAGCACGAAAGTGCGACGCATTTTCACCCATTAATACATTAGCTGGGACTCATTTTATCACTAATAAACTCATTTGTAGGTGTTTTTGTGAAATAAGCTCTTATGGAGAAAGTTGCTCGAAAAGTGGTTTTTGTACCCGGAGGACTCATGTTATTCGGACTCTCAGTTTTGGATAAGGGGCACCCAATTACTAAGGGGCACCCTAATTACTATTCGCACTCCCGGATTGGATAAGGGGCAGTCATCTTCAACCTTTTGAATTATGATTTTTGGCGGGAATATTGGTTTTCAAGGAACAGAATTAGGGCTCGATAATTGAAGGTGTTTTAATGAGACTAAATCACTGGAATTCATGGGGAAGCTTTGATTCTTCAATACAGAGATAACGTGAGCTTCAGAATCGCTAACTTTGGCTGGAGAATCTAAAACAAATTGTTGCAGATCACCGGAGAAGTTAGGGTTCAATATTTGGAGTGTTAGAAGGAGACTCGATGGACCAAATTAATTGGGTTTGTTCTTAATGACAAAGATGGTAAACAGGGATGGTAATGGTCTCGGGCCCGAGGATTCGTTTATATTTGGCTGGATAATCATCAGTTGAACAAATATCATTCTCGGGTTATTCCCACTGCTTCAAAAGACTTTTGGGATTTGAGACTTTTGGGAGATTTAATCGTTGGATTTAGTTGGATTGGGCCCGCTGATGGAGTTAAACGGGAGGGGTAAGGTACTTAGAATCGACCACTACAAGCAGATATTGCTAGATGATCGGGTTTGATTAAAACAGATTTAGTTACTCATAGTAGATGGTTTTCACGGGTTTACTTCTCACTTTCTTATCTCAAATAGAGGTGTGAGAAACCCATGTGGCATGATTCGAAAACGAAATCTCGGTTCCAGTCCGCCCTTGGCCACCGGGTCATGCGGACAATTTGTTTGGAGCGTGAAGGAGTTAAAGAGGGAAATATAACCAACGAGAGGCGCCAACATCACTCTATTCTCAAAACCTCCAACTTCATATCATCTCGTGCGAGAGATAAGGAAGGAAATAAAATCTCGAGATATTGCAGAGAAGTAAAGGGAGGATTATTTGCGTTGAATAAGTGAGATTGGAAGACCATACCCTGCCATTGCATGTCTAGTATTAAGAGGTGCTGATGATACCAGTAAGGTTATCGAGAGTTGGGAGCAGCTACAAGAGTCGGCAGATCACCGCAGAGTGATTCTCAGAGCGGAAGAAAAGAGTTGCAAAGAACACGTCGAAGTGTCGTTGTCAAGAACACCAAGAACAGACACATTGAACTGTCGTTTAGGAACAAGTAATGTCTGCGATAGTTCCATTGTAATGATTAGTTTTGAATCTCGCAACATTTTATTTAAATTTGAGACACCCGCTTTGTAACAGTGAGTGCGCAACGCATATTTGCGTAGCAAATTGGCGCTTTATTAGTTTTCCACTTCTTGTAAACACTGTTGAGCGATGAATAAATACTTTGAGCGTGTTTTCAACATGAGAAGCTAAGCCCCGACACTGGGTCGACGGAGGAAGCCGAGTTTCATACGTGGGTAATTTTAATTAATTCTTTATATGACTTTTGCATTTATTTTATATTGTTTTATGATTTGAAAAAATTAGTTATCATTTTATTAGATGGGTCATGCTTGCTTAGATGTTTGATGGCCCATGCTTACGATTTATAACTAATGTTTGGAGAATCTACCTTGGCAAAAATAAGAGTCCTTGTTGTTTTGTTTATTGATCGATAATTGCTGAAGAATAATAATTGAACCTATTAATATGAATTCGGTGGAATCCTAGGCCCAGTGACTCTCGCCCTTGTTTATTATTTTCTTTAAACCTTTAAATTTAATCTTCGCAAGTCTGAGAGAACGAATCTTAATTACTACTACGAAAACTAAGAAAAATCTTAAATCACACCACTTGAATCTCTTGTGATCAATCACACATAGAACGAAGTCTGTTAATAATGGATTATCACAAGATATCTTTAGATCTAACAATAGTTCTAAAGATCCCGTCGATACTTCGATCTAGTTTTAGTGAATCTCATATCTGAAGAGAAGATTCTCAAGAATAAAACAAACAAGGTGCAATCAAAGTTTCAAAAACCGTTAGTCAATCAAATCAATCGAAAACTAATAATAATGCAATTATCTAGTTTCCCACCAATGATACTCGTATAGCTTCTTGATCCCACATAAGTCTTTAAACGAGCGGTCGTAAGAGATTTCACCTAATTAGGATACTTTCCTCTCCAGATAGACGGCTCCACCAGAAACAACAAGAAATGAAGTTTGCCTGGCTCTTAGGATAGTTTGCTAGAAATGCAAACTTAGGTATTTATAGACCAACGATGTTTGGACATCAAGGAATTTCCAAAACCGAAAATATTCTCAAGATATGCAATGAATGACAAAATTCGGTTTTCATAATTCCAATAAATGCTTGTCCAATATTTCCGAAATCTCTCAATAGAAAATCTCCAATTAGTAAATGCAAATTACTAATTGTTATTCTTTAGAGATATGCATTTAATTGCTGGTAATTAAAGCATATAAAACCAAAAACCTTAATTAAAAGATTCTTAATTTATCTCGGCACAGGATCTCCTTGAGTACTAAGGAATATCTTTGAACAATAAATGATAAGAGTTATTGTACGTGTTGAAAGTATGTTGACATCTTTTCAATACAAATCCTTATTTCATATTTACATGGATTTGTATTCTTGGAATCGGTTATACCACACTTTCAAACAAGTTTAGAATTGGTTGACCTGTTTTCCAAGACTACTATGTGATTGATCAAATACCAAATCACATACATGGGTTCAATCGGTTATACCAATCACTAAGATCGGTTATACCTAATTATGAAAATACTTGTGATCGGTCATACGAGTCACTAGGATCGGTTAAACCAATTACAAGGATCAGTTTCATATTCACATGATATTTCTTGTGATCAATCATACCAGTTACCAGGACCGGTCACACCAGTAACCATGATCGGTTACCAATTACAAGGATCGATTACAAAACACTCGTGATCGGTCACACCAATGACTAGGATCAATCATACCAAATTATAAGTCAGGCATTGTGATGAGTTATACTAAGATACGTAACATAGTTAAGATCGGTTCTACCATCTCACACATATTGGTTATCCAAAGATTTGCAATGAATAACCGGACCAATAAGCCTAATGATTTCCCTTTCGATTCACGAAACAAGTTTATAAATGTACTTCCTTTAAACGAATGTAAAACATTTTTTTCTAGGATGAAATCTTCACCATAACGCATTCACATAATCAAAAAAATATATATAAGATTATGTCGATGTCATATCTACGAAGTTCAAAAGATAGGTGTTATACTTCGTAGTCTAATTTCCTAATACTCTGATCATACAATTATGATCATGTTACATCACTAGAGTATTATACAATATGTACAGTATATACATCTTCGCAGCTATGTTTTCAATATAGCACGACTTGAAAGATACGTTATGAGTGAAACAGTTCAAGTCAATATTACTAACCTCAAGTGGAAGGATGATGTTGTCGTTGTAGTTCACTACTTCTTCACATTTTTTAGGTCATCGGAGTAATACTTGTATGTCTCAACATTCCTGGACTTTACAGTCTAACCTAAACGAAGTTGACTCTAGTATTTAATCAAGCGACTCTAGATGATTTTTGACACACACAAATATGACAACCAAACTTGACATACCAACACTTGGTGAGTTCTCTAACACAAGTTTTTAGTTTATAAGTTCAAGTTCACAAATTGAGCAAATCAGTTTATGAGCATAAAAATTAACTTGATGATTCCTTGTTGGTTGAATTCTTCTTTGCAATGTTCATCATAATGCTAAAGTACGACATGTATCAGTAGATAGAATGGTGGATAATAAGAGTAAATATGATAGTCTGTCTTCACATATTTTGTCGATGAAGTTTCCGTTGACATCGTTGTTCTTCAATCTTCAAGGTCCATTAGTGAATTCTGGTATTCAACTATTATGCTTTATTCCAAATCCTAAACTGAATCTAGTAAACCATAAATCAATATGTAGTTTTGACCATCTAAATTTGACAACAAGCCTAACATGCCAAAACTTGTGAGTATGACAGAGCGATGCTTTAATAATCTCTCCCTTGTCAATTGTAGTGACAAAACTATCAATTTCATTGCTTGGTTTGAATTTCGAGATTAGTCAATAACAAGCTTGGACTCGAAAATTCTTATTTGTACATCAACAATTGAAAAGGACAGGGTACCAAGTACACTACTAACTTTTTCGTTAGGAAACCTGTATGGATAAAACCTAATACAATTAAAAGTAAGTCAAAGTAAAGGCCCTTGAAGAAGATTATATATACATTTTTTCTCTTACTCTTTCACAATCAACATGTATAGACCAAAGGTCTGTGAACCTGATTGTGGAGAAAAGTTCTTAGACGATCTCAAAAATCAATACCAAAGATCAATCTAGTCGTATCTGAATTCTAACAAGTACGAATACTTACAATTTATCTTTCAAGATATGAATTCAACAAGAATGAGTCTTGTTTTTGATTTTAAATAATAAAGACTTAAACTATTGTTGATGGTGGATTTTCATTTAAGGCTAAAATTGTAAAAGCCAAAATTATGCGCTGACACCTTGCAAAAGATAAAGCCATTTAATAAGTGATGAATACTTCTTCACTTTACTAATTCACCTAGAATGGAGCATGTGGCAACAATCCCGAGATTCGTGAATTAAATACACAAAATTCATCCGAGGTTGGAGCATGTAGCAACAATCCCATATACCCAATGAATTTACTGAAGATTATTAATTAATGCATGACCAGCCTTGTATTTCATGTACTCATTACCTAAAGGCATGAAGACTGAGTGTTGTTCTCAGCAGAGCAACACGAATCTCCAAGAATTAATAACGAAGCATGTAAAAAATACCCATACAGGCTACAACTCTCGGTGTGTTATACTAGCCCGATTGAGCATATTTGAATCTGAACTGACCATATCAGTCTCAGAAACGATCACAACCATCCAACTTCACCAGCATGATTGGATGGCTTAGATTGAATCCATAACCCCAAGCAGGTATTGGAATATTCACTACCGAACCAACGCGTGCCCTACATGGTCGGCCTCCCCAAAAGGGTGGCATAGCTTGCCAAACCGTCCAAACCAGAGCAGTATGGACGAATAACCCAAAATTAGGGTTTGCGGCACATTACATGTATCGCAAAACCGTCTCAACCGTCCATCTTCGTAGGCATAGATGGAGGGTGTAGATGTAGATTCAAAGGGCCAAGAGCATGTCAACATAAACACCGTGGGCCCGCCTACATACCTGACTGATCGGTCAGGACCAACTATGGTTGGTCGTCTTGATTCGAGCGCCCCAAACTGGGTATGACGTATGGTCGGAAAAACCTAAGTAGAGTTTGTGTCGCGATCACGAGCGTCCCTTTTTTCCTGCTCGGATGAAGGGTCCAGGAGTAAACTAAGCATGTCCGGTAAGTATCAACACGATCACTGCGGCCCCACCTATCTCCACTCCCGATCGGCCAAGACCAAACTTGGCTGTACACCTCGATTCGCACGCCCAAGCTAGGCGTGGTCACACTTCCCAACCACAACCGTTCTCGACCGCTCAAATTTGCCGGAAAAATTGAGTGGCTTAGATCACGTTTCTATGAGACAATGAAGTACAGGCGTGTACACCATCCCACCGTATGCACGCCGGACGATCGGCCAAGACCGACCGAGGCTTGGTCGTCTTGAAACGCGTGTGCCGGTGGGCATGATGCGCGGCTTTTTGCAAAGCACTGCAGTTTCTATTGCAAATTGATCTCGACCACTCAAATTCACCGGACAAATTGAGTGGCCCAGATCACACTTTCACGAGACAATGAGGTATGAGCGCCTACACCGTCATGTTGTCTACACACATGCACGATCGGCCCTGCCAAAATTGTATCCCAAACTTGGATTCGACCAAGTCAAGAGTGATGCTTGCGCACCTCTTCAAAAACCCTAATTCCATCAACGGTCCGCAGATGAGGGTCTCAAAGATCATCTCGTCCGTCCAACTTCACCTGCTTGGTTATACAACCCTGGTCAGGAGTTAATTGGTTAGTGAGGCGTCATGGTGATCAACACCCGTCACTCTACCACACCATGATGCGGTACACCGCATAGAATACACACGATACTTCACAAGTATCGACTTCCTAAATAACTTAGTTATTTAATCTAGCATTACATGCTACTTTCTCGTGGGTCCCACGATCCACAAACTCGAGACATCAATCATGTCACAAACTGGGGATACATACCGGGGTATTGGTCCGCGTTTTACAACATGCAGCGTGCAACGCGCCATCACAAGAACGTGTCATGAAGTCATGGACGGTTAGAGATGACCCAGGAGAAGTGGGCAAGACTGGTCGTGTAACACTAACACAACTCCACTACTCCATCACCACACTTCCTCCACTTCCCACGAGAGACGTGAATAAGGCTCAAATGACTTGTATAAATAGGTTCTCCTCCCTATTTCCAAAAACAACGAGAACAAGTCGAGACAAGACAAAACCAAGTGTTAATACAAAAACGTATTCAAACACTCAAAGCCTCGCTTGCATCAATCGTAAGCCCGCTCACCTTTCTCACTACAAGTCATAAACAAGCCTACACCTTCACAATCTCAACACCTTCTTCGCTTCCCTCCCTAAGATCAACCCCATCTCCTTCACTTTGTGACCAAAGCAAGTCCGGAACGGCCATTTCTTGGTTTAGGCCGAGTTGTACATTGATTTCTCGAATCACAAGCACTCACCGCGTGATGCATTTGTTTAGGGTTTAGATTCATTTCTCATCCACACACCCCAAATTACCAAATCCGGCGGAATAGTTTTCACCCATAAACAATTGGCGACCACAGTGGGAGGTTGATCTCTCGGTTACAAAAAATTGAATTCTCAAATTTTTCAGTTTTCATCTCGCGATGTATCCTCACCCGGAAACCACAGGTGGTTCAGATATCATGGGAAGTGTAGCTAGAATGTTGGAGGATGTCTTGGCAAATCAAGCCGATATCGCTAGAAAACAGAGCGAGACATTCCGCCTTTTGAATGATATGACAGCACAGTTACAAGAGGGATCGGCAGGCATCTACTCGGACAGTGCAAGAAACACTGGATCCTTATTCGGGAGTCACACCTTTACCAGTGGAGATGCAGAAAGAGCGCGTAATCACAGGGGACTCAGGAGAAACGAACAACATGGTCCAACCGACAATGAAGACTCGAGGCAACTCCACAAAGGAAAAGACTTGTCCGGGGTGCCACAACGTCTGCCGGATAAAGAAAGGGAGCCTGCGACTTATGGATCCCTGCTAGAAGATTTATATCTCAAGACCCTTGTCGAAACCCGGAAGACTGTTCAATCCGCATCGACCTCTCAACTAAGTGAAGAAATGCTTGAAGAAGCAGAGATCAATCAAGGAACACGTGAGTACAGAGGATGTGAGCATTCAATTCGATCACTCAGCAGTGATATTACGATACCTTCCACACCCCGTCACCAGGGCAAGCGATCCGCGGATATGATGGCACTCACAAGTCTTCCAACTTCATCTCTGAAACGTGCTCCACATCGAAACCATGTAGAGACACCACAACGCCCACAAACGCAGGAAGAGCTAGACTCGAAGTACCTACACTTTCCGTTCCTAATGGAAAAGATTTTGGAGTTGCTGGAGGCGTGGGTACGAAACAGAGAGGTGTAGCTACCTCTTGTATGGCGTCCACCAACTGATCAAGAAGTAATGGACCCGTGGTATTGTCATTTCCACTGATTCCTTCACCACCCTACCAGTGAATGCAACGCTTTGAAATGCATTGTTCAGAAGAAGCTTAATTCAGAGGAATAGCTTTCCCTATCTGGGAGATTAATGCGGACGATTTCCTTAGAGAGGCTACTTCGGTTTGATACAAGTGAGGCTTCAAAAGCAAGTAAGTTATATTCAACAATTTTACAAGAAATATAGTTTTAGAATTCACTAGGGACTTGGTATCCCGCACATAGAGAAAGAAGCTCAATGATCAAACACCATGTTTGTTTCCATTCATACTTCCCTTTTATGCGATATTTGCAATTTCATATGATATGTGCAATCATTCATGACCAAGATGCAAATTCCATTTAAAATAACCTCTTTCAGAAAGTTATTCACAAAACTATTTCAATCACCTATTAATTCAAAACCGGAAGTCAAATTATGAAAGGAAATCCTCACTATCACTCAAAAAGAAAAACATCTAAAAGAAGTGACAAGTATATGGCACGAATCCTTCAAGGAAAGTCCTTCAAAGAAAGAACTCGTCCTTTCCGGGGCAAGAGCGACTTTCATCCTTTGAAGTACACTACCGCTTGACTTCAACTCCTTAGACAACTTTTCAACCTCTTCTTCCCGGCGAGTAACACAACTGCAGAAGGACTTCATCTTGTAATTTCGGAGCTCCCGAATCTCGGAGAACCCTTTGAAGAACCAAGGAGCATTGAAGTCTTATCGCATAAACACATCTCGATGGCACTTCCGCCTTCAATCATCTCTTCAAACCGTTCGACCAGTCGTGACGCTCATCCCTTGGATAGAAAATAAAGCTTCCTGAATGCGGTTGACCAATGCAAGACGACTTTTGAGCTTCATAGCGGTAGCAATGTGGCCGTGCTTCTCCCATATCGCCGTGTACAACCTTTCGAACTGAGTTGGCACACTGAATCCTCTAACCAACACATGACCTGGATAAGGGACAATGAAAGGAGGATCGAACAAATCTCCAGGCTGCGCTACCAATACTTCACCAGTCACAGGAGCCTTGTCAGTTGCAGGAGGTCTTTCAGAAGAAGTCACCATGACAACTTTATTGATTGGAACCTGCTCAAAACGTTCTTCAAGGGGAGCCACCTCAACAATAGCGGATGTTGCCTCTCTTACATTCCTCCCGATATCTACTTCGATCTGGGTGCTAATTTCCATCACGGCCCCATCAACAAGATCACTTAGGGAGGCACCTTGTCAACCCGAGCTTGCATCATCTCTGTCATGGTCTGGAAAAGGAGCGGTTTCGCCAGACTTCTCAGCATAAAGATCAGTGTTACCAGACTTCTGAGGATCACTACCGCGGACTTCTCAACATGAAGGCCAACGTTACTGCACTTCTCGTTCTGAATGCGCGCCAACCTTGTGAAGACATTCTCTTTCGGAATTCCCTGATTTCAAGTAAGGATCACTCTTAGAATAATTTACTCTGGAGAAATGAAGGAATCAATAGAAAGAGATTTAAATACCTGCATATTGGAGGAATTGAGGATCACCGAACCACATGCCTGCCTCTTAGATCTCTCTCCCCGCTTGGGACTGCAATCCTCGGCTCTGGTCCGTTTGGTGGAAGTGGCTTCAACCGAAAATGCTTCTTCGGACGTCAGAAGATGGCTCACCACGGGAATCTATCACAACATCCTCCGAGAATTCTTGGAAAGCCAACAGTTGCTTCCTCCAAAATTCCTTATACTTGTCGGTTACCACTGAGTTTCTCCCAATAGGCCATAAGGGAAGACTCTGCGATGCCAAGAACACGCCAGCATCAAAGATACCCGAGAGGAGTTCTTTCGGAGCCTCCGACGGACGGATAAATGGAACACCCTGGTCAAATCCCATTTGGCGAGCAGCCCTGCCAATGTTGTACGGAGTCACAGTAAGAGCTTCATTGAATAAAGACGGGATATATCCCGGAATGCAGATGTGCAGATAAATAAGTTCTCCAAATTTCATAGTGTTGGTATCGGTACGCAATGTAACATCAGGACCGTCAGAAGCAATAGCAAAAGTCTTCGGCTGAGCAATGGAAGAGTGGATCGGCCCCATGGACGGAAATTTACGAAAGACACATTATCAAAGATATCCACGAGTTTCGCACCTGCTCGGGACGCCTCCTCCGCCAACGAAGTATTCTCGAGCCACCATACAAATTGCCGAGCGAAGTTGCGGGAACAGAGCATAACTTTTGAAATGTTCCCACAAGAATGCCTGAAGAAAAGCGAAGTGGACATACGAATCCACCTTCTTGTACCCGTTGGAAACATGCATATCCATTGCTAAGGCGTCCAGATGAGAATACATCGATCCAAGGAACAAGGCACCTAAGGGAAGAACTTTTCCTTTTGCTAGCTTTATAGCAATCTTAACCATAACACTCCTTATGGTTTTCTTTCCAGAACCGTCGTCATATATATCTCTGGATAGCCACAAAGATAGGAATGCAATCACGCCGAGCTCGTTTTCCAACTCCCGATCCGGCTTTGGGTCTACAGAGACCACTCCAATACCCACCAGGTGTAAAAGCATCTTGTATCTTTTTTTCTCCTCCTTGTCCAGATCGTCCGAATTCGCCACCTTTTGGAGTATAGTGTCATAATCACGTTGTTCTCGTGTCGAAAGCTCATAATAAAGATTCCCGGCCGGACAGCGGTTCATCAATGCAAATACGCTTTCCGTAGTAATAGTCATCTCTCCCCATCTAGATATAGCCGTATGAGTAGAAGGGCGCCACCGAGAAATGAAAGTAATCAAGCCCGGCAAGATCTTTCTTAATTTCAAGAGTAGCAGATGCCATGACTCAGATTGAGGATTTGCGCTTTGGTCAAATTGACTTTAACGTCCTTATTATTCAACATGCCTCTCATCCATCCTTCATAAGAAGCCAGCGGAGTATGACAAGTCTTGAAGTCGATAGGAGAAGGCAGATATTCATTTTTTCAAGACAGAACCTCATCACAAGTGCCAAGAAGAAGATGGATCGGCTTCCATATTTTCCGAATCGGAAAGCGGGACTATCCCCGCGAGAGGGATGTTTCCTAATGTTTGGAAAAGACAAGGTGAAAAACTCATCAAAGCAATGTTCGGCATATCTTTGAAGTCACAACACTTCCCGACTTAGCACCAAACATTATCTCCGAGAAGACATATCAACAGAGTTCTTTTCTTCATTCTACAATAAAGACAGAGTCGCACTCAGTATAAAAAACACACGATACGTGTGCGAACTGCATTCACGTTGGAATGCACAAGGCTGGGATTGGGTCCAAACACCGTCTCAAGTTTCAAGTCCGGTATTGGTTTCAAGTACCGGTATTGGTTTCAAGTCCGGTATTGGTTTCAAGTCTGGTATTACTCAAGTTTCAAGTCCGGTATTGGTTTCAAGTCTGGTATTACTCAAATTTCAAGTCCTGGGTATTGGTTTCAAGTCCTGTATTACTCAAATTTCAAGTCCTGTTGGTTCGGGGCACAAGGCTAGTATAAGGTCGACTTTCGCTTAAGCATATGCGGGTGGGACCCACGTTCGGATCAAACACGCATGGTGGGACCGCATTCATATGCACGTATTATAACACGGTTTTTCTTATGTTCATGAGAATTGTGTTTACGAAATTTAAGCCAAAGTCTCTTTCCAAGCTACAACCTAAGAAGCTAGTTTTGCATGCAACAATGTAAGAAGAAGCAAAACGACATATTCACGGAGTCACGGAACTAAACCATCCTAGCAAATATGGGTATTTTTTACTATCAATCTTGATGGGAAAGCTAAGCATGATGTATCTTACAAAACGTTTTACCTAAGAAATTAGGATTTTTCCTAAAAAAAAAAAAAAAGGATGACGAAGCACCTACCTGACGGACGAATAAATGCGGCGGCGGCGATGAAGTCAATGCCGCGTCGGAAACACGTCCAAGAAAGAATACGTCCTAAGAACGACAACGGCGAGGATCGTGAATGGGAGGAGCTAGGCGAGCGGAAAAAAAAAAAAGGGGGTCGGTCCCTTTTTATACAAGAACAGCTTAAAGAATCCTAATAGAAGCGAGATTCCTTTACCAAATTCGAACACCCAAGGGAGGAAACCGGTCCCACCAAGACTCCACGGTCACACCCGGCACGGGCGGTCAAGGCTTCTTGATGAGTGCCAAATAGTGCATATTTATACACCTTTTTATTGGCATTTTACTCATCTTTTGCGCTTATAACTCAGATATTATCCCAGATTCTGTGTTTTCCTTGTTTTCAAGAATAAATATTTGTATTAATTAATTTTGTGTTTTTAGGTAATAAATAAAGCTCGGAGAATCGAGGAGCCCAAAGAGCAAAGAATTGGAGTCGAGCATCTATGGAGCAGAGAGCCAAAGCTCACAAGCGCGCAATGAGCTTGCAACCCAACAAGTAGCAACTCATATACAAGACATGGGCTTGAGCTAGACCTCGACCCGCGACCCGATCCGAGCCCGTCCACTCCAAGCCGTCAAGATTTCGATCTTCTACATCCAATGGTCGCTACAGCCTCCTCATCAACCCTCTATGTACTCGCAACACCGGATCGCTCCAAAACCGGCTACCTCTCTCGGCCGTCGATCTCCATCGACTCCATCCAACGCTCGCTCGGCCTGTCCCATCGTCCGCTGATGTGCCTGCCTCACAACGAAAACCCCATACCCTATACCCTATCGAACCTTACCCATTCTCCTCTCCATCTTCTCTTTCTTCACCTTACCCCGACACAGAGCTCTGCTCTGCAACACCACCTCCGCCACCATCTCCCCTTCTCCTCTTCTGTCACCAACAACCCTCCTGACACACCAGCCACCATCACTCCAGCTACGTACTACACCATCCTCGCTTCACTCTTCTCCACCCATAGCTTCTATCATAACCTAGAAGCTAGGATTGAGACGATTGAAGCTAGGGTTTCCACCAAAACCCATGCATGGCGTCTCGTGAGCACGAATTGACAAGAGGGGGAAGCAGATTCGAGTATGGGTACTCTATTTCTCATTTAATTTCTACTTTTGAGAAATTTAGGGTTTGGTAATTTAGGGTTCTTTGCTTGTATAAATAGAAGGGAGGATCAGTGTGATAGGGCACGCCTGGATTAGCCAGTACATCCACCGTAGATGTATCTTGCTTATTTTGCTATATTATCATGTTTTAATTAGTTTTGTTAGGGTTTCAATGAAACCCTAACTCCATATTGTGTGTTTGATCTCTCGTTGAAGTATCTTGAATGATTAAAATTGTAATTAGATAGCTTCAAATGTTAAACACCTCATCTCGGTTCTCTCACAAGTGCATACCAACGCCATGGATGCACCGTAGTTAGGTCAATACCGAGTTGAGTGTGTTTCGACTCTTGTTTATATTGTTTACACCGATTCTCTTGATCACGTTTGTTCTTCATTAGACAGTCGAGACTCTAGGTTAGTACCCTAGCTGAACATTTGAAGGTTTACAAGGTGAAACTCTTAGATAAGTGATAGCCAGTGACAAGCTTCACTTGTCTGATATAAGAACAAGACATTTAACTAGTTGAGCACACAATGTAGGAGTTAGAGGTGGAATTGACAACCTTAGCAACCCCTTCCTCACTTTATTTACTTTAGCTTAGGTTCACTTCATCACATCTCACCCGTTTCGGCACACAAAAACACCATTCTGTCACTTGTTGTCACTTAGAACTCAGTTGTTAGCAAGCCTTAGATCACATAAGGGCACCACAAGTCTCTGTGGTTCGACCCGTACGTGCCCAGTGCTACATCACGACACCGTGCACTTGCGGTATCACCGTAGGCCTTCATTATATACATCTTTTCGGGCCTACCAAGTTTTTGGCGCCGTTGCCGGGGACTTGGCGTGTGCCCTGTTATCCATTGCTTGCTTGCTTTACTGATTTTCACCATTGTAAATATTAGCTTGTATCATTGTAGTATAACTTAGTTTAAGTTTCTTATAACTTGCATTGTAACTTGTCATCACTGTTTTGCATCTGCAGTTTAGCATTGTAACTCAGCATTGTAAGTTATTTGTAGCATTGTAGTTTTGCATTGTATTGTAGTTTTGCATCGTAGTTCTTATAAGCTGTGTAAGTCTTTGCATTGTAGCTTAACCTGTTCTCTGTTCTTGCATTTAAATATCTATTTACTTTTTGCATCATAACCCTTCACACTTCCCATTAGTGTAGCTTGCATAATCAGCTGTAAATTTTGTTCTTTCTGCATCTTGGCCTTTTGAACTGAGCTATAAGCCTCTATAGCTGTAGCTTAGTGTCACTTGTCACTTTTAACACCCCATCAGTCCAAGTTATTCTCAAATTGTGCACAATCCCATATATTGCTTTAGCTGTGTAAGATTGAGAACTGAAGTTGAGTGTTGAGTTACCAGGTACCTTGAGAAGCTGAGACATAACCCAATGAGGAGAACAAAAGGGAGAAGAACTGGTGGTAATGTACCTCTGAGCACCTGAGCCAACCAAAGAAGACACGAAAAGCGCAGAACTTGAGCTGTAATTGAACCCTGCATTGCTAAGCTTGGTTGCCAGGTAAGCTAGCCTTGCTGACCAACACCTGAGTTATATGAGCATGACTTGTACCCATGTAGACTAGAATCTATACATGTTTTTATGAGTTGTATGTCTTGGTTGCGCACCTGTGTACCCTGTAAACTTGTGCCAAAACCCTGCTGACAGACCTGTCAACTAGCTTGTTGCACCTGTAGAACCATCTGCCCCTTTGAGTGAGCTCTTGAGCCAATTATTTGTCAAACCAACCTGTGCTAGGTTAGGCTGTGCTGTGTACTTGTGAATCTGTGCACTTGTGACTCTGTGAGCTTTGTGAACCATCCCCACCTTGCTAGCCCCCTGAAGCTGCAAGTGTGGAGCGTCTCTGAGCAATTTATGCATGCTTGACTCCATGTTCTGTGCATATTCTGTGCACCTGAGCTGACCTGCAAACCGTTGTTAACTGTTAAGCCTGCTTGCCTTGGCTTTAGCCCTGTTGTATGTTTTGTGCTGTGCTGTGTGCAAAACCTATTTTTGGAATTTGCTGAGCTTGTGCCGTAACTTAGATAGCCTTAGCCCCCACTGCCCTGTGCACAGCTCCAGCCCCTGAGCTGTTGAGCTTGTGCTTTCTCTGAGTTGTGCATTGCACATTTGTGTGAAAAATTCCACAAACCTGGGCTGTAACCCTGCCAAGAACAAAAACCCAACTGTTGGGCTGTCGGCACACATTGCAAGCCCGCACAACTGGGCTAACCCACAAGCAACCAAACTGAAATTCAGCCCACATAAGCTATACATCTGGGCTGTGAAGCCAAACTGGGCCAGACCATCTAGGCCTTACTGTGCACCTAGGCTGATAACTGACCCTGGGTTGCAAACAAACTGTAGCCCAGTTCACCTGGGCTTTGCACTCTGCTGCTGGGCTCAAACTTAAATTAAGCCCCATCTGCTGAGCTAGAACCTAAGCCCACATCCTCTCTGCTGGGCTCTGTTCACTGCTGGGCTGCACACCAAAATTCAGCCCATCTCAACTTACTCTAGGCTATACTCATTCAAATTGCTGGGCTCTGTCCCAACAAACAACTAGGTTTTACCAGCCTAAACTGAGGCCCACATCTACTAGGCTTACCACACAACTGGGCTGTGCAATTTTTCACAAATCCCAAACAAACCAAAAACCCAATAAACCAAATTTTCCCACATAAACCAAAGTTTACAAAAACAAAAATGAGCCCATTTAAACCAAACTTTCCCAATAAACCAAACCAATCCCACTAAAACCAAACTTAGTCCACTTCAACTGGACTTTGAGTTCAATTTGCGTGATAAATCATGTCAGGATTTTGGTCTGCATCTGGGGATACAAACCAATCCCTTAGAGAGTTTGCTTACGGGCATGCTTCACAATATGAAGCCCCCACAGACCATAGTGATTTTAGGGACTATTATGAGCCTTCTCAGGGCCCTGACCTTCAATATTCATACCCTAATCATTATAACCACATGTATCAGTCATCACAGTGGGGAGATGAACAATTTTATACTCCCCCAACTCCTTGCTTGCAATCAATAATGGAAACGCTCATGGAGCAAAATGCTAGACTTGAATTGAATGCAATGCATGATCATCCATATAGCAATATATCTGAATTTCCCTTCTCTAGTGAACCACATGCACAACCATACAATGAATATCCATATGAGGAACGCATACCCACTAGTGAAGACTCTCCTTCAATAGAACAACTCACTATGATTCTTCAAAGAAACTTGATTGAGTTACAAAATGAAGATTGGAAGGAAACTTATGATAGGATGTTTGTTCTTCCTGATAATTTTGAAAATAGTGTTTCTAGTCCTACTCATGCAACTAACACTGAATATGAACCTAATCTAGAGGTAGATGAGTACACTAAAAATGCTACAATTTTGAATGGAGAGATGGATTTTTGCTATGATGATGATGATGAATATGATATGTTAGAAGAGCATGTGTACACTGAAAAAGTAGTAGAATCTTTTGGTTCCGAGACGTTAGGTGTCTCTTCTGTGAACCCTATGAATGATGCTTCTTCTGATATTCATACATGTGCTATTAATGTGGAACCTGTGGAATTATCCTGTGAACATGAACATGATTTAGCATCTTCTGACTCTAGGAAAGTGTGTGATGGTACAAATGATTTTATACATGAACACAACTTAGATGTACCTAACCTCTCTCCTGAGTCACAAATTGAAACTCCTTCACCAAACCTAGGTGTAGTTTGTCACAAAATTGCAAAACCAACTTTTCTAAAAATGCCTAACTTAGGCTTAGAGCTTTGTGCTTCCCAAGTCCTCTTGGACTATTTTGCATCAAAGTATAACACTCTTAAGGAGCCACAGTTGGAATATGTACGTCTGCCTGTAATTAGCAAAACTCATTTTGAGTTAGACCTTTTGCATGATGTACCTTTAAAATTGCAAGATTTTGTTCTCACAAACACACCCGTTCACAAATTTAGGTTTGGGGGAAACTCCTTCACATCTACAGTCTTACTTGCACTCTCATATTATATTTGTGTAAGGTCATAATGTGTGTACATATCGTCTTTTGGGTTGATCCTCAACTCTTTAGATTGTTGGTTTATGGTGAATTTTCATTGTATATATCCAAAGTAGGACTTGTTAAATTTTCTTTTCTTGATTCGGTTGAGTCTTCTTGCACATATATTATGCTAATCCGATATGATCTCCGTTGAGAATATTGGATTCTAGCCTTGACGAATGAAGCTCAACCTTGCTCCCGCCGACATACCCCTGTAATCTCTTCCCTTTTATCTTATCGTATAGTTCTCGTGGTACGTGATCAAGTTTAAATTTTTCCTATCTGTGACACATTGAGGACAATGTTTGATTTAGGTTGGGGGTGTGATTTGCATTTAGAATTTTTAGTCTTTTATTTCACCTTTTATTTTGAAAAAAAAAAAAAAAAAAAAAAAAAAAAAAAAAAAAAAAAAAATTCAAAAAATTCAAAAAATTCAAAAACTTTTTGCAAATAAAAACCTCCAAACTTTAGAGATTTTAGAGTCACTAGCATGCTTTTAGCTATGTTTACATAGAGAATCCGACCGAAATAACGAAATTGGAAGTACCGGAGAACACAATCGGGTTTCTTAGTTGATTAGAGCGTTAAAGTTGGATTTAACCATACCGGGAGGCGAATTAGGTGCTTTGTTTAGATATTCGGTAGTAGAATTGTGATCAACCATAGTGGAGACTACCCATTTTACATCAAGCGAGGTACCAGACCTTCACTCTTTGTGACTTTCTAGAAAAGCTTTTAGAGTGTGTGTCACCGTACGTCAATTCGGGTAGGAATGGTGAGCTACCCAACTTCGCACCACTTTCAAAGACTACTTTTGATCTCTTGAGTGCTAATTCCGTCAATCATGAGGGTGACGTCTAAAGATGAAAACTCCTTCTAAATACCGATTTGTAGTTAGCATCATTCTCTCTCTCAATCAAAGCAAGACCCATAGAAACACATCATCGTCGGAACCGGAGCGAGAATCGAGAATATTGAAAGAAAAAATTGATATAGTCCAAGGTTTATGTGCAACAAAGAAAAGAAAATAAGATGAGAATTAATGAAGTTTGTGAAAAATTTAGTTTATCGTTTTAGTGTTGTTAAAAAAAAAAAAAATAAAAAAAAAAAAAAAAAAATTGTGTTGTATTATTTTCATTCCATGTACTTAAAAAAAAAAAAAAAAAAAAAAAAAAAAAAAAAAATTATTATTAAGTTTTTGTGAAGTTCAGAAGTTCGTCATCAATAGTTGAAGACCGAAGATTGAAGACGTTTCTATGGTTTCTTATGAGAGAGTGATATTAATTGCCGATCGGGTGAGAAGTGAGTGAGTACTCCCACCCTTGCTAATGGTTGATTTCCTTTCTTAGAGATCATCGAGAAAAAGATTCTTTTTGTCCACACTTCTCGTGGAGTCTTGATTTTATTTCGAAGGTTATCCTTCTTACCTACAACGTGTGCGGGATTTCTCTCTTTATTCCTACCTGCACACATGAGAGACTAAAAAGCAATCTTTTTGAGTGCAATTATCATAAAACCCTAATGGTGAGGCGAAGTTGAGACTTATGATCACAATCGAATCCGAATTCTTTCATATGGTATGGTTACTTCTCGCTCGAGCACTTAAGGATGAGAATGCGTTCTTCGATAGTTCTAACTTCCGTTACTAGCATGCGAAACTCTATGTCCTCATAGCTTCTAGGATGCTTGAGACTCTTTTACACTCACGAAGTTGGAGAAGGTTTTGTGGGTACACCTCTTGTAAACCCTCACGAGACTACAACTCGTCCACTAGGGACACCTAGGGGTTTAAAGGCTTAGTGCATACGCTAAATGCATTCGAGAGACTGCGACAGGGGTATAGTTAGGATTTCTTATTTGTTGTTTTACTTGAGGACAAGTAAAATTCAGGTTTGGGGGTATTTGATGAGTGCCAAATAGTGCATATTTATACACCTTTTTATTGGCATTTTACTCATCTTTTGCGCTTATAACTCAGATATTATCCCAGATTCTGTGTTTTCCTTGTTTTCAAGAATAAATATTTGTATTAATTAATTTTGTGTTTTTAGGTAATAAATAAAGCTCGGAGAATCGAGGAGCCCAAAGAGCAAAGAATTGGAGTCGAGCATCTATGGAGCAGAGAGCCAAAGCCACGCGCAAATAATTGCAACCCAACAAGTAGCAACTCATATACAAGACATGGGCTTGAGCTAGACCGACCGCGACCGGATCCGAGCCCGTCCACTCCAAGCCGTCAAGATTTCGATCTTCTACATCCAATGGTCGCTACGACCTCCTCATCAACCCTCTCATGTACTCGCGCAACACACCGAGATCGCTCCAAAACCGGCTACCTCTCTCAGCCGTCGGATCTCCATCGGCTCCATCCAACGCCGCTCGCTTGTCCCATCGTCCGTGATGTGCCCGCCTCACAACGAAAACCCCATACCCTATACCCTATCGAACCTTACCCATTCTCCTCTCCATCTTCTCTTTCTTCACCTTACCCAGGCACGGAGCTCGCTCTCGCAACACCACCTCCGCCACCATCTCCCCTTCTCCTCTTCTCACACCAACAACCCTCCCGACACACCGGCCACCATCACTCCAAACTCGTACTACACCATCCTCGCTTCACTCTTCTCCACCCATAGCTTCTATCATAACCTAGAAGCTAGGATTGAGACGATTGAAGCTAGGGTTTCCACCAAAACCCATGCATGGCGTCTCAGAGCACGAATTGACAAGAGGGGGAAGCGATTCGAGTATGGGTACTCTATTTCTCATTTAATTTCTACTTTTGAGAAATTTAGGGTTTGGTAATTTAGGGTTCTTTGCTTGTATAAATAGAAGGGAGGACTGTGTGTGATAGGGCACGCCTGGATTAGCCAGGGCTGTCACTGTAGATGTATCTTGCTTATTTTGCTATATTATCATGTTTTAATTAGTTTTGTTAGGGTTTCAATGAAACCCTAACTCCATATTGTGTGTTTGATCTCTGTTGAAGTATCTTGAATGATTAAAATTGTAATTAGATAGCTTCAAATGTTAAACACCTCATCTCAGTTCTCTCACAGTGCATACCAACGCCATGGATGCACTGTAGTTAGGTCAATACTGAGTTGAGTGTGTTTCAGCTCTTGTTTATATTGTTTACACTTGATTCTCTTGATAGGTCTGTTCTTCATTAGGATACCGAGTACTCTAGGTTAGTACCTAGCCGAACATTTGAAGGTTTACAAGGTGAAACTCTTAGATAAGTGATAGCCAGTGACAAGCTTCACTTGTCTGATATAAGAACAAGACATTTAACTAGTTGAGCACACAATGTAGGAGTTAGAGGTGGAATTGACAACCTTAGCAACCCCTTCCTCACTGTTTACTTTAGCTTAGGTTCACTTCATCACATCTCAGCCGTTTCGGCACACAAAACACCATTCTGTCACTTGTTGTCACTTAGAACTCAGTTGTTAGCAAGCCTTAGATCACATAAGGGCACCACAAGTCTCTGTGGTTCGACCCGTACGTGCCCAGTGCTACATCACGACACCGTGCACTTGCGGTATCACCGTAGGCCTTCATTATATACATCTTTTCGGGCCTACCACTTCTCCAGGTAAAAATTCCTTTGTCTCGTCCTCTTATGTTGTATGGGTCACCATCTCATACCTATCCCACAATGATGCAACCATTATGCGCTAGGCAGGGGACTTAATGTTGATGGTGGATTTTCATTTAAGGCTAAAATTGTAAAAGCCAAAATTATGCGCTGACACCTTGCAAAAGATAAAGCCATTTAATAAGTGATGAATACTTCTTCACTTTACTAATTCACCTACAATGGAGCATGTGGAAACAATCCCAAAGATTCTCATGAATTAAATACACAAAATTCATCCAGGTTGGAGCATGTAGCAACAATCCCATATACCCTGTGAATTTACAACATTATTAATTAATGCATGACCAGCCTTGTATTTCCCGTACTCATTACCGGTGCGGCATGACGAATGAGTGTTGTTCTCAGCAGAGCAACACGAATCTCCAAGCATTAATAACGAAGCATGTATGAAATACCCATACAGGCTACAACTCTCGGTGTGTTATACTAGCCCGATTGAGCATATTTGAACTTGAACCCGACCATATCAGTCTCAGAAACGATCACAACCATCCAACTTCACCAGCATGATTGGATGGCTTAGATTGAATCCATGACCCAAAGCAGGTATTGGAATATTCACTACCGACCCAACGCAGGTCCTGCATGGTCGGCCTCCCCAAAAGGGTGGCATAGCTTGCCAAACCGTCCAAACCAGAGCAGTATGGACGAATAACCCTAAATTAGGATTTGCGGCACATTACATGTATCACAAAACAGTCTCAACCGTCCATCTTCTCAGGCATAGATGGAGGGTATAGATGTAGATTCAAAGGGCCCAGAGCATGTCAACACAAACACCGTGGGCCCGCCTACATACCTGACTGATCGGTCAGGACCAACTATGGTTGGTCGTCTTGATTCGAGCGCCCCAAACTGGGTATGACGCACGGCCGGTAAAGCCTAAGTAGGGTTTGTGTCGCGATCTCGAGCGTCCCTTTTCTCCTGCTCGGATGAAGGGTCCAGGAATAGACTAAGCAGGTCCGGTAAGTATCAACACGATCACTGCGGGCCCACCTATCTCCACACCCGATCGACCAAGACCAAACTTGGTTGTACACCTCGATTCGCACGTCCAAGCTAGGCGTGGTCATACTTCCCAACCACAAACTGATCTCGACCGCTCAAACTTGCCGGAAAAATTGAGTGGCTTAGATCACGTTTCTATGGGACAATGAAGTACATGCGTGTACACCATCCCACCGTATGCACGCCGGACTGATCGGCCAAGACCGACCAGACTTGGTCGTCTTGAAACGCGTGCCAGAAGTGGGCATGATGCGCGACTTTTGCGGTATCAGATTTCTATTACAAATTGATCTCGACCACTCAAATTCACCGGATAAATTGAGTGGCCCAGATCACACTTTCACGAGACAATGAGGTATGAGCGCCTACATCGTCATGTTGTCTACACACATGCACGATCGGCCCTGCCAAAATTGTATCCCAAGCTTGGATTCGACCAAGCTGAAGAGTGATGCTTGCGCACCTCTTCAAAAACCCTAATTCCATCAACGGTCCTAGATGAGTGTCTCAATGATCATCTCGTCCGTCCAAATTCACCGGCTTGGTTATACAACCCTGGTCAGGAGTTAATTGGTTAGTGAGGCGTCATGGTGATCACCACCCGTCACTCTATCACACCATGATGCAGTACCTGCATAGAATACACACGATACTTCACAATTATCGACTTCCTAAATAACTTAGTTATTTAATCTAGCATTACATGCTACTTTCTATGGGTCCCACGATCCACACACTCGAGATATCAATCATGTCACAAACTGGGGGATACATACTGGGGTATTGGTCTGGCGGTTTACAGCATGCAGCGTGCAACGCGCCATCACAAGAACGTGTCAGGAAGTCATGGACGGTTAGAGATGACCGGAGAAGTGGGCAAGACTGGTCGTGTAATACTAACACAACTCCACTACTCCATCACTACACTTCCTCCACTTCCCACGAGAGACGTGAATAAGGCTCAAATGACTTGTATAAATAGGTTCTCCTCCCTATTTCCAAAAACAACAGAACAAGTCGAGACAAGACAGAAACCAAGTGTTAATACAAAAAGTATTCAAACACTCAAAGCCTGCTTGCATCAATCGTAAGCCTGCTCACCTTTCTGTTACAAGTCATAAACAAGCCTACACCTTCATTCTTCGCTTCCCTCCTTAAGATCAACCCCATCTCCTTCACTTTGTGACCGAAGCAAGTCTGGAACGGCCATTTCTTGGTTTAGGCCAGAGTTGTACAGATTGATTTCTCGAATCACAAGCATTCACCGCGCAGTGCATTTGTTTAGGGTTTAGATTCATTCCTCATCCACACACCCCAAATTACCAAATCCGGCAGGAATAGTTTTCACCCATAAACAACTATTTAGATTGATTACGTACTACTTGTGTTATTCATATTATAAAGATAAACAATATAATGCAGAAAAGTAAAAACACAAGACAACAAAGGTTTTATTAATGAGGAAGATTGCACCTGCAGAAAAACCCCAGGACCTCGTCGAGAAATAAACTCTATCCAAAGGGAATTGTTCTGGAACAAGGAGCAAGACAAACCAAAAGGATTGTATTACTTTGCCTAGGATGTTGTTAAAAAACCAAATGAGCCAGGTGGTCTGGGCTACAAGAATATATAATACTTCAATAATGCTATGCTTATTAAAATTGCATGGAGACTTATAACTGAACCACACTCCTTGTGGTCCTGCTCTATAAAGGCAACACACACTTTCCTAATCAGGAAGTTATAATAATGGAAACAAAACCCAAAACTACTGACTCCTGGATTTGGAAAGGCATCCTTGAAGGTATAACTAATATTCAAAAATATTACTTTTGGAGAGTGGGAAGTGGTAAGCAAATTCACATATGGGAGGATAAATGGTTCTTTGGTCATGAGGCAATCCTAACAAAACCGTCTCACTGCCCCCCTGACCTTATAATTGTCAATCAACTCCTCAATGATATTGGAGAATGTAACTTAAATCTTTTAGATATTTGGTTTTCTCGGGATATCCAAATGCCATTCAACTCACCAACCATAATTGTGATGAAGAGGATAAAATTATCTGGAGCTTGTCCAACAAAGGAGATTTCACTATCAAATCTTTATATGAAAAATAAATCTCTAACAAGTATGCTAATAATATCTCCAACACCCCTTTTGGGAGTTATGGAAACTGCATACCTTCTCAGCTATCCATCTCTTTATTTGGAAATTTGCTCATGGCATTCTCCCAACCAATGCTAAAACTGCCATCATTCTTCATTATATAGTTCTTATACGCAAAATATGCAAGTGTGCTCGGGAAGATATTACTCATGTGATAATGTCTTGTCCTGCTGCCTCAACAGTCCAGATACAACTCTTTGGCTTACATCACTATATGTTTGAGAATTCCTCATCTTTTCATGATTGGCTTAACAAATGGTTCAAGCCAAATACTCTTCCAGCAAGATGGAATGCTAATCTAGGAACTATTTGTTGGTTTATCTGGAAAGCTAGATGTGACTTTATTTTTAGAATTATCACTCTTAATGCTAGCACAACTGCTAGCAAGAAAACCCAGCATCTCTATTCTTTTAACAGAGTGATGCACAATCCCATTCATACTCTCAATAATCTTTACTATCAAAGGAATCATGATGACATGGATGACAGGATTATAAAAACCCATAAATAAAAGTTTGAGGTCACTATTAGCATCAGTACCATGGAAGTCTCTTACATGATGTCAATGGTGATATCTTTATTTACACTAATTTTGCTTTAATTTCCATGTCTTCTTCAGAGAAATTCATGGGAGCAAGAAACTACAAAGACAATACCTCTAGAATTTTTTATTTTTTTTTGAAGCAAAAAATGATGGATTAAAGAAGATTAATTCAGTACATGAGATTTATCTCGAATAAGCTGAGATCTAATTTCTACATGAGAAAAACTAGACCAAGCTACTGACAAAGTATTTTATCTGGCTAGTTTAGAGAGAATGTCTGCAACCTTATTGCCTTCTTTAGGAATGTATGAACATTTCCAAAAGGGAAATCTACTAAGAAAACTTTGAATATCCTTTACTAAATTGAGTAATTTCCAGTTAATAGAAGCATTGTTATTGACTGCTTCCACCACTATCTCTGAATCAAGCTCGAAGTGTACTTTCTCCAACTTTAACCTCTCTGCCAAGTTCACAGCCTCCCACAAACCTATGCATTCCGCTTGAGCAGCATTTCTTATTCCCGTTAGATAGATGCACTCTGCTGCTTGTTGTTCACCTGCAAAATTCCGAGCTATTAGTCCAATTCCTCCAGTATTGTTTGCATACAAATAAGAGCCATCAACATTAATAGAAACAACATCGGCAGATGGAGGCATCCAGTGTATATTAGTACGACAAACCCTAAAGGAAGAGACTTGTTGTATGTTAAGTTGTTCTAAGTGATCACTGATGAAGCTACGAGCTCTAAGGATGGTTCTTTCTGGATTAGGGTTAGCATTCTGAAAAGCTTTGTCACAACGATCAGACCATAAACACCACGCAGTGATAGCCCTTCTACAGATTTCGTTTTTTGTTATTCTCTTAGCATGAAGATCCTCAAACCAGCTTTGTGTCCAGTCTGAGAAAGATATAGAGCCATCTGAATACCATCCAGTAATTGAGAACCACACAGCTCGAGCCAGATTACATTCCATCAAAACATGAGATGGGGTTTCCTGCACCAATTCACAGAAGGGACAAACATATATGATACCAGGAATTTTAGAGTGAATAATGTCTCTTGTAGGAAGAAGGGAAGAGACAACCTTCCATAAGAACTGCCTTATCCTAGGA
This sequence comes from Papaver armeniacum, assembly GCA_023531295.1. NCBI lineage: Eukaryota > Viridiplantae > Streptophyta > Magnoliopsida > Ranunculales > Papaveraceae > Papaver > Papaver armeniacum. The sequence goes on along the minus strand of JAJJWW010008311.1, from coordinate 257,178 downwards.
AGTAAAGGCAGTTTCCACAAAGACTTATAGATCTCGATCATCCTTGGCTCCATCGGCTCTGAATTGTCTTGTTCTTCATACATTTTCTTGTAAGCAGATTTTACAGAGAAACGACCATTATTCTCTAGTAGCCAGATTAACCTGTTATCGCAGCTGTTGTGGATCTGTAAACTCAGAATGATGCAGACTATGTTGGGCTCAAAAAGTTCTTGCAGAGTGTCCAGATTCCATGAACTGTTGTATTGGTTAAATAGTTCACACACATATTTGAAGTTTTGATGAGATGTTGATCCTTTTTTAGGTAATTGGGGATGTGGAAGAGTTTGAATCCATCGGTGTTGCCATATTAGAATCCTTTTTCCATCTCCTAGACACCAACAAGTGTTTGCTTGCACAAAAGGTAATTCAGAACTCAAGCTTCTCCAAGACCATGTTGTATTGGTCTTTTTTTTTAAGATTGTAGAGATCTCCGTCTTGGAAGTATTTCGCCCGTAAAGATTTTCCATCATAGAATCCATGTCAGAAGTGAGTCTCCAAGCATATTTCGCAAGCAAGGACCTGTTGAAAATGTGCATATCACGAAAGCCCAATCCCCCTTGTTCTTTAGGTTTTTGAACTCTTCTCCATGTAATGATATGGTTCCTTTGCACGTTTTCTTATTTCTCCAGAATTTTTGCTGGCTTGAGCTCATCTTTTTAATGGTGACATCTGGTCGATTGAAGATTGTCATATGGTGAATTGGAATTGCTTGCGAGACATTCCTGATCATAACGGATCTCGCTGCTTCTGACATATTACTACCATTCCAGTTTGCAAATCTGTTATCCATTTTATCACAGAGAGTGGAAAAGGGAATGCGCTTTTTCGTGCCAATAAAGAAGGGAAGACCAAGATATTTCTCATCTGAGATATTTAAGTATCTAACCTGCAACTCACCACTGATAGATTGACAAACTTCAGGTGAAAGATTAGAGCTGAAGAACACAGCAGACTTATTAAAGTTAATTAACTGCCCAAAGAATAAGGAAAATTGATGAAACAATACCTCTAGAATCAACAGAGCTTTATGAGGAGCTAATCTAGCACTGGAATGGGGGAAGGAGCTTCACAAAACCAACATCAACTTTGAAGGTTAAGAAGATGCTACTCTTAAAGCAATACATAAAGCCTATCAAAAGGAGGTGCAAGGAAGATTTCACCTAGGCTTCCACCAGATGCAGGGAGGAAATTTTGATGCAATTAATTTTGTCCTAGGCAACTTAACCAAAGTTGAACATCATCCAAACTTAGCGACAATTAGATTAGCAAAACTTTTTATTCAGTCTGATCACTTAGCAAACTTCAACTGGAAGGGACCAAACCTCCAGCAACTTCTCATTACGCTTCAGTTTTTGATATTTAGGATATTCCTCAAAACCAAACTGTTATGTATTACAATGAGGCTACTCGTCTTGGTGCTACACATAGCCCAGCTGAAGGCCATATTGTAACCTTGAGATAGTTGAATGTTTTACATTACTATGTTTTCTTATAAATTTTTTTTTATTTGTGACCTAAGCATCTTGCATACTCACCGAAGAATATCCAACATAGAAAACAAGAAGTCGTCATGTCGTTGTCATGGCATGCAGTACAAGCGATGGCCTGCAAGTACCCATGCGAGAGAAGTAATGCATTTTTCTTTGGGTATAAAAACCACTAATATTTTTTTTTGAAAGCGCAATTGGGGGATACCTCCACAAATTGGGGGACACTCAAAGTTAAATGGGGTTGTATTTTGGTTAAAGGGTCCTTTTTTTAGGTGTGAAATAACCATATTATCTCTACCCTAATAAAAATTAAAAAGAAAAATTAGAAACCTATTTTTTTAATATCCCCCCTTCACTTTTCTTCTCCATCAAAAAAATCACACAAATCATGATGAATGATTTTTGATTTTGGTTATCAAAAAAATCAATTTGAGTAGCGACGCAAATTTTGATAATCAAAATGATTTGAATCAAAACCATCTAGGTTATCAAAAAAATGTCGAAATTATATTTAAATAAAAAAAACCGAATTTGAATTCCAGTACCAGGTTAACAGTCGGTATTGTTTTGTCGGATGAATACAATACCGACAATATAGTTGGTATTGTTTTGTCGGATGAATACAATACCGACGATGGCTCTGTAAATGCAAAATTTGATTGACTTAGTGTTTGAATTGGGATTTGGTTTGAGATTTTTTCATAGATAAAAGTTTGATTGTCTACAAAAGGTTGCAATTAAGAGTCTTTAAAATCAATTTAAGCACCTTCACATATCACACAAATCTTCCAAAATTCTTCTTCTTTTTTATTTAATCAAAATAAATTTTATGAAATATCCCCCAAACATACTTAAATAAGTACACGCAATTGGGGGATATAAATTACTTTCCCCAACCAATAGTGTCTGCTAAGGGGTGTTTTTGGGGGCAAAAATACTAAAATACCCTTCCCTCAAAATGATAATCAAAAAACTTAAAATCAAAAAATAAAATCATATCCCCCATTTCCATCTCCACTTCTTGTTAATCTCTTTCAGGGTTAGAGCTTTGAAACCGAAATCCCATTCCCTTTCAAATTCTAAACTCTCCCCACTCCCTTTCAAATTCTCTTCTCCTTCTCTGCCGTCTCCTCACTTTGAAAACGATTTTTTTTTTTTACATTCGAAAGTGATGAAGACCATGCCGGTAGTGATGAAGATCATGCCGGAAGTGATGAAGACATGCCGGAAATGCTGAAGACATGCCGGTAGTGATGAATACCATGCCGGAAGTGATGAAGACTATGCCGGTAGTGATGAAGACCATGTTGAATTTTTTTTACATCGCCGGAAGTGATGAAGAACATGCCGGAAAACGGTGCCGGCATGCTTGATAACTAACATTCAATGCCGTAACTAAATGCCGGCATGCTCGATAGAAATCTATCAATGCCGGTAGTCAAGTGAAAAAAAAATCCAACTTTCTGGATACTTTACATCATGTGTAGGTATAGAAATTAAAGCAACATACTATGCCGAAAAACGTTGCCGGCATGCTCGAGAATTAACTAACTGTGCCGGCAGTGGACTGATTAAAACCAGAAAAAATTCAAAACGGAATAGGTTTTGAATTTCAAAACCAAAAAAATAACTTCTGTACGGGCATAGTTTTGGGGTTGAATACTATGCCGGCTTGAATTTCAAAATAGGGGATAAGCTCGGTGCCAGCATGGACGTGGTATGAATACCATGCCGGTATGGCTGCTTCCGCATTGTATTCATGCCATGTCCATGCCGGCACCGAGCTTTTTCAGCTGCAAAAATGGTGGATTCAAAGAAAAAAAAATCAAATTTTCAGCCTCTTAGCAGCAATTCTCTCTTCACAATCATCCTCCATTTTCACCAAAAAAAGTTCCATCTTAATTTTTTTTCCCTCTTTCTACTCTCACCTCACTCACCCAAATACAAATAAAAACATACACTAATCTTTTAACAAATTCTTAAGATTTTTCCTAATTATTATTAACCATTAATCCTGATTAGTGAGGGATAGATAAGGGGTGACCCTGATTTGATATTTGGATCCCGTTTTTGTCCTTTTTCTATATCCCCAATTAGTTTTACTATCCCTCAATTGCGCATTGTTAAATAAGAGGTACTTCAATTACTTCATAATATTCTTTGGTTTTTATTTTTTCTTGAGTATCCCCAGATTTGTGGAGGTATCCACTAACTGTGCCTTCTTTTTTTTTTTTTTTTTTGTAAAAATAAAAAACCACTAATTTTTTATTTCTTTGTAGGCAGTGCACCACAACTTAAAAACCGTTTTATTTGTGTTCTATTCATTCATTTCTCTCTAAGGCTTCTGAAATGAAGCGCTTCTTTCTCTGAAACAAGGGATGTTCTCTCCCTCCAAACATCTCTTCCATGACTATCTCTTTCATCTTTGCATTTTAATTCCCCTGAAAATGGATTTCTGGTTTTGCAGACTTTCCTACATTAAAGGTACCCAACTTTTCCTACCACATTGTAAGTTTGTCCTCTTTGATTCAGATGGTTGGCTAGAGTGTGTAAATTGAATTACAGTATAACATATCTCAAGTTATTTATGAATGATTAGTGATTATGAAGTTACAGTTAACGATTAAGAATGTAGGTTGGATATATGGATGCCCTTATTCTGTTTGTGAAAATCTGTCTTAGAATCTGACTTAAAAATTTTAAGAAAAACAAAACCATGCTCATGAGAGATTTCTAGGTGTGAATACGGTCTAACCAAATCCATTACGGGAACCAGTTGTGATGATTATGAGAGTAGTGATGATGGTATTTTGTAGAAAAAGGAAACTCTTTTAGAGAGTTCAAAAGGCATGCTATAACAGGTTTCCTTTCAATTGCCAGGTAAGCCAAGTTTAAATTTACTGCTGGATTGATTAGTGTGTGAAATAAAAAGGCTGTTTTTCAGGATGCGAGGAAACAGAATTAGAAAACAATTTTTGGAATGTTGATCCAACATCTTCTATATACTGTTGTTTAGTAATCTGGATTTGAGATTCTGTCTGTCTTTTGCTGCTAATTTCACTCTTTCATAGTCCTGTGTGCTCAACTACTAGATCAATTACTCATTTTTTTCTCCTCTTTGTGTTATCAGTAGTTCAATCAGGAACCAATAGCATCTTCACCTGGGTCGTCTTGGAACTTTCTTGGAGTCCCCACCTTTACGACGATTTGGAATTTTGAAGGCAATTGCAGAGTACAAAGGTTGTCTTCGATTTTCAATTATGTCTAGTTATAACACCCTTGCTAACGCTCCTACTGGTGATTCAAATATTCATTCTAAGAACTTACCAAGTTGTGGTAGCAGCAACTAGAAATATGGGCATAGGAAAGGATGGCAAATTGCCATGGAGATTACCTTCTGACCTTAAGTTTTTCAAGGAGGTAACTATGGGTTCATCAGATCCTTCTAAAAAGAATGCAGTGGTTATGGGTCAGAAAACATGGGAAAGTATTCCAATGGAATATCGACCCTTGCCTGGCTGTCTAAATGTTGTGCTTACCCGTTCGGTAAGTTTTGACATTGCAACTGCGGAGAATGTTATTAGCTGTTCAAGCATGGCTTCTACTTTGGAACTATTGGCAGCATCTCCTTATTGTCTATCAATTGAGAAATTTTTGGTTATAGGAGGTGGTCACGTATTGAGGTAAGAATGTTCTCGTATAGTCCCAATTGATAAATTGACTATGTTGTAAAATATTGATGGTGTTTCCTGCTGCAGGGAAGCTCTCAATGCTCCTGGATGTGATGCAATCCATTTGACTGAAATTGAGACAAATATCGAATGTGACACTTTCATCCCTCCTGTTGATTCTGCGTTTTACAAGCCAAGGCACTCGTCCTTTCCACGGTAGAGACATTCTTTCGTGACTTATGTTCGGCTGAGGAGCTCCTTGGAGTCAGTTGTTAAAAATGGAGTGACAATTGATAATAATAATAATAACAACATAGATTCCCGTAAATCTGAGGCCGAGAAGTTCTCCTTTTTTCCTAAGATGATTTTCGAGAGGCATGAAGAGTACAATTATTTGAAGCTGGTTCAGGATATCATTTCTAATGGTAACACAAAAGATGATAGGACCGGGACTGGAACCCTGTCAAAGTTTGGTTCCCAGGTACTTTTGAACTCATAGTTTGCTTCTCTGGTCATTTCCGATCTATTTGTGCTCAACTTACAATTTTGTTGCTTCTGAAATATATTATTGTTGGTGAATAAGCACATACTGAACATTCTTCTTTAATGTTGCGTTGTTTTTCTTGTTTATTCCAACCAAAGATGAGGTTCAATCTCCGGAAATCTTTCCCACTTCTTACAACTAAGGTACATTTCTTGTTTGTTGAGTATTTCAACATTTTAGTTACGTATTAGTTAAATTCAATCCAGAGTCTCTGTGGTCATTATATGTGCTACATCTTCCATTTTGGGAGCATACTTTATTCTTCACCACTCACCAGTATGACCAGTTTGAAGAAAATGCCAAAATTGTTTAATCATTTGTTTTCCTGGCTGTGTGTCCATGCTTGTCTTATGTTTTGAGTGAACAGAAAATATTTTGGCGAGCTGTCGTTGAAGAAATTTTGTGGTTTATCAGTGGCTCAACAAATGCAAAGGTAGAACCATCTTTGATGTTTTGAAACTTATCATATGTGATTATGCATTTATCTTTCTCGAAGTCCAGACTTGCCCGGATAGTCAATTTTAAGTACTTGCTTATACACAAACTGAAATCTTCACAATAAATCCATATTATTACTCGCTTATTAGATCTTATAGGACCATTGAGTTACTCGGGTTCGGGTATTCGTGTCAACAGGTTCTAAAAGAGAAAGGGATTCACATTTGGGATGGCAATGCATCTCGAGACTACCTTGACAGGCAACTACTTATCTATTCCTCATACACCACTTTTTCAAATAACATGCTTTTCTTAGTAGTTTAAATGTTTTTATGCATTCCAATTTCAGCATCGGCTTAACAGACAGGGAAGAGGGCGATTTAGGACCAGTATATGGTATCCAGTGGAGACACTTTGGTGCTAGGTTGGTTGAAGGGTCACTATATGACTAATATAGATGCTTAGAAAGGACTTTTTTTTTTCTTTTTCCAGATACACTAATATGCATGCGGACTACAGTGGCCAAGGATTTGATTTGATAAATTGAAAAGATAAAGAATAAGCCTGATGACAGGCGAATCATTCTTTCAGTTTGGAATCCATTGGATCTTGGTTTAGTGGCACTTCCACCATGCCACATGTTTGCACAGGTTAGGGACATTATCATTTTCTCCCCAGTTATGCTCTTGTTGTATGTTGTAGTTTTACGTAGCCAATGGAGAGCTATCCTGCCAAATATATCAATGATCTGCTGACATGGGTCTCGGTGTGCCGTTTAACATTGCATCTTATTCTCTTTTACATGTATGATTGCTCATGTTTGCGGTATAAATACCTAACTCAGATTGCACGTGTTTCTGTAGTTAGCATTGTACTATATAGTATTTAAGGCATCATTGTAAGTGATTATTCATTTGTATGTTTTTCCCATCTCCAGATCTCGTTCCTGGTGATTTCGTCCATGCTATTGGTGATGCCCATGTTTACAGAACTCATGTCAGGCCTCTACAGAAGCAACTTCAGAAACTTCCTAGACCTTTTCCTGTGAGTAAAACGATGTAAATTAGGTTGAAGTTTACTTCCAAAACAGTTTTTTTTTTTTCACAATCTTTTTTACTCATGAATAACTTAGTTTTCTTCTTTCTTATGTGTTTTCTTATTTTCTCTTTCTACAATGCAGACATTGAAGATCAGTTCTGAGAAGAAGGATATAGATTCTTTTGTGGCGAATGATTTCAAACTAATGGATTATGATCCCCGTCGGAAGATAGAGATGAAAATGGCAGTTTAGATTCCCCCAACACTAATAATTTGAGTAAGCAAACTGCACATCCTGCTAAATCAATTTATATTTTACACTTATAAAAAAAACAACCAGATGTTTGTGTGCTTTTTTTCTTGTTTCATCCTTTCATGTACTGAAAATGAGAATTCTAGGATAGATTAATGTTATTGTTTCAGAGCTCTGCCCAATATTTTGATTTAGAAACAAACATTTAAGTGTCTAACAACCACGAAGGTTATAACTAGATGAACATATACTCACTTAAAGCCACATAATTGATCTTTATTCAGAAAAATTGACCCTCGGCTGTGATGATCACCATCGTCTTAACCTCATTCCTCTTCCCCTTCCCCTGCCCCTATGGTTTGTTCTTCTGGGTCTTTTTACCTCTTCAATTTCAAGCTTCTGCTTTTTTTGTTCTTCATTTGTTGTTTCTTCATCTTCTTCATCCCTGGGTTCATTTTGTTCAGTTTTCTTTCTCTTTAGTAACTCAACAAGACCACCTAGGGATTTGTCAGCTCCTTCTCTCTTCATTAACTCTTCTGCTACTTCTGCTGGTGTGATTTGGGCTTCTTGTATAAGTTGTTCGATCTCTCCAAAAAGATGGTGCTCCTTTTGGATAGAGAGGTAATTTGATGCAAGAAGTCTGAACCCTTTAGGAGTACAGTAAGACATGTGAATGTGCATGTCCATCCGGCCTGGCCGCAACAAAGCAGGATCAAGCTTTTCCTTGTGATTAGTTGTAAAAATGATAATCCTCTCATCTCCACAGCTCGACCATAAACCGTCAATGAAGTTGAGTAATCCTGAAAGAGTCAGCTGTGTAACAGCAGAAATAAACAGTCAGTTCAGTATGGTCCTAGCTTGGAAATGACACATTTATATGACTCCTGTCTGATTTCATCATTTCTTTGTAGTGAACAGAACAGGAATTCAATTATTCAAACAAACCAGAGTCCAAAACTAGGTTCATTTCAATATCAAGCAAAAAGGGTTTTTTCTTTTGATAACTAGGTTACACATTTATATTATTATTATGCATCTATCAAATACTAGTACTAACCTTGGTTTCGGGAGGTTGATACCACTGTTGTTGTTGATGATCAGTTTCCCGATCTTTAAAATCAGTGCTGCAATCAATATCTTCAATAACAAGTATGGATCGATTAGTCGTAGCAACCAATAAGCTTCGCAACTCCGAATTTGATTGAAGATTAGCAAGCTCTAAATCATAGATATCGAAATTAAGATAATTAGCCATGGCAGCAATTAAACTTGATTTTCCAGTTCCAGGAGGACCGTATAACAAGTAGCCACGTTTCCAAGCTTTTCCTACTTTCTTATAAAATTCTCTTCTCTCAACAAATCTGTCCAAGTCCTCCATTAACTCCTGTTTAACCTCTGGATCCATTGCTAGGGTATCAAAAGTAGCTGGGTGTTGTAAATTGATAGAACCCCAAACACCTGAATTACCACCACCATCACCTCCATAGAAACTTCCATATGTATTAAGCTTCAGCACCTTGTTTTCTTCTTTCAGTTGTTTCGATTTTCTTAGTACATGAGGAATGTAAGACTCAAGAACCCTGTCTTTGTATCTCTTATCAAAACTGAGCTCAAAAGATTTCTGTTCAGATTTTACATTAGGTTGGTATGGATCGTTAGGATTCGGTTTCTCAGATTCAGAACATACATATCTCCATTTCAGCTGAATTTCTTCAAAGGAGTCCAGAATTTCCTGACCTTTTTCGATGGTGACAGAAACATTTTTATCTCTGGGTGCTTTGCTGATTCTAAGACGATTTATAGTTGGAGTGATTTTAGTACGTAAGAAAATCTCTGAAGCTTCGTAAACTTGGTTACGCGTAAGACCGTCGAATTCTTGAATGACGAAAATAAGAAGAGAAGGATTACTACTAAAAACGTTATAAAAAGCCGATGAAAGGTACGTTCGTAGCTGTTCTGGTATGAATTCATTAGCAATTGATCTGACAAACATCATTGAACCAGCAAATGAAGCATAAGCTGATAATACTGATGTTGCCGATGGCATTTTTTCTGTCATTGTAAACATTTTGTTTTTTTTCGTTCCCTTTCTTTGAACTGTGGAAATTGAAGATGGGAACTGGAAATATTATATATGAAAGTGAGTTTTTTTTTTTTGGTGAAAGTGAAGGATAATGCTCGTGTGTGGTATTGCTTCACTTGTGAATTGTTTATATAGAAAGTACTGGAGGCTGGGCACGTGCATACGCACGTGCAGAAAACCTGGAATCTTCTAGAGAGGTTAAAAGAGGGACAGACGATTTACTGAAAACATCATCTCGATCCATGGTTGAAAAAGCATAAGACTCCACTTTTCCTCTAGCTCCCCATCCTATGGGTCCCATATATATACTTACCATTGATCAGGTTAGGAACATTATTTTAGGCCAAAAGTAAAATACGCAATTGCCCTTAAACATTTCTTCGTATGATGTGCATGTTATATTGAATAAAGGGTAAAATTGGAAATAACTTTTTACAGCTTCACCCCTACAGTGTGGGGTGTTTACTTTATAAATAAAAAATAAATAAATATAAATAATAATATAATGAGGAGGGATTCCCTCACACTTTTATTATCACACTCACACGTTAGACGACATTTTTATGAATAAAACCAAACCGTAACGGATTTGGAGCTCGTATTTTGAGGATATGTTCCTCTTACCAAGTTCTACATATCTACCAAAAATGAGCGCATTCCGAGACGTATAACACCACCATCTACTACTTTCAAAAATGAGCCGTTAAAAATCAATGAATTTCTGGCCGTCCAAATTAAGACCGGTAGATTGTGAGGTTTTATATTTCGGAATTTTCTCATTTTTGGTAGGCATGTAGAAGTTAGTAAGAGGAACATACCCTCAAAATATGAACTTCAAATACGTTACGGTTTGGTTTTTATTTATAAAAATGACGTCCAATGTATGAGATAGTGTGAAGGGATCCTTCCTCTAATATAATATATATATATATACATAGAATATATAGAATAATAGAATTGAATAAATAAATGGACCATAAAGTCATACATATGAAGAAAAATGTGACAATAAGAGGATACAAGCTGTTGCTTAAGGGATAATTTGGGCTCCAAACTTTGTATTTTCATTATATTATATTATACGAGTTTTTGACTGGAATATTGGTACACAGCCGACACCTGTCTTTGAGACATTGATTAGCAACTATACCCCAGTTTCTAGAACGTTGTTGTGATATCAATTGCTCACAAGATGGCCATGTGCAGGTAAAAACTACACCTAAGTCTAAATGTTAGGCCTCTTCCTATGGGTATGGCAAAAAAATGTTGTTTGGCATGCCATGTGGCATGGCAAATGAGTTTCCCACTATGGTAGGTATGCCAAACTTGATTAAAAACATATACTCCCTCCGGTACTTTTTAATAGGCTGGTTTGGTTTTTTGAGAAAATTAAGGAAATTTAGAAAACTAATCATTGAAAGTGGTCCTCATGACACTTGTTAATAAAAGAAGTGAATTGAAATGGTCCCATGACACTTGTCAACAAAAGAAGTAAAGTGAAATGGTCCCCATGACACTTGTCATCAAAAGAAGTTAAGAGAAAAGTGGTCCCTAAAAACTAAAGTAACATTTGAGTTTCCCAATTAGGAAACCAACTTTTTTTCAGAACATTTATTTATGTAAAAACTACCTATTAAAAAGTAACGGAGGGAGTATTTAATTGTGTTGGGTGGGAGCCTAATGAATAAAAAATATATTTGTGTTTGTGTGGTGGGTATTTATAAAAGTTTTAGTGTTATAATATATTTAGTGGGACCCTTTAGATATAAAAATATATTAGAATAATGAAAAAATAGGGGAGAAGGATAATTTATATATATATAAAATTACTCGGAGATAAAGAGAATATCGCCAACGATAGAGTCTCTGTCGCTCAGCGAAGCGATAGAATCTCTATCGCTCGATGGAAACTCTGTCTCCTATGCCTATATGCCAGGAATAACATATTGGCATATGAGTATAGTGCATCATCACTGAACCTCCAAAATCGCAGAAAGGATCTCAATTAATAACTGCATTGTACCATGAAAACACCAATTATCATTTATTTATTTTTTGAAGCAATCATTTAGTAGACTAACAATCAAAACCAAATTATTCATCGATTACATATTGTTTAAAGGGTTGGAGATTAAGAAATCCTCTTAACTAAAATAATTTTGAAAAATTATACTGACCTTTGAAATCAATCAGTAGTTCATTACATTACATGTATCAAAGATTTCTATTGGTAGTTAATCTGAAACATCATACTTTCTATCTGATTATATCAATATCTCTATATTGGAGACACTAAAAAAAAACACGATATTAATATAAAATTGATTGAAAACTCTAAATGGTGCATAACATATGAATTGCTTTCCGTCAAAGAAAATGTTATCAAGGAAATGCATTGATATATGTTTCTTCGAAAATCATATATTTGTGTTAAGAATTAAGGGACCAACTTAACTTCTCTTCCAGGCTCAAACTTGTTATAGTTAAATGAAAAACCACACTCATTAGTCATTATATAGGCATCGATATCTGAAGTTAGATACACTAAAAAATAGATTGTCAACTCTAAATAGGGAAAGCATATGAAATGTTTCTCGTCAAAGAAAATATAATTAAGGAAACGTACATATATATTTTTCTTCAGAAATCATATACTTGCGTTAAAAATAAAGCGGCTAACTCAGCTATTTTTCTTGGCTCCAACTTCTTGTAGTTGAATGAAAAATTATACATATTATGTAGTTGTGTTGATATCTTACATTAAAGACACTAAAAATAACACGATATTAATATACAACATATTGCCAACCCTAAATAGTCCAAGGCATACAAAGTGCTTCCCGTTAAAGAAGCAATCAAGGAAATGTCATTAGTCATTATATAGGCATCGATATGTGATATTAGAGACATTAAAAAAATCAGGATATTAATATAAAATAGATTGCCATCTCTAAATAATGCAAAGCATATGAAGTGCTTCCCGTCAAAGAAGTAATCAAGGAAATGTCATTAGTCATTACATAGGCATCGATATGTGATATTAGTCACATTAAAAAAATCATGATATTAATATAAAATTGATTGCAGCTCTAAATAATGCAACGCATATGAAGTGCTTCCCGTCAAAGAAAATGTAATTAAGGAAACACACATATATATTTTTCTTGAGAAAATGTATGCTTGCCTAAAAAATCAAGCTGGGTAATTTTCCCTGGCTCCAACTTCTTGTAGTTGAATGAAAAATCACACATATTATATGGTTGTGCTGATATCTGACATTAGAGACACTGAAAATAACACGATCTTAATATAAAATAAATTGCTAACCCTAAATATCGCAAAGCATGTAGAGTGCTTCCCGTCAAATAAGCAATCAAGAAAATGCACTGATATATCTTTCTTAAGAATCATAAGTTTGCGTTAGGAATCAAGAAGCCAACTCAAGTTCTCTTCCAGGCTCCAAGTTCGTATAGTTAAATGAAAAATCACACTCATTATATGGTTGTATCAATACCTCATATTAGAGACATTGAAAGAACACATGATATATAACATAAAAATAGCTTGTAAATTATAAATAGTGCAAAACAGATGAAGTGCTTCCCGTCAAAGAAGTTGTAATCAAGGAAATGCACTAATATCCCACTATGACCCCTTTTGAATATCCGTGATTGTTGCTTTAACCGTAAGGATCTCCTATTGATAATTGGAGTTTTTTAATTGGCAAACGGAATCTGAATTATATTGGCTATGAATTCTTATCATTTTTTTCTTTTCCTATTTATGACTCTTCTTGTCGAATTGTATTTATTGTTAATATAAAATAGATTTTCAACTCTAAATATTGCAAAGCATATATATGAATTACTTCCTATCGAAGATGATGTAATCAAGGAAATTCACCGATATATATTTTTAAGAATCATATACTTGCGTCAGGAATCAAGCGGCCGACCAACTCAAGTTCTCTTCCAGGATCCAAGTCGCTGTAGTTAAATGAAAAATCACACTCATTGTATAATTGTTTGGATATCTGATATTAGTGATACTAAAAATCGATATTAATATAAAATAGATTTTCAACCATAAATAGTGAAAAGAATATAAAATGTTTCGTCAAGATGCTGTAATCAAGAAAATGCATTGATATATCTTTCTTCAAAACTTGTGCTAAGAATCAAGCGGTCAACCCAACTCAGGAACCAAATCCTTATAGTTAAATGAAAAATCACACTCAAATATTAATATATGATAATAGAGACATTAAAAGAACACACGATATAACATAAAATAATTTTCCAATTCTAGATAGTACAAAACAGATGAAATGCTTCCCGTGAAAGAAGTTGTAATCAAGCAATGAACTAACATCCCACTAAGACTTTGTTTGAATACTCATGATTGTTACTTTAACCGTAAGGATTGTCCACTAATTAATGATTGTCCCACAAAGAGAATCTAAATTGTATTGGTTAATTAAATAATTTAGTTGCTGGATTTTTAGTGATGCATATAGCTAATATTACTATGTATGTGGCTTGATACAAAACATAAAACTCACATCAACAGTAGGTCAAGATAACGAAGTGTCGTTACAGCATGGTCTATTAAACAGAAAAAATTCATGCGTATATCATGTTCGAGAAAGAAAAAGAATAATAATTCAATAATTATTAGCTATATTCAATAATAGGTTTCACAAAAAACTATAATTCAATAATTTGGCATAACCCCATCAAAAATATTAGAAAAAATTATAAAGGAAGGCCAAGAGAGAATAGAATGCTCTTAGGACAATAACTTAACAATGTTGTTTGGGATTTACATCCATCCTTATTCCTATTTCCCTATTTCATATTAACATTTATCCTTTTTTCCCCACATAGAATTGAAAATGATGGACCGGACGATATCATCCTCGGTTTATAATTATATATTACTACATCATCGAAAAGACTTGTACATGTTTAGAGAATATATCTAAGATGACAAAGAGAATTATTCATTTTACAAATATCCATGTCAATGTCCTTAATATAGGCCTTTGAGACTCGTCTGCAAAGAAAACAATGAGAAATGAGAAATGAAATGGAATTAAAATGCTTTGCGTGGCAACAAAATATAACAAAGTAATGAAAAGATTTTTCTTCCCTAAATTAATTCGAAAATACAGGGTAGGAAAAAGATTTTTTTTTAACATACTAAATATTTAAGCTAGCCGTTTGGTATTCTTTTACCATAAGTAGACCTCTAAAGATTTTTTTGCCCTAAGGTTTTTAGATATTTTGAGTTTTATAAACACTTATTTAAAATTTTCTTTCCATATATAATTACAATCATTGAAAAAGATTACGTTATTAATATGTATGAACAATTGCATCTTTGCATGGTAGCGACTTCCATAAATAACTTAAAAGTATTAGTCTACAAATGGTTTCTTTAAAATTGCTCACCCAAATGATCCTTCACATATGTACCAGTGACAATCATCACCACAGGTACATTTGGACGACCATCCAATATCCCATCCTTGATAGCATGAACCAAATCACCCCATAAGGTTACTTTCATTGTAGTTCCCCTAAAGACGAACAAAAATCCATTAAGCTAATCCACTCAACAAAAATTATTGAATTAAAAACCCATAAGATACCGTGTAGTTTACCTCTCATTCTCAAGCATAATCTCCGTCATAAACACATCACTTACTTTCTCAAATTCTTCAACCATTTCGTCACAACGTTCAACACGGAATTTAGCCTTCCAATCACAAAATTACAGGAATTATATAAGAAGAGGTTAATATTTGTTGTTTTTACCAAACAAAAAAAATAGTTTTTTTCTTATTTCCGACTGTTCACATGTATAATACGTAGTATCATTTTTTCTGGTCCCAATATTCTCCAGAGCAAGGAAACTAAATATCTCTTGGGGAAAAGTCGAGATGTCAACTTTCAGATGTTCCACCTTGCTAAACCTGTTCAACCACATTACATTTTCAAAGGACACAATTCTATAACCTAAGGTGATGGCTTGGCAATGCTAAACCTCCGAATGGAATCTGATTTCCCTCCTCGAATTTCTCTTCAAACAACTGTATATAATCTTTGCCTACCCTAGCATGCATTTGAGTACCCTGTATTATATCCAATCAACAATTAATTTCTAATCGGCTAAAAAAAAAAAAACAATTAACTTTTACCGTAAATATGCAACAGGTCGACTAACTTACTCTTGGTCAATGAGATGTAGGTCCAAACTCCATAATTGACCTGTTTTTCTGTTTCAAACCTCCATTTTTCATAACCAAAGCCCTCACGGCTTTTCTTTGTGTCGATTCCTAACCGGACGCTTGAAGGGGTATAAACTGTTCCCAAATGTTTCTTACCTACATATAAACATCATATATTTTAAAATTGATTAGAGAAAAAAACATCAACCCTATTAATATAAAGAAAAAAAAAGATAAGAGAAAAAAAAAAACAGCAGCCTATGAATCCAAATTGCGACATTTGAATAAGTTTACATACCACCGGAATCAACTACCATTGCTTCCCCTTTGTTGTGATTTTCTTCAAAAGTCATAGTTGATATCTTCTGTTCGCTACCTCCTTTTTCACACAAAGTACGTGGTTTATGTAGGAATAAAGAGTGATTTGCATTCTTTATATAGATGTTAGAAACTTAGTTCCAAAGAAAATCTTTAAAATCGTTATGGAATTAAATCCGATTATATGGTTTGTTATAAAGAAAATAGGGATGAAGAATGATTTCCATCCTTTATTAGCTATTGGCTTTGTTTTTATTAGTAAATTAACCGTATTAATGGAACTTGTTAGATTGTGTTCAGGTAAATGATTAGATTTTTTTATATTAATGGATATTGTTAACATAAATATAAATAGTAATTTAAATACCAATTAATGTAGTATTTTTTATTGTTGGTTTTTCCTTTGTTAGATATTTATCATTAATACTAAAAATTAATATAGCTATTTCTATATTTTTTTCCTTTTAAAAGATTAAAAAAATATAAATCTTTTTTTATTCCGTAAATACGTCGATTTTATTTTTATTCTAATCATAAATGTCCAAAATTATAATGTAGTATTTTGTTAATTCTCTGGATCTTTTACAATAATTACATGAAGCTATAAATGTAATTATTTTATTTCATAAATGTTAATTTGATTTTTTTTTTAATTTTAATCATAAATGTCCAAAATTAATATAGTAATTTTTTTATTTTTGGATTTTCATAAAATTATAAAAGATTATTTTATTCCATAAATATGTTGAATTGATTTTTTTATTTTAATCATAAATGTCCGAATTAATATAGTAGTTATTTTTATTTTTGGATTTTCAAAATAAATGCACAAATTAATATAGCAATTTTTCTAAACAATGGGGGGCGTCCCATCGCTTGTGTCCCACCAATCCAGCCAATCTACACCGCACATTGTCGAGATCAACGCACCATATATAACGAAATTTCATCCGACGAATACGAATGGTTTCTCAATTAGCCAATAAGAGCGAGGTTTCGCTCACCACCAATAGGAGGGAGGGTAAGCAGCACCAGTGCTACTTTTATTCTGGAGTGAGGGATGGTATTGAGTTTTTAGGTTGTTGATTTACTCAACTCAAACAGCTACTTAGTTGATGGCAAAAAAAAAAAAAAAAAACTATTCATTGTTATTTATGTTTGGCCACCAAAAGCTAAATTTATAAGTTTAAGCATATACTTTACAAATAGATATTTACACAGGAAAAATAAAATAATAACCTAAAATTACGTATTACAAAGCATAGATTATTAAAATTTTAATGTATTTTTTCATTTAGTCTTTATTACACTCTCAATTTTCTTCTTTCAATTGTTTTTTTTTTATATAAATAAATTAGAAATACACCACCAACTTCTAACCTGAAGTGTGATTACGATACAATTCATTGATTATGTCGTTTCTCATATTGAGGTGACTTATAAATTGTGTAGATGTTCATCTTTCCATCTGCCTCTAGTGATGGATTTGTTACAGAATACAGATAAGTTTGCTGTAAGAGCATTCAAATGTCTGTGAACCGAAATAAAAGACGTTGCTTTAAAATTAAAGAGTTTTTGGTTTGAATCTCCAAAAGTAGTACTGTTCTTGAATCTTTCTTCCTTGGCCTTTGCGCACATTCCGATAAGAAGCAGCAGGATGGGTTCAGAATCGCATTGGAATTCTATGTTGTGTCCACACAACTCTGTAGCCCATCTGAAAGCTTCTTCCGCACCATTAAGTTCTAGCAATTCTTTAGAGTTCCATCCAGAGGACTCTCCCCTAGCTTCTCTGCAGTTACCTGCATCATCAATAAGTGTTAGTGCTATTGCAGAGTCACTTATGTCTGGTAACATAGAGACTGCTACATTTATTCTGTAGTCCATGTGTTGGGCTTGGAGATGACAAGGTTTTGGTCAATCAGGGGGTTATAATACAGGTTTTGAATAAGACAATAGTTCTTTTTGTTGACATTTGTTGTAGCATTTATGTATTTGACCATGTCTTTTGCTGTATTTAGATAGTGTTGATCTTTCTTGCCGAGAACTTTTTTGCACCTTGCCTTCCAGATGTGCCAGGCTATGGTACCACACA
The DNA here is from genome assembly GCA_023531295.1 of Papaver armeniacum. NCBI lineage: Eukaryota > Viridiplantae > Streptophyta > Magnoliopsida > Ranunculales > Papaveraceae > Papaver > Papaver armeniacum. Next base: position 238,980 of record JAJJWW010008311.1, on the reverse strand, counting down.
AATCATCCAAACTCATTTCTGTACCATCTTTTTCAATTGTCGTGAACCAGTTGTTGATCCAGTCATGACAGTTAGAGGCATTTCCTTTGACGTAGTTCATACTAAAGTTTAAGTGATTCCATACTTGGGATGCAAAATTACAAATCAAGGAACATGTGGGTTAGGGTTTCGTTGTGTTCATTACATAACATACAAGTAGTGTTTATATTTGGCAGGACTGCCGCCACTCTCATACTATTTGGTAGTATGGAATGAGCCACTTTCCACATAAACATTTTTATAGAAGGAGAGACTTTCATGTTCCAAATTTTGGTCCAATTTCTATTGTCAGGTTGGTGGCTATTTAGGTTTTTGTATAAAGACTTCACACTAAATTTACCATTTCTAGTTAAACTCCAGATTGCTCTATCTTCACTATTGTCATTTGGGATTTGAAGTTGAAGAATTTTATTAACTGTGTTAGTGTCGAAACAGATGCACAGTATATGATTATCCCATGAGTTATTTTGGTTAAAAAGATCACAGACTAGGTTTAAGTTGTTTGCTCCCTGGTTTGGTTTTGTTAATGGAGGTTTTTTTCCCGGAATCCAAAAATCTGTCCATATGTTTATTTTATCTCCCTTCCCAATTTCCCAGAAACAGTTATTTTGGATTTGGTTAATTCCTGTTTTTATTCCTTTCCAAATCCGGCTATTCGATTGTTTAAGTTTGGTATCAATGTGCGTTACGTCTTTATCAGGGAAGTAAGTGGCTTTATAGATAGTTGCCCAAAGAGAATGCGGGTTTTATTTAAGCCTCCACCCCATTCTAGCTATCATGGCAGTATTGAAGAGGTGAACATTTTGAAGGCCAAGGCCTCCGTTTTCTATAGGTAGGCTAAAGGAGTCCCAGGCCTTAAGATATATTCCTTTGGGAGCCTCTATATCCTTTCCCCGCCAAAAGTCTCTTTGAAGCTTGTTTATATCCTCACAGGTTTTTTTGGGCAATCTAAAACAGTTCATTTGGTAAATGCCCATGGAAGATGTGACATGTTTTATTAAAATAGTTTTGCCAACTGTTGTCAAATTTTCCCGATTCCATCCTAAAAGTCTATTTTTCATGTTTTTGACTATGGGTGCAAAACTTTTTATTTTAGATTTATTGGTGAACAATGGCGATGTATTGGTTGGACATTTAGGATGTTCTGAATCTGTCTCGCTAAGTTGGGATCTATCCCGGGGCTATAAAACACTCCTGATTTGTTTAGATTAATGAGCTAATCAGAGGAATCTCTAAAATCACCAAGGAGTTTGAGGATATTACTGCTAGCTTGGGTGGTAGCTTCACAGAATATGATACAATCGTCTGCGAATAAGAGGTGGCTAACAGAGGGTGCTTCATTGGTTATTTTATGACCTGTTATCCACCCCAAATTCTTAGCCTTAATGATTGTTCTCGAAAGGGATTCCATGCATATGAGGAACATATAGGGGGATAGTGAATCCCCTTGTCTGAGTCCACGAGTTGGTTTGAAGAAGCCACATGGAGAGCCATTTAACAAGATGGCTAGACTGGTTGTCGAAATGCATTGGAAAATGATGTCGCACCAGCATTTAGAGAACCCCATTTTCCTCATTATTTTTATTAGAAATGTCCATTCGACTCTGTTGAAAGCCTTGGACATGTCTATTTTTAGACCCATTAAATTCTTTTTCTTTCGCATGTTGTGTATTAGTTCATGGGCTACGGCAATATTGTCGGATATATGTCTACCTGGGATGAAGGCAGACTGGAAAGGAGATATGATCTTGTTCAAAAGTGGTTTTATTTTATTCGCTATGAGCTTAGAAATTACTTTGTATGAGGTGTTACAAAGAGCTATAGGCCTGAATTCGGCAGCTGTTAATGGTTTTTCAGTTTTGGGGATCAGAGATATGAAAGAGGAGTTGATTTCTTTCAAAATGTGACCAGTATAGAGAAGAAAGTTTGGATCATCTTAACAAGATCTTCTCCCATAGTATCCTACTTTTTCTGAAATTTTTTTGGAGGAAAGCCGTCGGGTCCTGGGCTTTCGTTAGGTTCCATTTGGAAAAGGGTATTCTTTATTTCCTCTACAGTTGGGATTTTTCCAGAGAGATATGTTATCATTGTCGATTATACAATTGGGTATAAGATCTATCATATTTTCATCTATTTGAGGGTTTACAGTAGTTGCTATGTGCATGAAATGATTATTTAGGCAATCTATTATATATTTCTTAGAATTTATCCAAATGTCATTCTTGGTTTTGAGAGTGTCTATTATGTTCCTTCTGTATCTATATCTAGCAGTATCATGGAAGTAACGTGTGTTTCTGTCTCCTAATGCTATGTATTGTTCTTTACTTTTTATTTTCCAGAATTCTTCTTTTATATTATACCAAGAAGTGAGTTCAGAAGTGAGTTTGGCTAGCTCTCTGGCTTTGATGTTAGATGGTAGGTTTTTGTTGGCTGTGTCTAACTTCATTTTGGTGTTATTTATGTTGGTATCTATGTTTCCGAAAATTTCTCTATTCCACTTTTTCAGAATGTGTTTAACATTTACCAGTTTTTTAGTCAGAAAAAATGCATGAGAGCCATGTATGTTTTTGTTCCAGGCAGCTTCAATGATAGGTTTACATTAAGGATGGTCTATCCAAGGCCGGAAATATTTAAATGGTTTTGGTCCGTCATTGCATACAGTGTGATTATTGAGGAAAATTGGTATATGGTTAGATATTAAGGGAGACAATTGTTGCCTCAATGATTTTTGCCTCAATTGTTACCTCAATGATTTTTCAATTGTTGCCTCAATTAGATAGTCCATAGATATTAAGAAGAAAATCATACTCTTCTTTCAATTGTTGCCTCAATGATTTTTCCTATAAAATGTAGACCCAATCCACCAAGCTAGTCCATAGTCTCTGGGATAGCTCCTTTTTGAGACTCTCTATTTTAGCATTTCTTTTCCCTTAAGCAGTATATCTTAGGGCCTGTTCAGTTCACGTTTTAAAATACCCAATACTCGGTCACGTTTTAAAATTCTCAACATTTTATTAGAACAATGTTTTCTCCTTGGCCTTTTTATGTTGCAGCTTTTATACATTACAAACTTAATAATTCGGTGGCATTCCCCCCAAGTCCTTTGATATCGACAAGGTGTTTAGATATTGTGGTAAATCGATTTGTTTCCCTATGATGTAACCTTTTGTTAGATACTTGTGATAATTCTTAACCCCATCAGTTGCTCCCTTCTTTGGCCAGTAATTCCCACTCTCCCTCGCCATCTCTTTAACAGATACTACACGGATTTAACGGTTTCCTTAGGGTAGCTGCAGGGTCGGTAAGTTGTTCCTTTAATCCTGTTAAATCTTTTTTACCCTCATTTTCTTTTTGTTACTATTGTAGTGAGTCTTCTTTAATCTACCTCTTAGACTATTTCATAAGTTGTACATCTCTGCCTCTCTTCCTGGTGTTTTTGTTTTCTTAACATATAGATCTATTAAATATTAAGTAAGCTTTGTCTTTATCCTTTTAAGTTTTTGTAGCATATCTTATAGTTAGGCTATAGCCTTATCAACTATCTGTGAAACTCAACAACATGAAATTGTTATCTTGTAACGTTCAGGGTATTGGCACCCCGCTTACTAAAGACCATTTCAATTACATTTGCCAATATTATAACCCTAACATTGTATTCCTAGCTGAGACAAAATCTCATTTGTCTCGGATGAACCTTTTCTTTTAAAAACTCTAGTTTTCATGACTGGTTCATCGTACCTTCCGTGGGAATAGCAAAAGGATTAGCAATATCCTGGCACAACAACATTAATATGAAGTTAATATTGTCAAGATTTAATGTCTGCCATTTTGAATCAAAAGTAAATGACATTGAGATTCCAATCACGTGTGTCTACGGAGCCATTGATGTTGATGACAAAGTTGAACGATGGACTTATATCTCCGACATAGCACATCAAGTGAACAAACCGTGGATACTGATCAGAGACTTGAATGTCATTCTAGACCCAGATGAAAAGCAAGAGGGGAATAAAGCAAGCTCGAGCAGTAAATCATTCATCATTCATACAATCGACTCTCTGGGACTACAAGATGCGGGTTACGATGGTGCTCCATTCACATGGTCAAACAACAGAAAATTTGAAGCGAATATATGTGAAAGAATTGACAGAGCGCTGACCTCTTATCTCTGGTCTCGGCACTTCCCGGATTCCAAGGTAACTCACTTACCTAGAGTGGTCAGATCATACCCCAATTCTACTTGATTCCAACCCTGGGAAACACAAAGCTCATAAACCTTTTAGATGTATTAGGTCGACGTGGCTATCTCATCCAACACTATCTTCAGTAGTAAAAGCTGCCTGGGACCTACACTCTAATAGCTCGACAGACATGAATCTTGCTTTAAAACTTCAACTCCTATCTTCAGACCTTGCTCATTGGAATTCCGAAATATTCGGTAACATTCATAAAAATATTAGGAATTTAAATAATAAAATAGATAGTATTCAAAGAACTGGAAACATTTCCAATGACATAGAGAAGTTGAAAAATCTTCAAGCGGAATTAGGAAAGTGGTACGAAATTAAAAATGATTTTTATCATCGACTTTCTAGAGATAAATTTTTCAAAGAATATGATCAGAACACAGAGTATTTTCACGCCACTGCTTCCAATAGAAAAAGAATAAATTCCACAAACTCTCTTAGAGAACCTTCTGGTCTCTGGCTTTCTGATAGGGATCAAATCAACTCTCTCTTAGTAAATCATTTTACACAAATTGGTACATCCCAAATCAGCAATCATAGCTTTGATTTATCCACCATCATTGATCCATGTATCTCTGAAGAAGAAAATCATACTCTTATTCAAATCCCCACAAAAGAGGAAATTTGGCTTACCCTATCTAATATGAACCAATGGGGCACTCCGGGTCCTGACGGATACCAACCAGGATTCTTCAAAGCTAACTGGGAAACAATTGGGCATGCTATTATTAGCATAGTCCAGGACTTTTTTAAATCTGGTACTCTAAATACAGATCTCAATTATTCCTTTATCACCCTCATTCCGAAATTATCCACCCCTCAAACTCCGAGTGATTTCAGGCCCATTAGCCTAAGCAATACGATCTACAAATTAATCTCAAAAATCCTGGCGAATAGATTGAAACCCATTCTCAACAAATTAATTTCCCCAAATCAATCTGCCTTTCTGTCGGGGAGACAGATCACAGATAACATCATAATCGCTAATGAACTTATCCACTCTAGGAAAACTTCTAAAAAGAAAAAAGGACATCTAGCGCTTAAATTAGATCTCTCTAAGGCTTTCGACAGAGTGGAGTGGTCTTTCATTACAAAATCCCTTCTCTGTTTTGGGGTTAATGAAAAATGGGTAAATCTCATATGGAAGTGCATATCTACAATATCCTTTTCGATTCTTCTTAACGACACCCCAGGTCCAAAATTCAATACCTCGAGAGGATTAAGACAAGGAGACCCCCTTTCCCCTTACCTTTTCCTCATATGCATGGAAATCTTATCCAGACTCCTTGACAAAGCGATAGCGGATAGGAAGATATCGGGTCTCAAAATCAACAAAAATACGCCAAACATCTCCCATCTTTCCTTCGAAGACGACTGCTTTCTTTTCACAAGAGCTGATTTAGGAGAGGCAAAAAATTTGTTAGATATTTTATCCTTATTTGGAGATATCACCGGTCAAATGATTAACCTCCAAAAATCCAGTGTCTATTTCAGTCCTCGATTACACCCCAAACATGGAAAAATTATAGCGAAAATTTTAAAAGTCCCCTTGATGACTAAAAATAACAGATACCTCTGTACTCCCCTGTTTTTCGACAAAAATAGAAAGGCAAATTTTGAGCCGCTTCTCCAAAAATACTATTCTACTCTGCAAGGTTGGAAATCGAAACTCCTTTCTCAAGCAGGAAGGATCGTCTTAATAAAAGCTATTCTACAAGCTTTCCCAACCTATCAAATGCAAGTGATTGCTCTTCCAAAGGATACCCTAGATCAAATGGATCGAATTCAGAGGAATTTCTGGTGTAAAAAAGAGGGGCAAAAAGACAGGGAGGATTCATCGCCATCATATGTAAGCCTATCTCGCAAGGAGGGCTAGGGATTAAAATACCCCACAAATTCAACATTTCTCTCCTCACCAAACTTTCCAGTCGTCTTATTTCAGATCAAGATCAATTATGGGTCAAAGTACTCCTTAAAGCAAAATACTTTCCAAATGCTCACCCACTAGAAAACTCTAGAACCTTAAATTTATCGTGGATCTGGACGAGCATACAAAAAGGATTAAACCTTATTAAAGGAAATTTTGTCTGGCAAGACAAAGATGGTAAATCTGCAAAAATTTGGGAAGACAGGTGGATTCCAAATGAGGAAATAATACTACCCCAACCAATCAGCACCCAAGAACATATTCCAAAAATGGTTCAAGAGTTAATAACGGAAGAAAATAAATGGGACCATGAGAAACTGAACAATTTCTTCAACCCAGAAGAAAGAAGAAAAATATAAGCCATAACTCCAAGGACACAGGAACAAGACAAAATGAGATGGAGACATCATCACTCTGGAAACTTTTCAGCCAAAAATATCTATAATTTTTTAATCAATCAAGTTCAAGATACCAATACCCCAACGGATTTTCCATGGGAAAATTTTTGGCAAATGAAGGCAATTCCGAGAATCAAGTTATTTATTTGGAAATTAATTCAAAAACCACTGCCTAACTCTGCGAGATTTGGAGCCCATAACTCAGACATCGATCCCCACTGTCATATGTGCGATGCACAAGTTCATGAAACAGACAACCATCTATTTCGATCATGTCCATTCGCTAGAGCTATCTGGTTTGGGTTCTCGCTTGACGTACTTAATTCAACAACAAGCACAGACATGATGCATCACTGGATTAAAAGGTGGATCTCGGAAAAAGACTCTCTCAACCTTATGGAAACGATAGCCACCATCCTTTGGTTCTTATGGAAGTACAGATGCTCGGTAGTCTTCGAGAAAATTTCTCCTGACCCTGTTAAACTGATCGACCATATAAACATATTCCTAAATTCTATTCCATCTAAAACAATTCAAAAAGGAATTAATAACCAAAAAGCGAAGATGATCAATTATAAATGGTCCGATTTAAAATCAGATTGGATTATATTTTTAGATGCTTCTTTTAAAAAGGAAGACCTATCAATGGGTTATGCCTTTAATCTTTACTGGGTGGACCAAGAGACATTTATGCACATTTCAGCTGGTTCAGAGAAAGCTTCATCGCCTTTCCATGCGGAATCAATAGCTTTGTTAAAAGCTGTCATTTGGCTAAAAGAAAATATTTTATCAAGTGTTTCAATAGTATCCGATTGTAAGACGCTGGTAGACACTATAAACTTGGTGAGCACAAGCTTCCCCTGGCTAGCAGAAAACACTTTGCAAGAATCCAAGGTAATATTGAAAGACCTTCCTCAGGCTCAGGTAAAATTTATTACACGGAAGTTCAACTCTTCTGCTGATTACCTAGCTAAAGAAGCAAGGATTAAAAACCTTCAGCATATGTCTACCAAACTGCAACAGAAAATCCAAGAAACTAGCATTCTCTCTAATGTTTTTGATAAAAATGAAATTGTAAATCTTATGTATTACATTTGCTAGTTAATAAAATTTCCTTTTCCCATCAAAAAAAAAAATCCACCAAGCTAATTGATTCTTGTCATTTAATTGTCTCCCAATAGGCCTTCTGCCACAAGCCAATCAGTTCGCAACGTCACCAGTCCTACTTCTAGCATCATATAGAATTTTAATTTCAGAGTTTTAAAATATTGTGAGATTTACAACACCTATTTTTATTTATAAGTACTGGAAATTGTTACAGCAGAAGATATCACAAAAGCATTTCGTAAGCTGTGAAAAAAGGAGCTTTACAACCCAACTTGAATTCAATATAAACTTTTGGCAATGTTGCTTTGACTGAGAGCAAAAATATTCTAAATATTTTTACTAAATTTTTTGAAGGTTCAGGGCAACTCATAAACTTTCAGAAGTCTGGGATATTTTTTGGCAGTAAAGTTCCAAACAAGTTTCAAAGGATCGTGATCAAAATTCTTAAAGTTCAAAAAATAAAAATGGATGATAAATATCTTGGTTCAACTTTGTTTACCAATACTCAAAAATTGTTTGATTTGAACCAATAGTGGAGAAAATAGCAAGTAAATTGAAAGGTTGGAAGTGTATAAATCTGTCAGGGGCTGGTATAAGAGTTTTAGCTAAAACTGTGATTGAAACAATTCCTAACTACCAAATGAACCGTTTTCGGATTCCAAAATATACTTTAAAAAAAAAATCTGCTCTTCAACATTATTTTTTCTGGGGTAAAAAAGAAGGAAAATCTAAAGGCTTGTATTTGAAAGGTTGGAAACCTGTTTGTAAAACCAAGTTAGAAGGGGGTTTAGGGTTTAGAAACATTATGATAATGAATGAAGCTATGATAACTAGATTAGGGTGGAGACTGGTGTCTTACCCTGAGTCTCTGTGGGCAATAATATTTGAACTTAAGTATCTTTGTAGTGGTGACATTCTTAACAATAAATTTAAAATTAAAGTGACTGATTCTTGGTTATGGAAAGGATTAGCGAAGAGATTTCAACATTTGAGGAAATATAGTTACCGGGAGGTTAACAATGGAAAGGATATTAATATCCTAATCCATAAGTGTATTCCAGGTGAAGATAAATGTGTTCAAACTTTAGATTACTTTGGGGTTCAAGGTCTAGTCAAAGTCCGTGAACTCTTCAATGAAGAGTCTACGGACTGGGAGTTAAGCAAGCTTAAAATGTGTTTTGATGATGAAACAATACAGAAAATCTTGAAAATCAAAATTAATGTTAACAAAAAGGATGGACTCTGGTGGAGTCGACCTCTGATGGAGAATTTTCGGTTAAGTCTCTGTATAAACAACTTAGTATGGATTACGATCGGACTCCAAGTAATACTGGTGTTAGATCTAGTACTTGGAAGATAATGTGGAACATGAATTTGATGCCTAGAATTAAAGTTTTTTTGTGGAAATGCTTGCATGATAATCTCCCGGTGGGATAAAGAATCTCCAAAATTTTACCCGACATAAACACAACTTGTTTACTTTATGATGAGTCAGTTGAAAGTTTAGATCACATATTTATGAACTGTAAATTTGTTGAGAATGTATGGAACCACTTGCCATATAAAACTCAGACAATGAAAACTAAAAGCAATAACTTGCATAACTGGATTAGAACCTGGTTTCAAAACAAAAAAAAATTCAATCATGATGATGTTTGGAAAACCAGGTGTGAAACTGTGTTTAATGGCAGCAAACCAAATTACAAGTACACAACTTTTCAAATAATTACTCATATATTGGAAGCTAAGAAGTTGGAGATTCCTAAGAAGACTGGGTTTGAAGAAAGTAAACAAGGAAAGGCCTATTTGTCTGTGTTCAACAACGAGAATGATACTAATGATTACATATTTATGCTTGCAACAGATCATGTAGGAAAATTCAGAGGAGCAAGGTGCCACAGTGCACCAAAAGGAGTAGATAGCAAATACATGAAGAAGACCTTGATATCTGTGATGCGGTGGTTGTCTATGATAAAAATATAAAAGTGTTGTAGTGTCTTGGCAGATGAAGGAGTCCTCCAGTGACTCTAATCAGTTGGAAGGAAGAGTGGATTTGAAGAATTATCTTTTGGATAAGGATTTCAGTAGCTGTTATGGAAGGTTTAAATCTTTTGATGTAAATATATGTAATACTCTAGAAGTTAATGTTGTTATGATGGGAATGTTTAGACTTAGGTTGTTTTTGGGGAAGATTGGTCCTGGTCTGATAAAGAGGAGAGAAACATGAAGAACTGGCTTGAAACAATAGATAAAATGACTCTATCTGGAAATAGAACAAGTTATGTATCTGGTTTCTCACAAGAAGATGAAGACTGTACTAATAATTATAGAAGAGAAGACATGGATAGTGATAATGGTTTCAGCAGGGAGGGTTTGGAATTTTCAGATTATGGAGTTCTCGATAATGTTAGCACAGTCAGTGGGGGCGGAAGAGATATACATAATCTATCTGGTAGAGGAATGAAGGATGGCTTGGCCATAATTGCTGCAAAGGATGACGCAAAAAGGGGATTTTTCAAGAATTCTATCTATGAGCAAGGGAGTTTGAGCAAAACTTTGGGAAATATGAATTCTATGAATACCAACAATGTTTCCACTAGGTATGGTCCTCAAGATTATAGCCAATTTGAGCATGTAACTTTGATGTCAGACTCTTATATAAATAATATTTAAGTTTTCTTTGCCAAAAAAGAAAAGAATTCAATATAAAGGACAGTGGTGATTAACGTACAATGCATTGATAATACCAACAAAGAGGAACACAAGTAGTCGACCATCCCTGCTATAATCTAGTTGGTTTTTGCATGTCATTTGTGAATAATCTATGATTTAACTAGGCAGTCCATGACCAGATTACCTACGGTAGGAGCATAACAGTAACAATCACCTTAACAGAGGTTGTAAACAAGGATTTCGTTATTGGGCTTTTAGTTCGGTTTATATATAGAGAATATTTTCATACTTCTAAAACTATCTATAATACAAAATAGAAGGGGTTTTGAGCCTTAGACGGTAGATTAACATTTTGAGAGATAAGCGTTGCATCCGACCATTTCAGTTTTATTCCAAACAAAGACATCCGACGATATAAGATTTGTAATCTCTTTTATTATGAATGTAAATTTATTAGTTATTAACTAATGGATCTCCTCATAACTCAAGATATTAAAAAAAAAATATTAAATGCTAAAATATTACAAGGGGCTAGAATACCTAACCATACATCAAAGTGAAAAGCATTACAACAAATTTTTATGACATTAATTGGAAGAATGAGTAGATTATGATTCGGTAGCAAGGTGAATTTGATGGGAAGTGAGACATATATATACATTATTACTTTCTGTTAGAGCATTGCTCGGTTGAACCCACCAAGCGTCCCGGAATAAGTTTGTAACAAGTTTACAAACTCCAGCAGATTTTCTCGGGAATAGAACCTCTAACTGTACGCGGACTGGGTTCGCGGACTCTTGTTCCGGTTTCCTGAGCAGCAAAGTAAGCAGCTTTGGTTCAAGGAATAAGGACTTATACATGTATGTGTTTCCATGGTGCGTATATCCAATAATGGTTATATAATCTAAACTCTCATTTCAATCATTGAAACATTCTTAGAGGACGTTATATAGTTGTTATTCACAAACTATTTTTCGTCAAAGCCATTTTCAAGTAATTGAAACATAACATGACTTTCGTCACTAGGTAAAGATGAACTTGGCCAAAGAGAAAGCTTACCAACACATATTTCGAGAAATAGATAAGCGAGATAAACTCGGCTCGGAATAGCAAATGTGTATAATCAAAGTCTATACATCAAACGACTTTTGTCTCAAGATAAGAGATAAAGTAGATAGACTTTTGAGTGATAGATAAGTTCAAGTCTCCACATACCTTTTAGTCGATGAAGTTCCACCAGTTCCTTGAGTAGTTCTTCGTCTTGTATGATGATCGCCATGGAGTTCTTGAGCTCAACTAAACTTTCTATCCTAGTCCGAGACTTAGCTATAGTAGACTAGAAATCAAGACTTATAGTTTTGATCACTAACATTGACAAACATGCTTGAGATATCAACGCATGCGAGTTCGACCGAGCAGTGCTCTAACAGTCATGAAAACCGAAATCAAACATGTCATAAACATACATAGCAATAAGATAAAGCATTCAAGCACATGCTATGTAAATGAAAAACAATCACAAGAAAAATTATAGACTAATAATTTTATTCATAATAAGATAGTTATTCATAATAGACCAAATACAATTATTGAAAGAAATAAAAAACTGATGTTTATTTTCTTTACAACTCAGTCCTTCATATCAGTGCTAAAGGAAGGCATATTATTACTTTCAGTCTTCAGCTTGTGAATTTTTTCAAGTAGATAACCTTGTTGCTTGACCAGAATTTCTTGCAGCTAAGAAATTTTCGTGAAGGATTCTGCAAGAGCATGTAATATTGTCTTTGATTGAACATAGAAGTGGGTCAATGCTTCAATACACTGATCTTTCTTCAGCATATTCTCTCTTTCCTTCTTGCTAAGCCAATCTCTCTTTTTGATTTTACTCTTAATATCAAGAGAAGATGCGGACTTATTCTTAAGTTGATCTTTACGATCTAACATCTTATCAAGGATCCGGATCCAGACTCATGGTTCGGACAAGGAATGACCAAAGAAGGAGAAGGATCTTTTTATAATTTTCATACTTCCGAAAATATTATATTCCTATAAATACGAATATCTCAAATATTTTCAATTACTAGATTTTATTCCAATAATCTACACATAAGTGCCTTGATTTTTATTCTTCCTCACTCAAAAATTTGGCACACGTGGTGAGGAAAGAATTCTAATACCGATCAGTTGGTATTAGTATGAGATTTTCTCTCATTATGGAATTTTGAACAACCAGAGTGTTCTTGATCTAGTATAGTATGAAAGGATCTCCTTTTGTTACCTCGAACTGACGAAGTTTCTTGAGATTGGCTTAGGTTGCCTATGCAAATTTTAGCAATTCTGTTTTTTGAGACAGTTTTTACATCTTGTCTTATATTTCCCTTTACCATTAGATGATTTAATAACATCGGAAGACATGTCCATTTTTAAGATGGTTAAATCACTAATGGAGGAGGAAGAAATAAGATTGACAACTAATGCAATATTAGTTGTTTCCTCTTCTTCAGAATCATATGAATCAGAGGTTTCATCTAGAGTTACAGCCAGAGCCTTGCTTCCAGTGTATTTCTTAAGATTGGGACAGTCTTTAGCAATATGACCAAACCCTTTACACTTAAAGCACTGCGGCTGATATTCATCATCTTCTTCATGATCCTTTTTGACTGGAACTCGATCATGTGGACGAGAAGATCGATGAGTATCCTTTAAGAATATTTTATTTCTTTTCTTTAAGAGATCTCGAAACTGTCTAGTAATCAATGACAATGATTGTTCAATTTCATCATCAGAATTTTCTGCAATTTGTTCATCTAAATCATCCATCTGTCTATTTATCTCCATTGGAGCTTTCGGAATTTTGCAGCTTTAAATGCAATTCCTTTTGATTGAATAGACTGTGATTCATGATGAAAGATTTTTAACTTTCTAACGAGTGTGCTTCATGAGAGCGTTGAAAGATCATTTGCTTCTATGATTGCATGCTTCTTAGAATCATATCTATATGGCAACGGTCTGAGAATTTTGCATATTATATCCTTTTCAGAAATAGTCTTTCCAAGAGAGAAAGAAGCATTAATTATCTCAGAGATTTTAATATGAAACTCTTCAAAAGTGTTGTTGTCATCCATTCGAAGGTTTTCCCAATTGGATGTAAGAGTTTGAAGTCTAGCTTCTTTCTCTGATGTGTTTCCTTAGAATACGATCTGAAGATTATCCTAAGCTTCTTTCGAAGTTTGACATGTTGATACATGATGTTGTAGATGCTTACAACATGTATTATAACATTCAAACCATCTGAATTCTGCTTTGGAAGAGGCTTTTCTTCGTTTGGAAAATCTACTAAGCGTTTAAACTCAGTTTCCAAATTTTCTATCTTTGGACGAATATAACCATCGACGACTAATAGCCATGTATTAAAGTCTCATGATTGAAGAAAAGATCTCATAGCAGATTTCCACCATAGATAGTTTGTTCCGTCAAATCTTGGCGGTACGTTAATTGAAGTCGATTCATGAGAACTCGAGTTCATTCTTATAGGTTGGATCGCACCAAACACAGATTGTTAGATCTTTTCGTGTTTACCTGCTCTGATACCAATTGAAAAGACGAGGGTACCCAAATATACCTCAATCTAAAACTTTTCCACATATAAGTTCTTTCTCCGAAAGTGATTGTCTATGGACTGAGTCGAGATAATACAACTAATCGGATCACACTTCGTGTGATCGTCTATGTATACGAGATCGAGAATATACAATAACAAGATAACTTGTGTGATTGACTATGGATACAAGATAGAGACAATACAACAACGAAGTATGTTTACTTGATAATAGGTTCGGACTTAACCAAACACAATAGGATTGCTATCAAGTAAATATGAATTAACGTTTGTGTATTTTACTTCTAATTATAATAAAAATAATTATAATTGCGGAAATATAAAAGTAAAATACACAGGAAGATTTTGTTAACGAGGAAACCGCAAATGCAGAAAAACCCCGGGACCTTGTCCAGAATTGAATACTCTCAGGATTAAGCCGCTATACAAAATCTAAACCAACTTCGTATAGTTGAGACCAAGCAACTAAACCTATAGTTCACCTAGTTCTGTCTGTATCCTGCGCCTCCAACTTGTAATAAGTCACGCACTTGGAACAATTCCTTTGGTTCGTATTCCAAACAGTAAAGGAACAACTAATCTGTTCGGTTACAACTCTTTTTAATCAAGTGATATGAGTTTGACAAAAGGCTCTTCCGTTTATCCCAATAAACTCCTTTTTCAGGTCCTTAGATCTATCTTTTCAACAACTACCAAAGTAATTGTTAAAATTATGCAATCAGTACTCTGAATCACAAAGAATGGTATTGATGCCGATCTACTCAACTAACCAATCAAATCTATCACAAAGATAAACCGATTATAGTTGGATCCTTTTCCAGCCGATCAAATTTTGTGCACTCCAAAGATTATGAACCCAAATCAGAAATCTTCTTCGTCTTCAAATCTTCTTAGATCTTCAATAAACACCTGCACACAATCAACTTGAATCTCTTGTGATAAATCATACACAGATCGGAGTCTGTTAACAATGGATTATCACAAGACGTCTTTAGATCTATAAACATTCTAAAGATCCCCGTCGAAACTTCGATCTAGTTTGAGTGAATCTTATATCAGAAGAGAAGATTCTCAAGCATAAACAAACTAGGTGCAATCAAAGTTCAACAAACGTTAGTCAATCAAATCAATCAAAAACTAATAATAAACTGCAATTATCTAGTTTCCCACCAAAGGTACTCGTAGAGCTTCCCAATCCCAAAAAAGTCTTTAAAACGAGCGGTCGTAAGAGATTTTGCCTAATTAGGTTACTTTCCTCTCCGAATAGACGGCTCCACAAGTAACAACACAACAAGGTAGTTTTGCTGGCTCTAAGGATTAGTTTGCTTGAAATGCAAACTTCAATATTTATAGACCAAGGAAGTTTGGACACCAAGAAATTTCCAAAACTGAAAATATTCTCAAGATATGCAATATATTTCCAAATTCGGTTTCCTTAATTCCTGGAAATGCTTTGTCCAAATGTTGAGCGAAATCTCATTAGAAAATCTCCATTTAGTAAATGCACATACCAATTTTTATTTTCTAAAGATATGCATTTTAATTGCTGGAAATTAAAAGCACATAAAACTAAAAACCTTAATTAAAAGATTCTCATTTTATTTCGATCCGAGATTCTCCTTTAGCTATTAAGGAATATCTTTGAACAATAAAAGATAAGCGTTATTGCACATGTTCAAAGTGTGTCGACATCTTTACTTTGTAAATCCTTTTTCATATTTACAATCTTGGAACCGATTTGCCACACTTCCAAAACGAGTTTAGAATTGGTTCATCTGACGTCCAAGAACTATGTGATTGATTATCCTATCAAATCACCAAGCATGGGTTTCATGGTTCTACCAAAACAAGTTTCGGTTCTGTAATGACCCATCCCTCCACCGATACTGTCCCCACTTAGCCATTGCGGTTATCCGGCAGTGTGGGGTTTTCAACGTGGTCACCCATCCCTGGATTGCTCACGTCCGAGCACGCTTAACTGCAGAGTTTTCTGCCAACTCTGGAGCCACTCCTATGAGAGAAGTAACTGGCATAATCCCCCAGCATAATCCCCCACCCGAGCACAAGCGAACGACCCCTAGTTGTATCCCAACTAACACCGATATTGTTCTCACTTACCCAATGCGGTTATTCAGCTGTGTGGGATTTTTAACGGCACTACTGCGGTTATCCAGTACCAGCTTCCCGCGAGGTCACCCATCCTATGACTACTCCCAGCCGAGCACGCTTAACTGAGAAGTTTTTCCCACAACTCAGTCAAGTGAACCCATCAGGCCTCGGTGTTAGGGAAGGACAAATCATTACTTATATTCCATTCGGCCAACCACTGCCGAATATTGGGGTATTACAGGTTCTACCTCCATGCGGGTACAAGAATTAGTCACGCTAGTTACCAGAACTTGGTTGACTAGGTACTAGGATCGGTTTCCATATATATATGGTATCTAACTTGTATTTGGTGCACATGTCCATAGGATTGGTTCGCAATAACTAAAAACGTGTTGCACATGTTCATAGGACCGGTTCCCAATAACTAGAAACTTGCTACACCTCTTACAAGGATCGATTCCCCTTTTGTGATCTGTTGCACCTCTTACTAGGATCGGTTCCCCAATGTCTAGAGTTGGTCATACCAATTACAATAAATCGATCATACCATCTCAGGTGATTACTTAAGATCAGTTTCACTAATAAAAGTCATACTAATACAAAATTCAGGCCTTGTGAATAGTTTTACCAAGATACATAAACAAGTTATGAACGGTTATACTAAACACACATATTGGTGATTCAAAAGATTTGCAACGAATAACAACTACCAATAAGCCTAGCGATTTCCCTTCTGATTCACAAAACAAGTTTATGAATGTACTTCCTTTAAACGAATGTAAAACATTGTTTCCTAGGACGAAATCTTCACCCCATACCCTTTCGATGTCTTATATACGAAGTTCAAAAGATAAGCGTTATACTTCGTATTGTATTCCTTAATACTACGTCCAACTAAAGTATAATCATTCATAGCTTCGCAATTATGTTTTCAATATGCACGACTTGAAAGATAAGTTAGGGAATGAAACAGTTCAAGTCAAATATTACTAACCTCAAGTGGAAGGATGATGTCGTCGTTGTAGCTCCTTACTTCTTCACATTCTTCAAGTCTTCACGTAATACTTGTAATGTGTCATATCCTAATACTTTCAAGCTAACCTATACGAAGTTGACTCTAGTAAATAATCAAACGACTCTTTAAATGAGTTTTGATTCACTAAAATATGACAACCACTTATATTAACTAAGGAATGCAAGTTTGCAAACCGTGGCTATAAAGTTCATGAATCGATTTGAGTGAATCAAATCGTTTTTGCTTCGATTGTGTCTTGTATACTTCTATAAGATCTAAGCAATTGAACAACTCTCTAACTAGTTCATTTGAGTCATTTGAACTAGTTATGGTAAAGAAGAATATGGTTAATATGAAAGTGCTCATATGGGTAACCATTTGGTTAACTATTGTTGAACCAACAAATGTACATGTTTGGGTACGGTTACACAAACCTAAAACCGTGCATTTCATTTGTGTGTAACAAGCTAAGTTTTCGATCTAACGGTTGAAAGATATTAGCTTGAATCTAATCAGGTTTTAATCTAACGGTGAATATTGAATGCTTTGTTACTAAGCTAACATTGATTGCAAACCCTGGTTTGAAAGACTATATAAGGGAGAACTCTAGCAACTGGGAAACCTAATCCCCACACCTTCTGTGTGATACTATTTGTATTAGATAGAGTCGATTCTCCTTTAACCTTAGGTTTCTTCTTGAAAACCAGGTTAACGACTTAAAGACTTCATTGGGATTATGAAGCCATACCGATATTGCTTTCTTATAGTTATGTGATCTGATCTTGCTGTTTCTATCGTATTGAATACAATCGTAACGATTGGCTTGAGATTGATATCTACGATAGGCAAGATATAAAAGTAGTTACAAACATCTTCGTCTCATCGTTTGTGATTCCACAATATCTTCTTTCTCCGCGTTGATTAAGATTATTGTGAAGTTATTGATAATACTAGGTTGTTCTTCGGGAATATAAGTCCGGGTTATCAATTGGTTCCTGTTTACCTTGATCTATCAAAAGACGAAACAAAACTCGTAGGTATTTCTGTGGGAGACAGATTTATCTATTACCGTATACTTTTCTATGTGATACAGATTTGTTTATTAAAGTCTTCGACTTTGGGTCGTAGCAACTCTTAGTTGTGGGTGAGATCAACTAAGGGAATCAAGTGCGTAATATCCTGCTGGGATCAGAGATGTAAGGAGCGCAACTGTACCTTGGATCAGTGTGAGATTGATTGGGGTTCAACTATAGTCCAGACCGAAGTTAGTTTGTAGTAGGCTAGTGTCTGTAGCGGCTTAATACAATGTGTGTTCAATCTGGACTAGGTCCCGGTGTTTTTCTTCATTTGCGGTTTCCTCTTTAACAAAACTTCTGGTGTCTGTGTTATTTATTTTCCGCATTATATTTTGTTATATAATTGAAATATCACAGGTTGTGCGTTAAGTTCAATCAATTAGAATATCCAACCTTTGGTTGTTTATTTACATTGATTGACACTTGGATATTGGTCTTTGGTACCATCCAAGTTATCTCTCTAATATTTAATTAGACTCTCAGATTTCTATTTGCTTGAGTAAGAATTAAATCGATAGATCGAGATAATATAACTCTTTGATATACTTTATTAAGATTGAGTCTAGTTGATTCTCTTGAAAGTATATTCGAGTTAGTCCATACAGATTGCTAATCGAAATATTAGGTGTGGGTGTTGTACCCACGCTTTTTCAATTGGTATCAGAGCAGGCAAACACGGTTAAAGACCTTACAAGTCTGTGTTTGTAGCGATCTGACTCTATGGACAAGAGTACTATCTCTGATAAACGCGTCACCAGAAACAAAAGTTCTGTCTTGTTTATTTCTATTAAAGAGAAAGATTCTTCAATCTCAAATATACACGAACCTTGTGTTCAAACAAGAAAGACAGACTCCGATATGTGTTATTCCAATTACCCTTAAAAAGTGTCTATCTCTCTAAATGAACGGGAAACAGCTGAAGAGAGTGAATTGATTCTAAATCTTTTTAGAATCCAAGGTGATATATTTAATCGGTTGAAACACCATGTCAATGCTCTTCTTGGTGTTGTAAGAAACTACAATTTCAAAGAAAATACTGAAGATCACTCTTCATGTATGTCACTTGAGGCAAGCCTTAAAAAGATGCTTTGGAAATAAAACATCGCTTGAGTAAACTCTCTATTCAAGGATTCTCTAAGCAGTCTAATACACCAAGTACTTCTGTTACGACTGAAGAAGTTCCTTGTTCAGAAGTAAAATCAGAATCCTTTCCTATCAGAAAAGATGTGTTTGTCACCTCCTCTAATCAAGGTTGTTCCACATCACATGAAAGGAAGAAATCTCCTAACGAGACTGTACTATCTAATCACCCGTGTGATCAGAAAGTATGTCTCTTTTGTGAGGCAAAAGGTTCTGTTAAACAAAAGGGAAACTCTAGGTTGGAAAAAAAATCTTTTGTTCAACTCCAACACACCATAGATTTAATTCTCAAAGGTGTAACAGACATTCGTATGTCTAAACCAATTGGTTTTCGTACTTACCCTGTGTACGCTACCATGAAGGTAAGTTCAATGAGTTCCTCGAATGCTCAGAAGCAGAACAGACGTTTTAACAAAAAACGTCTAAGGAAAGATCAAGTCTTGTCTTCTATTAACACAGAAGGTAACGTTACCTTAGGTGAGAACAAAATTCCAGGAGAAAGGAGCAAAAGTGATGATGTTAATGATAACCTGGAGGAAATGATTAAAGGTTATAAAGAAACCATCCACAGATTGTCTATCCTCTCAAGAAAAAAATCTTCTGGTAAGGATTCAAACTATGTCTCATATTTTGATGACAGTAAGTTTTATAATAATTTCTCACATCAAAAAAAATCCCTTTCTAGATTCGAAAGGAAAAAGAGATTCGATCATAAACACAATCCTCTTAATGAGCTAAGAGCTCATACTTGTGCTAATTAATCACAAGGGTTAAGAGCTTGCTCATAAAAAATCCTGTTGAGCAAGAGGTGTAAAAATCAGGTATATTGTGGCAATTTTGTATTCTGCTTAGTTGATCTATCTTCTTATCGTTTATAGCTAAACTAATGTCTGCAGACAATATTGCCTAACTAGTATTTGGTGTGTCTAGTATCGTTTCTCTATTTTAATGCAATTCTTATTGCATCTTTGCTATCTGCTACATTTGTGCTCTAAATTGCTTCTCTGAAGTTATGAAATTTATTGAGCCATGTACAAAAATTTCATGTAGCAAAGTTTTGTTATAAAACCTTGCCTGGGTCAAGTTGTATTCGTAAGTGTACCCGTGTTAACATTATGAGTAAACTGTTTGAAAACCCTAAAAACTACCTTCCCTAAGAAACCATTAAATACCAAACCTCTGAGTCTCGTTTGCATACTCTGGGTTATTTTGTGGTTTGTCAAGAATGGCATCCTCTTCATCTTCAAGTTCTGGTGGTTTTGCGAGAGGCTTTCTTGATAAAGGTATTGGTTTTGAGTCCTAAGGGAGGAAGAAAAGAACTCTAGTTGAAGATAATCATCCCAATGCCTCATGTTACTATGCCTACACACATGAGGATATTGAGAAAGGGGATATGGTCTCCGCTGAAGTGGTTCATGATTTTCTTAAATACTTTGAGGAAGAAAAACTGCAGCTTGTTGATACTTTGAAAAGTCTTAATGTGTTAAGAACTGAGTTGGAAAAGGTTACTTCTGACCTTGGTCTCATAAAATCACAACTTAAAGACCTTCTCAATGAAGATATCTTTACTAAAGATCCAGTAGATGCTGTCGATCACAAGCTCAAAGACCTCAAGACTCATGAGGATAGTGAACTGTCTATTTGACTTCAGTTCGTGTTCGGTTTAGGAGTTTTTTGTTAGCTTGTTGATTTTATTTTTCTAGTAAATATTCCTTTTTGTTTTGTTTAGAAGAATAACTAGAGTTTGGAATAGCCATTATTGTGATTACACATAGCTATGTCAAACGTTTTCATCTTCATGTTTTTAGGTTTATTTGTTTAAATTCTAAAAAAATTGTTTGGAAGATGATTTTTGCAGTAATTATGGTTTTGTATATTGCAATTTGTTATGGGATATGTGTGTTTGCGTCCGTGAACTATGATTGTCCCATACCTTGTCAAAAGTTAAGTCTTTCGTATGTCGATATGCATGTATTGATAGAAGAATGAATGAACTTTTGATATCACAAAAGTTTGAAACCTATTATGTCATTATGCAAATATTGATGAAGATAGGGTGAACTTTTGTTTACGAGGATTATGTCTATTGTATGTCATTGTGCAAATAGTGATGGAAAATAGAATGAATCCTTGTCTATTCCGCAGTATTGATCTTCCCTGATCCATAGTTTATGTATATACTGTGAGGCTTCGTAAGTTCTCTTATGTTGAGCATTTCCAATTAGATTAATTATGGGTTCTCTTGTGGTTAATCTAATTGAGTATTTTTGGATTCATATTCATATTCGTATGTGATTTGTTATGTCCAAAGAAATCCTTCTTTTCTTATGAAATTAAGGTCGGTCTTGTTGTTCTTTCGGGAATGACATATTATGGGGGAGAGTTCTTAATTGAACTTGTGCTTTATTTCCAAATCTTTGTGGGGAGTGCGGCTGTGGAATATTACAGGGGTTATCTTGTATCTTTATAAACTCCTTGATGAAATCATTTAGCTTCGGCTATATGATTGCATCTAAATAAGTTGATATGTGCTTACTTTTGGTCATGAAATGTCTCTTTGGAAATTTCATTAGGGTCCCGTTCTCGTACCTTTGCCAATTTTATTGACAAAAAGGGGGAGAATTAATGTGTAGTTCACACTACAAATACATATGGTTTTCGGATCATTATGTAAGGGGGGGTGGTTTCCATGTGAGATGGAGTATTTACTAAGGGAGAGTGATACATATCACCATAGTATTGTTATCGAAGTTGTGATACAATTAAACTGTGATGCTGTGTAATAATACCATGCCACTATATAACAATGATTGAGAATGCTTGTTTTCTCATTGTTATAGCTACGGATTTTCAACAACGATGATGCTAAACTTACAACCTTTGGGATCATTGGAGTACTTGGAAGTGACGAAGATTTCGAGTAATGTTGAAGATTAGGCATGTAGAAGAAGAGCTACAAAAGTTTATTTATCTATTTTTTGTATTCCATATGTATTGATAGTTTTGTCACTAAAATTGACAAAGGGGGAGATTGTTAGAGCACTGCTCGGTTGAACTCGCATGCGTTGCTATCTCAAGCATATTTGTCAATGTTAGTGATCAAAACTATAAGTCTTGATTTCTAGTCTACTATAGCTAAGTCTCGGACTAGGATAAAAAGTGTAGTTGACCTCAAGAACTCCATGGCGATCATCATACAAGACGAAGAACTACTCAAGGAACTGGTGGAACTTCATCGACTAAATGGTATGTGGAGACTTGAACTTACCTATCACTCAAAAGTCTATCTACTTTATCTCATATCTTGAGACAAAAGTCGTTTTGCTATATAGACTTTGATTATACACATTTGCTATTTCAAGCCAAGTTTATCTCGCTTATCTATTTCTCGAAATATGTGTTGGTAAGTTTTCGCTTTGTCCAAGTTCATCTTTACCTAGTGACGAAAGTCATTTTATGTTTCAATTACTTGAAAATGGCTTTGACGAAAAATAGTTGTGAATAACAACTATATAACGTCCTCTAAGAATGTTTCAATGATTGAAATGAGAGTTTAAATTATATAACCATTGTTGGATATAAGCATTGTGTGGAAACGCATACATGTATAAGTCTTTATTCCTTGAACCAAAGTTGCTTACTTTGTTGCTCAGGAAACCGGAACAAGAGTCCGCGAACCCAGTCCGCGTATTATCGGAGGTTCTTGTCATGTACCCACAACTATGATGAGGAGAGGGTGTCCCATATCTTATACATTGTTAGCGTTAGTATTTAGTTGGCATTCTTTATCTTATTAGTAGTTGCTATTATCAATTGTAACGTGTGGTTTAGATGTACACACGTGGGCTAACTTAGGATCGTTAGATCTAAATGGGGAAGAACATAGCTATAAGGAGTCAGAGTCTGTAATGAAACTCTTAATCCAATTTTAATCAAAAACAATCGTTTATTCGATTTTAGGTTGTGTTCGCAAGAACCAGAGAAACTTGATTCTTTGAATCAAGTGGTTACTATCCAAATCTTGTCATTGTACTTCCGGGTACATGACAATTGGTATCAGACTCGTTTCGATCCATAGGGGATGTTTTGTATCTAGCTAGGGAAAAAGTTGCGGCTTATATCCATTTACATGATCTAAGGAGACGATATAGTGATCTGCTTAAAGATGTACTTTCACCAAGTCGAAATTATCATCTTTGGCAAACAGAGTCTCAAATCTCTTTCGCCAAGCTTAGTTGGGAATCAATTCACCTACCACCACCAGTGGTGAAGCAATTAGAGTCAATCCGTGGGGTTACAGTAGCTCAACAGATTCAGGAGGAAATTCACTCTGCCGAACCAACAGTGGAAGAAACTTTAGTTCCAGATAAAACAAAGATCGAAGAGTTGTTTGTGGCTGACGAATTGATTGTTGATTCCCTTGATGAGTTGATTCCATCGTGCTTCTTTGATGACAAAGCAGATCCAACCACTGACGCAGCCGAATATTTGATTCCTTCGTTTTTCTTCGATGAAGAGAAAGAAGATTCAATAGTCGAATCAATTCCAACCAGGGCTGTGAACGCTGTTGTGGATGAGTTCGAGAGGAAGAATCTGATTTTGAGTTTTCACAAAATTGGTGAGTTTTTTTCAACTATTCTCAATTTATCTCGTAACATATTTGATCCAGGAAAGTCTCTAAAACTCATTAAGAGGCTTTGTTATCTGGCTGGTGTTTCTGAATTTGGTTTTAATACAATTACTTCATGTTCTTTTGCACTATGTGTTTGTTCAATTTTATTGGATGAAATTGGTAGAAATTCTGTGTGTGAGTTGAATTCTAAGAATGGGTACGAGTCAGATTCATGGTTAAGAGATCAGATTGTTGGTATGTTGGATAATGGTAGTGTTTCGAGTATCACCTGGCAGCTATTTGTTAAAATGCTTCCACTGGATAATGTATATTGTGAGCACCAAATTCATAAACATATAGGCCAACTTGTTGATTCTCGCTTGTTATTCGATCGAGGAAAAGAGATCAAGCTCAGTTTAGGGAATTCTGATTTTGCTAAATGTTATTATGCATTTGAGTCTCAGTTTGACGTGTGCTTGAAATGGTTGGATGAATACTATAGACAACTAGTTCAAGAGTTGATTTACAGACATGGGTATCGATTCAAATTGTTGTTTATGAATTCAAGTGTGTTGGTATTTGTTAAAACTGGTGTTGATGTAACTAGTAGTAATTTATTTGTAAGAATGCCACAAAGAGTTAGTGTGTGGATTTTACTTCATGATGGTATCTGTTTTTATTTCCATTAAGACTTTCCTCGTTCCTTCTTTGACCCTGGTAAAAACAAAACTATATCCAGTTCTTCTTATGGAGGACAATTGTTTCTTCAATTGAATTCTAGGCTTGGGTGTCAGTCAAGTTTGTTGTTTATAAGTTCAGTTGGAATTGTTTTTATTAAGGATGGTGACAATGGCCACAACAGTTCTACCAAGAAATTGTGGATGACGGTTGTCGTAACTGAAAAGATCTATATATTGATTGACAAAATGGGTACCGCAAGTTACAAACTAGTAGTTTCCGAGCGTCTTTTTATTATCATCAAGTTTGCTCACTGGATATATGATCAAGGCAAGGTGTTATTTAGTACAGGGTATTCTTATTTTGCTGGTACTTTTGAATGTTGTGTCGATACAATTACTTCTTGGGTCACTGTGCTTCTTGTATCCAAATGGACTGCTGCCTACAGTTACGAATCTGTTTATCAAGCTGATTTTATTCTAAAATAAGTTGAAGTAGCAACATTACATCTGCTGCTTCCAGTGGTTCACATTCTATTGGTGTTGATGTTTGGCGTGTCCTCACAGTGGGAATTAAGTTTTTGTCTTATGAGCTTCGGAGTGCATGGAATATACCTCATAAGGTGCTTGTTGGAGTTTACTTCTCTTTTGTCGGGCTTGTAAGCTCATATTGTACCTCAGCTGGCAATGTCGTGGGCTAACTTAGGATCATTAGATCTAAATGGGGAAGAACTTAGCTATAAGGAGTCGAGTCCAGAATGAAACTCTTAATCCAATTTTAATCAAAAACAATCGTTTATTCGATTTTTAGGTTGTGTTCGCAAGAATTGAGAAACTTGATTCTTTGAATCAAGTGGTTATTATCCAAATCTTGTCACCGTACTTCCAGGTACATGACAGTTCTCTTCCCCCGAAAATCTGTTGGAGTTTGTAAACTTGTTACAAACTTATTCCGGGTACTTAAGTTCGCGTACCTAGTCCGCGTACTTAGGTTGGTTATATTCTAAAAACGATTGTTTGTGAACTTACACTTATATTAACTAAGGAATTCAAGTTTGCAAACCGTGGCTATAAAGTTCATGAATCGATTCGAGTGAATCAAATCGTTTTTGCTTCGATTTTGTCTTGTATACTTCTATAAGATCTAAGCAATTGAACAACTCTCTAACTAGTTCATTTGAGTCATTTGAACTAGTTATGGTAAACAAGAATATGGTTAATATGAAAGTGCTCATATGGATAACCATTTGGTTAACTATTGTTGAACCAATAAATGTACATGTTTGGGTACGGTTACACAAACCTAAAAACGTGCATTTCATTTGTGTGTAATGATAGGTGTAGAATACACCGTATTTACTATCTAGTAGTTACGCTTTCTTTGCTATTTTTCTTGTGAATTATGTACTTTACGTGTGTTTTGAGTTATTAGGTACTCTGGAGTCATTGGGAGCAAAAGAAGGAGAAAGCATCCAATTGGAGCGAAAAGGAGCACAAAGGCCAGTTCACGTGCACTGCTATTGAGAACCGAGCCTAGCCAGCAATAGGAGGCGAACACCGCAGCTTAGTCTAGAGAAGCATGGAGCAGAGAACCTTGGTGGCCCTTAATAATGAGTGGGTGCTTATAGTTTTTGGTTACCCCTTATCTTACCAGTTGGGATGGATAAATCCAGATTCTTACATAATACCTAAAATTCAGAGAAGAAGTTTATTTCTTCTTCTTCATCGATTTTTGTCTGTGAGGGCGGCACCATCATGAGACTGAAATTGGTGGTAGTGAAACTAGTGGTTGCCGATGATGGAAGATCGATGTATGGCTAGAGATCGAGATGTGTAATGAGCTGAGATTAACAGTTCCGTTTAGAGCCAAACTCGAGAAGGAAATAGGGTTCGAAGCAAGAAATCGAGAGATGGTTTTTGGCAATGTGAAGATTCGAGGTCGGGAATAAAATGAAGAAGCGATGGCGATTGAGATGCTTGATTTGTTTTGATTGGAATTTGCGGTTTGGAGGCTTTGTTCTTTGTCGATTTCTGAGATGAAGGAAGATTGAAATCGAGAAATCGGAGGAGAAATCAGTGAGGATATGCCGCTGCTGCTGTCGAGAAAGACTGGGTTTGATCTGAAATTAGGAATGAAGTTGTAAATCGGAGAGGGCTCTGAGAAGAATGAGCTTATGGTGGATTTGGTTGAGCTCTGATTGGGTTGTGTGGCTGCTGGTGATGGTGGTACAGGAAAGCAGTATGACAGAAGCTAGAGATAAGAATTAGCAGCTGAGCTTGCTAGAATGGCTTTGAAGCGAGGGTATGGAGATGTGGGCGTGTGATTGTAGCCGAGTACGAGGAAAGAATGGGTTTGTTACTTGAAATGTGTTGAAGCCGAGATAGGTTGGATGGATTAGATTGATAATGGTTATGGGATGCAAATCCATTCAAGTTCTGAGATGAAGAATAAGATTGAGTCTATGGGCTTCTGAGCTCGAGCCGCTCCAATGGGGTTTTGAGTTAATTGGGAATTAGAAGCTAGGGTTGATTGAGAGAAGAAATGAGTGGTTGAGTTGAAAACAGGGAAGGTGGTAATGGTCTCAGATTGGAGTGCTTGTGTTGCTGTGGAGGTGCAACTACGGATGGTAGTGATGCTATCTGAGGTTAAGCTGGTGCAGTAATTACGGGTTTTGAAAATGTGGATTGCAAATGGAATTATGGAGCTAGTGTTTGTACAAAGAACTTCGGGTGAAGTTGTGGAGTAGAGCAGACTTGGTTGAAAGCTGTGGGGTTGCGGTGGTGGTAAGATGCTCGAAATGAGGCAACAAAGTCTTTGATGTTGCTATATTTATGCCATGGCTGAGATGGTGATGGTGATAGGGAAGAGCTGGTGCTGCAACTGGTGCAGTGAGGTGGAGTTGCTGAGTTGCATCTTAGTAGTAGGGTTCGAGAATGAAATTTTGTGATGAATTGTGGCTCAGATGGAATTGCAGGTGGTAATGGCAGTCGGATGGCTGTGCAGAGATGAATGTATTGCAGTCATAGAACTGTTTTGATGCTGCAATACAGATGGCAAAGGAATCGAACGGAGTAGTTACTGGTGGTGTGATATGGCCTGAGCTGAATTGAAATGGAGATGCAATTGGAGAGTGAAATGGCAGTGCATCTTTTATATTGCAGGGACTGGTGGAACCAGATATGAAGCTGTGATGCTCTGGTGGTGTGTTGGGAAGAGTTGCACTTGCTGCAGGGAACTGAAATGAGGTTTGTTCTTGAACTGAGGAGGTGATGCTGTTGCTGCTGGTGGTATTTGCAGTGTGGCATGAACTGTGCAAGGTTCTTGTATGAGATTTAATTGGGCTTACAGTGATGCAACTGAGCTGAGGTGCAGCTGCAATAGGATGCAGGTGTTGCAAGCTGGTGATGTGTGTGGCTCTGGTACAAGGATGATGGCTGGCAATGAAGTAATGACAATGATGGTGCATCAGTGGCTTGTCCTGGCAAATGGCATGCAAAATGGCTTTGGCCAAAACCAGTCAGGCTGAGTTAGACTTTGAGTCAACTCAATCAGCCCCTGATTCACACAACTCGGTCTGACTTGAGTTGACTCGACCGATTCGCCTTGACCCGGTTGACTCGCCCGAGTTGACCCGTTGACCGGTGACCGGGCGGACTTTGCCGGTCACCGGAGCCGATTTCCGACCACTCCTCCGGCCGATTTCCGGCCACAATACCAGTTTTCCGGCGACGATTTTTTTTGACGTATTTTCTACACGGGTCTCTCTCTTATGGGCTTGGTGGATTTTTATCTATTGGACTTTGAAGGCTTGACCTAATTTTGGAAGGGAGGAAAGGCTATAAAAAGAAGAATTCTACAACTTTTGGGATATCATATCTTATTCTTGGAACTTTGGAGAGCCGTTTTTGGTTGCAAAACTAGGGTTTGCTTTTGTTTATCTTCTTCTTTATTCCATTGATATTTTTGGTGATGAACTCCATAGCTATGAGTAGCTAAATTCTCTATTATTGGTTAAGGATGTAGTCCGATTTCTAAAACTTGTGTTTGCTTTATGTATTAGTTTTCTCTCTTGATTATCGTTCAATTCTCTACTATTTTTATGATCACATGATTGAAGTATTGTGATAGGATTATGGTGTTTGATTAGTTAAGTGGCCAATTAATTGAACTTGCATCTTAGTCCATAGCTATTTTAGGGTTTCTCATCAAGCGATAACCTTGAATACAAGTAGCATGATATGTTTACGGTTTGTAGTGATACACTCTCGTAATCATATGTAGAGTTTGACCATTGTCCGAATTGTTTTGCGCAACGCATGACAATTGCATTGATTAGCCTATTTACGAAACTTAATGCTCCTAGGAATTGAACTTGATTAGCGCAAGGCGTTAGGTTATTCTTTAGGTAGGATTCACATACACGCCCTAATGTGTGTGTTGATGAACTTGAGAAATTAATAGATTATCTTGCTTTCTTGATTCTCTAGGCTTTTGATAACACAAGAGATTAAATCGTAATTCTAATCATATATGCAAGCACATGTCTAAGATTGAAGATGAATTCCTTGACCAATATCTCTCTCTATTGATTACTTTCTACAATCTACTTTGCTTTTAATTTGTTTTTATTGCTTAAATAGAAATAAGAAATCCCCCAATTGGTTACTTTAAGAAATTGATTACGAAATAACTACAATCGCCTCTCTGTGGATACGAACTCTTTCTTATCATATACTTTAGGAAAGTGAAATTATATTTGTGTCGGCTGACAACCGGTCAAATTTTGGCGCCGCTTCCGGGGAGGCATACGGCTAGTTATTAAGTTTTTAGTTTCTTTTTACAATTTCTACTTTCATCTTTGCTTTTTGTTTCTTGTCTTGTTTCTCACTTGTTTGCGAGAATTGTTTGCAGTTACCTAATCTCTGGCTTCTAAGGATTGGAATTATCCAAGGTGCGGGATAGCTACTCGACGCGGCACAATACTCCAACCAAGTCAAGACACAACGGACGAGCACGAGTTGGAAGTAGGAGAAGAGATTTTCCGACAACAAGAAGAAGGAAAAGAGGTTCCAATCGTAGAGGAACCACACGTGGAAGAAGAAGAAGCAATGGGTGATGCAAATCGTTCACTCAAGGAGTTGGCGTCTCATAGGCTTGATACACAACAGGGGTGTATTCAAACGAACTCTACTTTTGAGATAAAGCCGGGTTGCTTAGAGAATTACCAAAATTCCATGGCATGGTGAATGAAGATCAAAACAAACATATTTTGGACTTCCACACCATTGTCACGGCTATGATTCCAAAGAAATGTTGAGGCGGATGGTGCTATGTTGAAGGTTTTCCGTTTCTCTTTAATGGATAGTGCTAAGGATTGGTTGTACTATTTACCTCCCGGAAGTGTCACAACATGGAATGGGTTGAAGAAACTCTTTTTAGAGAGATATTTTCCTGCATCCAAGGCTACTCAAATTCGCAAGGAGATTTGTGGGATGAAGCAAAACGTGGGAGAATCCTTATATGAATGTTGGGAACGATACCGGAGATTGGTTGGAAGCTGTCCTCACCACCAATTCGGTGACGCTATGATTATCCAATATTTCTATGAAGGACTCCAATCAAGTGATAGGAATCTCCTAGACGCTGCTGCGGGTGGTGGTGCACTAGTTAACAAGACGGTGGCACAAGCTAGAGAGTTGATTGAAAACATGGCAGCGAACTCACAACAATTCTTGAGCCGTGGGTCGGATGTGATTCTAAGAAGGGTGAGTGAGGTGAGCGAGGTTGAGGAACTTCGTCAACAAATGGGTAACATGAACGCAATGCTTCAACAAGTTGCAGCCCTTGCGTGATACCAAGTTCCTCTCAATCTTATGAAGATGAGAAAGCTAATGCGATCTTTCCAAATCAACAAAGACGGTATGATCCCTACTCCAACACTTACAATCCGGGATGGAGAGATCACCCAAATTTTAGCTATGCCAATAAGCAAGGAGCGATTCAAAAACCTAGTTTCAACAACCCGAGTGGATTTCAACCTCAACAACAACAATTGCAGCCGAGATAACAATTTCAACAACAACAACAACCTCAAATGGGGTCCAATATGGAGGAGTTGCTGAAATCTTTTATGCAAAGAACGGAGAGTTCGGTTAAGGAGTTGCAAACTCAAGTTGGTTCTATGGCTACAGAGTTGAATCAATTGAAGGCACAAAATGGTGGGAAACTCCCTTCTCAACCTATCAACCCAAAAGAGGGTGTCAATGCAATTACGTTGAGAAGTGGTACACAACTTGTGCAACCCGAAGTTCTTGATTCGGGCGCGGTGGAAACACCAAAGGAACCTGTTTTGGAGGAGAAAACCGAGGATTCTCCCCAAACTTCGAGGTACCTATTTCTAACTCTAAAACTCCGGTTTCTACTTATGTTCCTCCTTTACCTTTCCCTCGCAGATTTGCAAATTCCAAGAAGGCGGAACTAGAAAAGGAGATTTTAGACATTCTTAAGAAGATCCATGTGAACATACCACTCATAGATGCAATCAAGCAAGTTCCAAAGTATGCAAAGGTGTTGAAGGACTTATGTACCAATAAGCAAAGGCTCAAAGGTAATGAAGTGATTAGTGTAGGGGAGAATGCTTCGGCAATCTTACAACACAAACTCCCACTTAAGTGCAAGGACCCTGGAAGCTTTGACATTCCCGTCACAATTGGTAACACCAAATTTAACAAAGCTATGTTGGACTTAGGTGCTTCCGTTAATGTCATGCCTGCGGCTATGTATAATTCACTTGATCTTGGTCCTCTTAAAAAGTCTGGTAGCCGATCGTTCTAATGTCTACCCAATGGGTATTGTTGAGGATGTTCTTGTGCAGGTTAATCAACTTGTATTTCCAGCGGACTTTTGCGTGTTAGAGATGGATGAAGGTTCACCGGACTCGTCTCTTCCATTGCTACTTGGGCGTCCCTTCATGAAAACGGCGAAAACCATTATTGATGTTGACAAGGGAACGCTAACTATGGAGTTTGATGGAGAAATAATACGTTTCAACATTTTCGAGACGATGAGATATCCTAGTGATGTCCACTCTTGTTTCTCCATTGATGTGATGGACACATTGGCGCAACAAATGTTTGAGTTGAATGGTGTTGATACTTTGGAAACCGTGCTCACTACACCTATTGACAATGGTTATGCGTATAGTGATGAGATGAAAGAAACCATTGGTTCTCTTGACTCATTACCGGAAAAATCAGCAATTAAGAATATTTCATATGCTTCTTTACCTTGCAATAATGAGAAACTTGTGCCATCTATTGTTAAATCTCCAAGTTTAGAATTGAAACCTCTTCCAAGTCACTTAAAGTACTTGTACTTGGGTGACAACGAAGATTTACCCGTGATTGTTTCTAACGAGCTTAATGAATTACAGGAGCAAAAACTTCTAAGGGTGCTAAGGACGTACAAGACGGCCATAGGATGGACAATCGCCGATATCAAGGGTATTAGCCCTGCCGTTTGTATGCATAAGATCCGTGTGGAGGATGATTCAAAGCCTACAAGGGAAGCACAACGTCGTTTGAATCCTCCCATGATGGAAGTTGTGAAAAAGGAGATACTCAAGCTTTTGGACGTGGGTGTTATCTACCCCATATCCGATAGCAAGTGGGTAAGCCCGGTACAAGTGGTACCAAAGAAATCGGGTGTGACGGTGGTGGAGAATGATAAGAATGAACTTGTCCCAACTCGTGTGCAAACCGGTTGGAGGGTTTGTATTGATTATAGAAAATTGAATGCCACCACTAGAAAAGATCACTTTCCGTTACCTTTTATTGATCAAATGCTTGAACGTTTAGGCCGGACACTCTTACTATTGCTTTCTTGATGGCTATTCGTGTTATAATCAGTTGTGATAGCACCGGAGGACCAAGAGAAAACCACTTTCACTTGTCCTTTCGGTACTTTTGCTTATAGAAGGATGCCTTTTGGCTTATGCAATGCTCCAGCTACTTTTCAAAGGTGTATGGTAAGTATCTTTTCTAATATGTTGAAAACATAATCGAAGTGTTCATGGATGACTTTAGTGTCTTTGGTGATTCATTTGACCTTTGCTTGAACAATTTGTCTCTAATCCTTGAACGATGTGTTGAAACAAATCTTGTGCTAAATTGGGAGAAGTGCCATTTCATGGTAACTCATGGCATAGTTTTAGGCCATATAATATCTTCTAAAGGCTTGGAAGTCGATAAATCTAAGATAGACCTTATTCGTGCTCTAACCCCTCCCACTACGGTGAGGGAGATACGTTCTTTTCTTGGTCATGCAGGTTTCTATCGTAGATTCATCAAGGACTTTTCCAAGATAGCATCACCACTTTGTAACCTATTGCAAAAACATGTGGTTTTTAACTTTGATGAGAAATGTATGGCGGCATTCAATCGTTTGAAAGAACTTTTGATTTCAGCCCCTATCATTAAACCACCGGATTGGAGTAAGCCCTTTGAGCTTATGTGTGATGCTAGTGATTTTGCGGTTGGTGCGGTGCTTGGGCAGCGTGTGGGGAGCTTCCTCATGCTATTTATTATGCTTCTAGAACGTTAAATGAGGCCCAACAAAACTACACAACCACTGAAAAGGAGTTATTAGCCATTGTTTTTGCTTTAGAAAAGTTTCGCTCTTATCTAATTGGTACAAAAGTTGTTGTATTTTCTGATCATGCAGCGCTTAAGTACTTGCTTACAAAGAAAGAGGCGAAACCGAGGCTCATACGATGGATTTTACTCTTGCAAGAGTTTGATCTTGAACTCAAAGACAAGAAAGGGATTGAGAACACCGTTGCGGATCACTTGAGCAGACTTGTCAGGACAAGGAGACTATCCCGTTGCGTGAAAGTTTCCGGACGAGCAACTATTCTCAATTGCCTTTGGAGAACCATGGTACGCTGATATTGTTAATTACTTAGTGTCTAAACAAATCCCAAAGAACTTGTCTCGTCTTTGAGAGGGACAAACTTAAGAAGTTAGGAAACCAATACATATGGGATGATCCATACTTGTGGAAGCATTGTAGTGACCAAGTAATACGTAGGTGTGTTCCCGAAATTGAATTTAACTCTATCTTGTCTTTTTGCCACTCATATGCTTGTGGAGGACAGTTTGGGAGTAAGAGAACCGCTCTCAAGGTATTAGAATGTGGTTTCTTTTGGCCAACTTTATTTAAGGATGCACATGCATTTTGTATCACATGTGATAGATGTCAAAGAACCGGCAATCTAGGTGCTCAAAATCAAATGCCGCAAACTATTATTCAATTTGTGGAGGTTTTTGATGTATGGGGAATTGATTTTATGGGCCCTTTTGTCAATTCTAATGGGAATTATTATATTTTGCTTGCTGTGGATTATGTCTCGAAATGGGTGGAAGCTAAGGCCTCCCCAACTAATGATTCTAAAGTTGTTTCAGATTTTGTGCAAGCTAATATATTTGCAAGGTTTGGAATTCCAAGGGCTATAATTAGTGATGGAGGTTCACACTTCAAAAACAGGTTTTTGCAAAGCTTGTTAAGGAAGTACAATGTGTCGCATAGGATTGCAACTCCTTACCATCCACAAATAAATGGACAAGCCGAGGTGTCTAATCGGGAGGTGAAATCCATTCTAGAAAAGACGGTGAATCCAACAAGGAAGGATTGGAGTTCGCGACTTAATGATGCTTTGTGGGCGTATAGAACCGCATATAAAACACCTATTGGGATGTCTCCTTTTAGGCTTGTTTGTGGTAAACCTTGTCACTTACCCGTGGAAATTGAGCATAAGGCGTTTTGGGCTATTAAGCAATGCAACATGGAGTTGGATGGTCTTTGGAAAGCAAAGGAAGTTACAACTTCAAGGGCTAGAGGAGATTCGCAATGATGCATTTGAAAGCTCACGGATTTACAAGGAAAAGACGAAAGCTTTTCATGATAATATGATTACAAAGAAACAATTTTGCATTGGGCATAAAGTGCTTTTGTTTAATTCTCGTTTGCAATTATTTCCGGGTAAATTAAGGTCACGTTGGATTGGACCTTTTATTGTGACTAATGTGTTTTCTCATGGTGCAGTGGAAGTTCGTAGTTTAGCTACAGGTAATGAACTTAAAGTGAATGGGCACCGGTTGAAACCATATTATGAGAACTTCTCTTCGGATGTCGTGGAAGGAGTTAATCTTGTGGAAGTACTCCCTCTGGAGGAGTCATAGAAAGCAAGGAGATAGTCGGGCCGACGACTTTAAACCAAGCGCTAATTGGGAGGCAACCCAAAGGATGAGTATTTCTTGTCGTGTATTTATTTCTTTTCTTGTTTTTAGTTTTTTTTTTCTTGTTTTGTTTTTACTTTGTTTTTGCTGATTTCTTGTTGGGATTTCCCACCTTGACTTACTTTGGACGATTCAATTTCCATTGAGGACAATGTAAAGTTTAAGTGTGGGGGAGTGGTTTATGTTGTAAGTTTTTGCAAATTTTCAACTTTTTTGTGAACTAGTGAATAAGAAAACTCCAACTTGTAGTTAGTTTAGAGTCACATAGTATACATGTTGCTAAGATTACATCGAAATTCTCATGATAGTGACTGAACTTAGAGATGACAGAGAATATGATCGGGTTTCTTAATTGTATGAGAGTTAAAGTTGGATTTAACCATGCCAGTGGCAAATAAGGTGCAGACTGAATTCGGTATTAGAACAAAGATCCCCTATAGTGGATACTACCCATGTTACATAATGTGAGGCACCAACCTTCAATTCTTTGTACCTGTCTAAATTTGTGCTTTTAGAGTGTGTTTCACCGTACGTAAATTCCGGGCAGAATGGTGAGCTGTCCAACTTCCCACCATAGAAGCACTATTTTGATCTCTTGAGTGCTATTTTTATCAACCATGTTGGTGACATCGAATTGCTAACTTACATACCACTTGTGATCTTGTTCGCAGCTTAGCACCATCCACCTTATCTCTCTCTACACCAACAGGTCTATAGAAACACCATCATCATCAACAAGAGGAGCATCACAAATTCGAAGGAAAGTTGAATACGTTCGAGGTTTACAAGCAACAGTACAGAAATGGGCAGATTTCAGATTTGAGTAAAGCAACAAAACAGGGGCAGAATTTTTATAAGTTGAAGACTATAGTACAAGAGCGGAAATTATCAAGGATGAGAATTCGAGAAGTCTATGATATCAAGACATATAAGTTGTGAAGATTCAAGCGGTAAAGTACTTACACCATGGCATTGTACTTACATTTTCATTTTCATTTTTATTTTTATTTTATTTGTATTTTACTTTCTCTTGTCTCAAAAAAAAAAAAAAAAAAAAAAAATCGAAAAGAAAAAAAAAAATCGAAAAAAAAAAGAGACAAGAGAAAAATGTTATTTTTGTATTTGTTTTAATTTTGTCTCAAAAAAAAAACGAAAAAAAAAAATGTGGGTTTGTATAGTTTGTTTTTATTTTTTTTGTATTCTTTCAATAAAGCCTATGGAAAGAAGGAATATCTATAATGAAGTTTCAAGCGACAAGGAATTAGAGGAAAGAATCATATTGTCAAGATTCTACGAAGTTCAAGAGTTATCATCAAGTGTTGAAGACCGAAGACGAAGATGAAGACACCGATAGAAGACCGAAGACGTTTCTATGGATCTTTGTGAGTGGTGCTAGCTGCACGCCGAACGGATAACGAGGTAAGTAAGCATATTCCCACCTTCGTTAAATGGTTGATTTCCTTTCGAAGAGATCGTCAGAAAAATGGGTTTTCGAAAATTATAAAATATGTGGGTTTTCAAAACATTCGGAGGGTTTTGCCTTCCTGCCATTCAACGTGTCTCAGGATTCTCTCTTCATTCCAACCTGGACACATGTGTGACCCATAAAAAGCTGTTTATTATTGAGAGCAATTTCATAAAACCCTTTCTTGCGAGGCGAGAGTCGAGACTTTTGATCACTCCGAACCCGAATTTTAGTCGAGAAGGGATGGTTATCTCTCTCTCAACTTTTAAGAATGAGATTGTGTTCATTTATGTGTCTAACTTCTTATGACTAGTGTGCAGAATTTCTATGTCTTCTTAGCGCGTTGGATACTATCATTTCGGAGAACTAGTAAGTTGGAAAAATAGGTTTTGTGGGTATATCTCTAGTAAACCCTCACGAGACTATAACTCGTCCACTAGGGACACCTAGAGGTTTAAAGGCTTGTTATTTATGCTAAAAGTGACCGTAGCCTCGACGACACGGAGTTGTTGTATTTTATTGTTTTGTTTGATTTGCTCGAGGACTAGCAAAGTCTAAGTGTGGGGGAATCTGATAGGTGTAGAATACACCGTATTTACTATCTAGTAGTTACGCTTTCTTTGCTATTTTTCTTGTGAATTATGTACTTTACGTGTGTTTTTGAGTCATTGGGAGCAAAAGAAGGAGAAAGCATCCAATTGGAGCGAAAAGGAGCACAAAGGCCGTTCACGTGCACCGCTATTGAGAACCGAGCCTAGCCAAAGAATATGAGGCGAACACCGCAGCTTAGTCTAGAGAAGCATGGAGCGTAGAACCTTGGTGGCCCTTAATAATGAGTGGGTGCTTATAGTTTTGGTTACCCCTTATCTTACTGGTTTGGGATGGATAAATCCAGATTCTTACATAATACCTAAAATTCGTAGAAGAAGTTTATTTCTTCTTCTTCATTGATTTTTGTCTGTGAGGGCGGCACCATCATGAGACTGAAATTGGTGGTAGTGAAACTAGTGGTTGCCGATGATGGAAGATCGATGTATGGCTAGAGATCGAGATGTGTAATGAGCTGAGATTAACAGTTCCGTTTAGAGCCAAACCTGAGAAGGAAATAGGGTTCGAGCAAGAAATCAGAGATGGGTTTTTGCAGCTGTGAAGATTCAGGTCGGGAATAAAATGAAGAAGCAGTGGCGATTGAGATGCTGGTTTGTTTTGATTGGAATTTGCAGTTTGGAGGCTTTGTTGCTGTCGATTTCTGAGATGAAGGAAGATTGAAATCGAGAAATTGGAGGAGAAATCAGTGAGGATATCCCTTCTTCTTTGTCGAGAAAAGACTGGGTTTGATCTCGAAATCGGGAATGAAGTTGTAAATCGGAGAGGGCTCTGAGAAGAATGAGCTTCGGTGGATTTGGTTGAGCTCTGATTGGGTTGTGTGACTGCTGGTGATGGTGGTACAGGGAAGCAGTATGACAGAAGCTAGAGATAAGAATTAGCAGCTGAGCTTGCTAGAATGGCTTTGAAGCAGCAGGTATGGAGATGTGGCTGTGTGATTGTAGCTGAGTACAGGGAAAGAATGGGTTTGTTACTGAGCTGTGTTGAAGCTGAGATAGGTTGGATGGATTAGATTGATAATGGTTATGGGATGCAAATCCATTCAAGTTACAGATGAAGAATAAGATTGAGTATATGGGCTTCTGAGCTCGAGCCGCTCCAATGGGGTTTTGAGTTAATTGGGAATTAGAAGCTAGGGTTGATTGAGAGAAGAAATGAGTGGTTGAGTTGAAAACAGGGAAGGTGGTAATGGTCTCAGATTGGAGTGCTTGTGTTGCTGTGGAGGTGCAACTACAGATGGTAGTGATGCTATCTGAGGTTAAGCTGGTGCAGTTGGAATTACAGGTTTTGAAAATGTGGATTGCAAATGGAATTATGGAGCTAGTGCTTTACAGAGAACTTCAGGTGAAGTTGTGGAGTAGAGCACTGGTTGAAAGCTACAGGGTTGCAGCTGGTGGTAAGATGCTCAGAATGAGGCAACAGGTGCTGATGTTGCTATATTTATGCCATGGCTGAGATGGTGATGGTGATAGGGAAGAGCTGGTGCTGCAACTGGTGCAGTGAGGTGGAGTTGCTGAGTTGCATCTTAGTAGTAGGGTTCGAGAATGAAATTTTGTGATGAATTGTGGCTCAGATGGAATCGCAGGTGGTAATGGCAGTCGGATGGCTGTGCAGAGATGAATGTATTGCAGTCATAGAACTGTTTTGATGCTGCAATACAGATGGCAAAGGAATCAAACGGAGTAGTTACTGGTGGTGTGATATGGCCTGAGCTGAATTGAAATGGAGATGCAATTGGAGAGTGAAATGGCAGTGCATCTTTTATATTACGGGGATTTAGTGGAACCAGATATGAAGCCGTGATGCTCGGTGGTGTCTCAAAGAAGAGTTGCACTTGTCAGCAGGGAACCGAAATGAGGTTTGTTCTTGAACCGAGGAGGTGATGTTTGTTGCTCTTGGTGGTATTTGCGATGTGGCATGAACTGTGCAAGGTTCTTGTATGAGATTTAATTGGGCTTACAGTGATGCAACTGAGTTGAGGTGCAGCTGCAATAGGATGCAGGTGTTGCAAGCTGGTGATGTGTGTGGCTCTGGTACAAGGATGATGGCTGGCAATGAAGTAATGACAATGATGGTGCATCAGTGGCTTGTCCTGGCAAATGGCATGCAAAATGGCTTTGGCCAAAAACCAACTCAAATGAGTTAGACTTTGACTCAACTCAATCAGCCCCGATTCACACAACTCCGGTCGACTTGAGTTGACTCGACCGATTCGCCTCGACCCGGTTGACTCGCCCGAGCTGACCCGTTGACCGGTGACCAGGGCGGACTTTGCCGGTCACCGAGCCGATTCCGACCACTCCTCCGGCGATTTCCGGCCACAATACCAGTTTTCCGTGACGACTTTTGGACGTATTTTCTACACGGGTCTCTCTCTTATGGGCTTGGTGGATTTTTATCTATTGGACTTTGAAGGCTTGACCTAATTTTGGAAGGAGGAAAGGCTATAAAAAGAAGAATTCTACAACTTTTGGGGATATCATATCTTATTCTTGGAACTTTGGAGAGCCGTTTTTGGTTGCAAAACTAGGGTTTGCTTTTGTTCATCTTCTTCTTTATTCCATTGATATTTTTGGTGATGAAGTTCATAGCTATGAGTAGCTAAATTCTCTATTATTGGTTAAGGATGTAGTCCGATTTCTAAAACTTGTGTTTGCTTTATGTATTAGTTTTCTCTCTTGATTATCGTTCAATTCTCTACTATTTTTATGATCACATGATTGAAGTATTGTGATAGGATTATGGTGTTTGATTAGTTAAGTGGCCAATTAATTGAACTTGCATCTTAGTCCATAGCTATTTTAGGGTTTTTCATCAAGCGATAACCTTGAATACAAGTAGCATGATATGTTTACGGTTTGTAGTGATACACTCTCGTAATCATATGTAGAGTTTGACCATTGTCCGAATTGTTTTGCGCAACGTATGACAATTGCATTGATTAGCCTATTTCAAAACTTAATGCTCCTAGAATTGAACTTGATTAGCGCAAGGCGTTAGGTTATTCTTTAGGTAGGATTCACATACGCAGCCCTAATGTGTGTGTTGATGAACTTGAGAAATTAATAGATTATCTTGCTTTCTTGATTCTCTAGGCTTTTGATAACACAAGAGATTAAATCGTAATTCTAATCATATATGCAAGCACATGTCTAAGATTGAAGATGAATTCCTTGACCAATATCTCTCTCCATTGATTACTTTCTACAATCTACTTTGCTTTTAATTTGTTTTTATTGCTTAAATAGAAATAAGAAATCCCCCCAATTGGTTACTTTAAGAAATTGATTACGAAATAACTACAATCGCCTCTCTGTGGATACGAACTCTTTCTTATCATATACTTTAGGAAAGTGAAATTATTTTTGACGCATACGACAGCGATCATGTAACAAGCTAAGTTTTCGATCTAACGGTTGAAAGATATTAGCTTGAATATAATTAGGTTTTCATCTAACGGTTAATATTGAATGCTTTGTTACTAAACTAACATTGATTGTAAACCCTGATTTGAAAGACTATATAAAGGAGAACCCTAGCAACTGGGAAACCTAATCCCCGCAGCTCCTGTGTGATTCTAGTTGTATAAGCTAGAGTCGATTCTCCTTTAACCTTAGGTTTCTACCGAGACCCTGTAGGTTAACGACTTGAAGACTTCATTGGGATTGTGAAGCCAGACCGATACTACTTTCTTGTAGTTGTGTGATCTAATTTTGATGTTTCTATCGGATTGAGTACAATCGTAAGGATTGGCTTGAGATTGATATCTCCGATAGGCAAGATATAAAAGTAGTCACAAATATCTTCATCTCATCGTTTGTGATTCCATAATATCTTCTTTCGCTGCGTCGATTAAGATTATTGTGACGTGATTGATAATACTAGGTTGTTCTTCGGGAATATAATTCCGGGTTATCAATTGGCTCATGTTCACCTTGATTTATCAAAAGACGGAACAAAACTCGTAGGTATTTCTGTGGGAGACAAATTTATCTATTATCGTATACTTTTCTGTGTGATACAGATTTGTTTATTAAAGTCTTCGACTTTGGGTCGTAGCAACTCTTAGTTTTGGGTGAGATCAGCTAAGGGAATCAAGTGCGTAGTATCCTGCTGGGATCAGAGACGTAAGGAGCACAATTGTACCTTGGATCAGTGTGAGATTGATTGGGGTTCAACTACAGTCCAGACCGAAGTTAGTTTGTAGTAGGATAGTATCTGTAGCGGCTTAATACAGTGTATGTTCATTCTGGACTAGGTCCCGGGGTTTTTCTGCATTTTAAGGTTTCCTCGTTAACAAAACTTCGGTGTCTCTGTTATTTCTTTTCCGCATTATATTTTGTTATATAATTGAAATATCACAAAGTTGTGCGTTAAGTTCAATCAATTAGAATATCCAACCTTTGGTTGTTGATTTACATTGATTGACACTTGGATATTGGTCTTTGGTACCATCCAAGTTATCTCTCTTATATTTAATTAGACCCGCAGATTTCTATTTGCTTGAGTAAGAATTAAATTGATAGATCGAGATAATATAACTCTTTGATATACTTTATTAAGATTGAGTCTAGTTGATTCTCTTGAAAGTATATTGGAGTTAGTCCATACAGATTGCTAATCGAAATATTGGGTGTGGTTGTACCCCCGCTTTTTCAATGACCTTAATATTCAATCTTATACTATGTGAACCCTTATGGTTTGGGTGACTTTTTGATTTAGCGGGATTGAGTTCTAGCCCATGTTGGTAGGCTGTATCAAAGGATCAAAAGGGGTTCTGATTGAAACAATATATGAAAAAGTAACAATATGTTGAATCATTTGGTTTAGCATAAAAGCATATGTGTTTCGGGGTTTCAACTTTTGCATTGCATAAGTTAAAACCGATTTTCAACCTTTCTCTGGTAAAGGTTGGTTGTTGTTGTTCTTTTGTCTTGCAAGAGGATGACAACACAGTGATATTTTGGTATCAATTCTCCCCGGGAATATGCAAACATTAATGGAGAAGAGGATGTGGAATTTGAGGTAACGAATTTGTTAGTTAATCGTTTTCCTGTTTAAGAAAAGCCTGATTTTATTGCATATATTTTTCTTTTGCTTAACAAAATTTCGGTACAATTAATGTTTATTCCATTGTTTGTGTATGGATGTGTGTGTGATTCAATTATTTCCGGTTAAGAAAAACTATTGTTATCTTTCTTTATTGTTTGGTATCAATTGTTTAGGCTTACGAACTTTCGGTGCAATAGCTGTACTATAATGACTATGTTTGTTTCAATTGCTTCCGGTTGGTAAATAATTATGCAAGTTGATTTATTTGGTTTGTATGAATTGTTTATGGCTTAACAAAAGAAAAGGTTTTCGGGATGAATTGTTTAGTCCAATTTGATTCCGGATAAGAGAAACTAAGTTAATTCTGATCTTAGTTAGACTTATCAAAGTGGAGGTTTCGGTTATTCAAGTCTAATCGAATTCCTTAACAAGAAATGCTAGTTTACTAACATAGTACTTGTCTTGTTTAAAAGTGAAAGGTCTAAGTTATTATCTGAATAATTAGAACCTGATGAGAAAAGTAGAGTCAATTCTGATATTTATTTTGGTCTTATCGAACAAGCGATTGTATTTGTTCAATCAGTTTAGCAAAGGAACTAAGGTTCTTAGTCGATTTTTGGTTTGCTAAACTATTGGGGAAAATTGCTTCGGGCAATTATTTCCTTGCTAACATATCAAAACAAAATTACTTTGTAGTTTCGGTTTTGATATTGGTTATCAAAAATGGTGTGTGGAACCCTCGTGCTTAACTCTTATAGGTTGCAAGTATTTTGATATTTGTGAGATCCTTTCAGTTTGTCTTTTATTTGCTCGTACCTTTGTCATTTTGTGACAAAAAGGGGGAGAAATATATGGAGTAAACAAGTGATATTGATATTGATTTGTATTGATTTGGTATCACTAAGGAAAGTACATTAGTGCTTAAACGTTATATCTAACGAAAGTAGTAAAGCATAGACTAAGGGGAAGTAGCATATCATATTGATAAGCGAATAAAAAAGACGTGCGGATTAAAATCTACCTATCTTACCTTTAGGGGGAGTATCAGCTTTGTTATTATAATGTCAACAACGGCATTTGTGGATTGAATGTATACAGGTTATTGTGCTGTTGAATTTGGGAATCAAGCGTATGTATAATGAATTCTTGTAATTTGTTTATCTATATGATGTAAGAGTTTTGTCACTAAAATTGACAAAGGGGAGATTGTTAGAGCATTGCTCGTTTGAACCCACCAAGCGTTGGTATGTCAAGTTTGGCAGTCATATTTTAGTGAATCAAAACTCATTTAAAGAGTCGCTTGATTATTTACTAGAGTCAACTTCGTATAGGTTAGCTTGAAAGTATTAGGATATGAGACATTACAAGTATTACGTGAAGACTTGAAGAATGTGAAGAAGTAAGGATCTAAAATGACGACATCATCCTTCCACTTGAGGTTAGGAATATTTGACTTGAACTGTTTCATTTCCTAACGTATCTTTCAAGTTGTGCATATTGAAAACATAACTGCGAAGCTATGAATGATTATACTCTAGTTAGACGTAGTATTAAGGAATACAATATGAACTATAACGCTTATCTTTTGAACTTCGTATATAAGACATCGACATAATCCTATGAATGCTATTATTTATGGGTATGGGGTGAAGATTTCGTCCTAGGAAATAATGTTTTACATTCGTTTAAAGGAAGTAAATTCATAAACTTGTTTTGTGAATCAAAAGGGAAATCGCTAGGCTTATTGGTATTTGTTATTCGTTGCAAATCTTTTGAATCACCAATATGTGTGTTTAGTATAACCGCTCATAACTTGT
Organism: Papaver armeniacum; assembly: GCA_023531295.1. Taxonomy (NCBI): domain Eukaryota; kingdom Viridiplantae; phylum Streptophyta; class Magnoliopsida; order Ranunculales; family Papaveraceae; genus Papaver; species Papaver armeniacum. The sequence continues at coordinate 195,105 of JAJJWW010008311.1, read as the reverse complement.
TTATGTATCTTGGTAAAACTATTCACAAGGCCTGACTTTTGTATTGGTATGACTTTTATTAGTGAAACTGATCTTAAGTAATCACCTGAGATGGTATGATCGATTTATTGTAATTGGTATGACTTACTCTAGACATTGGGGAACCGATCCTAGTAAGAGGTGCAACAGATCACAAAAGGGGAATCGATCCTTGTAAGAGGTGCAGCAAGTTTCTAGTTATTGGGAACCGATCCTATGAACATGTTCTACACGTTTTTAGTTCTAGCGAACCAATCATATGGACATGTGCACCAAATACAAGTTAGATACCATATATATATGGAAACTGATCCTAGTAAGAGGTGCAACCGATCACAAAATGGGAATCAATCCTTATAATAGGTGCAGCAAGTTTCTAGTTATTGGGAACACATCCTATGAACATGTGCAACACATTTTTAGTTATTGGGAACCGATCCTATGGACATGTGCACCAAATATAAGTTAGATACCATATATATGTGGGAACCGATTCTAGTACCTAGTCAACCAAGTTTGGGTAACTAGCGTGACTAATTCTATGAAAAAGGATAATCACATAGTCCTTGGAAGTCAGATGAACCAATTCTAAACTCGTTTTGGAAGTGTGGAAAATCGGTTCCAAGACTGTAAATATGAAAAAGGATTTACAAAGTAAAGATGTTGACACACTTTGAACATGTTCAGTAACGCTTATCTTTTATTGTTCAAACATATTCCTTAATAGCTAAAGGACAATCCCGGATCGAAATAAATTGAGAATCTTTTAATTAAGGTTTTTAGTTTTATTTGCTTTTAATTTCCAGCAATTAAAATGCATATCTTTAGAAAATAAAAATTGGTAATGTGCATTTACTAATTGGAGATTTTCTAATGAGATTTCGGTCAATATTTGGACAAAGCATTTCCAGGAATTATGGAAACCGAATTTGGAAATATATTGCATATCTTGAGAATATTTTCGGTTTTGGAAATTCCTTGGTGTCCAAACTTCCTTGGTCTACAAATATTGAAGTTTGCATTACAAGCAAACTAATCCTCAGAGCCAACAAAACTACCTTGTTGTGTTGTTACTGGTGGAGCCGTCTATTCGGAGAGGAAAGTAACCTAATTAGGCGAAATCTCTTACGGCCGCTTGTTTTAAAGACTTCTTTGGGATTGGGAAGCTCTACAAGTAGCGTTGGTGGGAAACTAGATAATTGCAGTTTATTATTAGTTTTTGATTGATTTGATTGACTAACGGTTGTTGAACTTTGATTGCACCTAGTTTGTTTATGCTTGAGAATCTTCTCTTCTGATTTAAGATTCACTCAAACTAGATCGAAGTTTCGACGGGGATCTTTAGACTGTTTGTAGATCTAAAGACGTCTTGTGATAATCCATTGTTAACAGACTCCGTTCTGTGTATGATTGATCACAAGAGATTCAAGATTATTGTGTGCAGGTGTTTATTGAAGATCTAAGAAGATTTGAAGACGAAGAAGATTTCTGATTTGGGTTCATAATATTTGGTGTGCACAAAATTTGATCGGCTGGAAAAGGATCCAACTATAATCGGTTTATCTTTGTGATAGATTTGATTGATTAATTGAGTAGATCAGAATCAATACAATTTTGTGTGATTCAGAGTATTGATTGCATAATCTTAACAATTACTTTGGTAGTTGTTGAAAAGATAGATCTAAGGACCTGACAAAGGAGGTTATTGGGATAAACGGAAGAGCCTTTTGTCAAACTCATATCACTTGATTGAAAAGATTTTTTACCGAACAGATTTGTTGTTCCTTTACTGTTTGGAATACGAACCAAAGGAATTGTTCCAAGTGCGTGACTTATTACAAGTTGGAGGCGCATGGATACATACGGAACTAGGTGAACTATAGGTTTAGTTGCTTGGTCTCAACTATACAAAGTTGGTTTAGATTGTATATAGCGGCTTAATCCTGAAAGTATTCAATTCTGGACAAGTCCCGGGGTTTTTCTGCATTTGCGGTTTCCTCGTTAAAAAAATCTTGCATTGTGTTTTACTTTTCTATTTCCGCAATTATAATTGTTTTTATTATAATTAGAAGTAAAATACACAAACGTTAATTTATATTTACTTGATAGCAATCCTATTGTGTTTGGTTAAATCCGAACCTATTATCAAGTAAACATACTTCGTTGTTGTATTGTCTCGATCTTGTATCCATAGTCAATCACACAAGTTATCTTGTTGTCGTTTTGTCTCGATCTCGTATCCATAAACGATCACACGAAGTGTGAATCGATTAGTTGTATTGTCTCGACTCATTCCATAGACAATCACTTTCGGAGAAAGGACTTATAGGTGGAAAAGTTTTTAAAGAGTCGCTTGATTATTTACTAGAGTTAACTTCGTATAGGTTAGCTTGAAAGTATTAGGATATGAGTGATCGTTATTTTCAATGATGTTGCAGTAATAGTTCGTTCAATACTTGTGAAAGCAATAGAATTTAGACTTAATGAGACTTAAAAATAAACAAAACTTAATATAAAAAGTGATTTCAAGATTTAAAAATAGACCAAGGCTTCGGATTCCATTATTCCTCCTAATTGATTGGTTTATAATGATATTTCAAGAATTATTATTAAGCTCTTTTTCTCATTAATTCACTATTAATCTATAAGGTGCCCAAACCTTAATTGTAATCCCTAAGCATGAATTATCAAAGAATTGATTCTAAGCATAACACATCGAATTGATTCACAACTAATTAAGAAAACCAATTTTATCTTTATGTTGATCCTAGTGAATTAAATAAAATAAATAATTAAAGAAATTGTAAAAGAAATTACCAATCAAGCATGAGTGAATAGTTTCCTTCGGTGCCTCAGTCACCGGGTAATTTAGCCGCTCATCATGTTGAAAACCCTCTCAAAGAATTTATTTATGCTCAAAAACGGTTTACAAATGATGAATAAGGGAGAAATGATGAAAAACCGGGTTTGTAACAATTATAGTTGTTACAAACCAAATGTTACAAAGAACGATATAAGAGAAGTGTCACTGTCACTGTAGCGTAAACGACTGTCACCAGGCGTCTTATGTTCTTCGAGCTCTCTTCAATGGCAGCAGCAGCAGATTTTCGAACTTTCGTTTCTTTGCTCTGTTATCTCACCAATCACTCCGCCCCCCTCCTACAACTCCTCAGCACTCTATATATACTCAACAGGGCTTCAAAATCGCTGTGATAACTCCGGAATAATCCCCAATTACTCTGCCAGACAAGGGAATATATTATTTCCTTTTCTTCTCCTGCACGCATCTTACACCTGTAAATTCTCCTTATTTATCTCTGCCACGCTCCAATCTGTTTCTCGAGTCAACAAACATGTGCAGAACTTGTTCCAACTCTCTAAAACTCATGTAATCCCGTTAAATACCTCTCTTGTGAACGTGGATCTCTGATTTCTTCTCTCGGATTATCCAGCCAAAATTAGTCGAACAAAAGGGACATACCAACCCTGTTTTAGCTAAGAGGAACAAACCCAATCAAATTTAGCCTTTGAATCTCACTGAAACGCCTCCAAAATACAAACCCTAAAATCTGTTTTCTGAAGAGCCACTTTTCTCGCCAGTTTTGAAATTTGAAAGGTAGGTATGACCTCCCCCTAACAGACATGGGGGTGCGAATAACATGTCTCCAACTGAGGTGCCCCTTATAAATTGAGGTTCCCCTTATCCAAAAGTGAGAGTCCGAATAACACGTGTCTTCCGGGTGGTTTAGACAACTTTTCGAGCCGATTTTCCCAAAATGTTTATTCTCCAAAAATACCTACACACATAAAACACCATAATAAGTACAAAAATGAGCACTAACAATGTAGAAAATTGAGGACAACTTAGACATAAAAATGTGTCTATCAAATACCCCCAAACTTATTATTTGCTAGTCCTCGAGCAAAAAAAATAAAATCTTAACTCACTGTCGCAGGCATCGCGATTGCACTTAGCGCGTGCAACAAGCCTTTGAATCCCTAGGTGGCCCTAGTGGCCGAGTTATAGTCTCGGGAGGGTTTACCAGAGGTGCACCCACAAAACCTGACTTTTAATTGGTCACAAGTATCCAAAGAGCTATGAGGACATACATATTCTCAACTTATCGCCAAGTAACTAGAATGCCAGAGAAATTAAAGGTATCAGCTCTAAAGCTGAATAAATAATAGGGAGACACATCCGCAATACTACTAGATAAAGAGATATCCGTTATACAGCTCGATAAACATTGTAAGATGCATCCGCTTTACAGCTGGATAAGATTAGGAGAGAGATAAAGATGAGAGGGACATCTGCTAAATAGCTGAACTAATTACGTGTGATGAGTTGAACCAGTGTTAGAAAGATCTTGTGCCGGATGGAAAACGGACTAACAAAGAAACCACTATGCATCTCTCTTCGAATTTCTCATAGTGCTCAGTAGAAACAACGTCTTCTTCGACTTCAACTGTTGATGATAAATTCTCGAACCTCGTAGAACCTTGACAATTAAAATTAACTCTTCTCTTCGATTTCTTGCTTAAAAATTCCTTATAGATTTCTACTTCCCTATGGCCTTATTGAACAAAAAGGTAGCTACAAAATTTAAAACTTTTTTTTTCATTTTTTTTTATAAGAAAATAGAGTAATAACAAGACAGAAAATTTACATGGCCATGAAAGAAGGACTTTAGCACTTGGATCTTCGCAACTTGTAATGTCTTGGTATCATGAACTTCAACAACTTATATCGTTTAATTTTCTTTGCTCTTATAACTTCTTGTAACTAAGTCTTAAACTTTGATTTTGAATTCTGATTTTCTATTGTTGCTTCTAAGCCTTAAACGTCTTCAACTTTCTTCATATATTTTGATGTCGCTCCGCTTGTTGATGATGATAAGTTTCTACTGAGAGAGAGTCGTAATCCAGTAACTAAGACTATATTGTGAGGTTGCTTTGTCTTTCTGGCATTTCCTTCTGGCCTAATTGCCTTTTCATCATGGATGGTTAGGTCCATCACGATTACCCTCTAAAAAGAACACGTTCTCTCCTGAATGTCAAAGATCTCAATGTCTTTTTCTCTAATGTCTCAGTAGAATGTTATCCCTAGTAATTCCAATTTCCATCTTTTCGGTGAGAAACAGTATGTAAACTTAGCTAACCGGATACTATGTGACGCTAGAAGTTTCAAAAATGCAACTAACTAAAAGTTCTTCCCCACCCCCAAACTTGAATCTAACATTGTCCTTAATGTTTCTAATGAAAGAGCAGTACCAAAAGTAAAATAACACGAGGAGAAGTTGGAAAGATAGTACCTGGGTGAAAAGAGAAATCAAAAACTAATATACAACATACAATCACCTCGATGGTCAATCAAGGGTAAGCAGGGTCCTCCAGAGGGACCTCCTCAATATCACTTGTAGGAAAGGGCTCTAAAAAGGGTTTCAATCTATGACCGTTAACCTTCGAAGAACTACTACCATCCGATGTCTCGATCTCAACAGCTCCATGAGGAAAAACAGTACAGACCACAAAAGGACCGGTCCACCGAGAGCGTAACTTCCAGGGGAATAGATGCAAACGAGTATCATACAGAAGAACTTTTTGACCTGGAGAAAATGACTTTCTTAAAATATTTCTATCATGCACAAGTTTCATTTTTTTCTTATACTCCTTAGCACTATCGTATGCATCTCTACGAATATCTTCCAACTCATTGAGCTGGATCTTCCTATGGGATCCTGCCTTGTCAAGTGAAAAGTTTAGATGCTTAATAACCCAATATGCTCTATGTTCTAACTCAACAGGGAAGTGACATGCCTTGCCATATACAAGTCGATAAGGTGACATTCCAATGGGGGTATTAAACGCAGTACGGTAAGCCCATAAGGCATCAGTAAGCCTAGACGACTAGTCTTTCCGATTAGGATTAACTGTTTTCTCTAATACATATATACGTTTTATCTCCCTATTGGAAACCTCTACTAGACCACTAGTCTGTGGATGATACGGGGTAGCTACCATATGTGTAATACTATATATATTTCTTCATCAAAAGCCTAAAAGGTCCATTAAAAAAGTGCGACCCTCCATCACTAATTATAGCTCGCGGTGTACCAAAACGTGTAAGTATATTATCTTTCAAGAACTCAATCACAACCCTCTGGTCATTGGTTTTACACGCAACCGCCTCAATCCACTTAGAGACATAGTCTACAGCGACAAGGATGTATAAGTTACCAAAAGAATTAGGAAACAGAGCCATAAAGTCAATACCCCACACATCAAAGACCTCAACAACTAAAATAGGGTTCAAGGGCATCATGTTCCTACGGGAAATGGTTCCTAATTTATGGCAACGTTCACAAGTAACACAAAGAATCGTGGGAGTCTTTAAACAACGAAGTCCAAGAGAAATCCATACTTGCAATATCTTAGCAAAGAATCTTCTTAGCACTAAAGTGACCCCCACATGCATGATCATGACAAAAAGAAATAATACTGGACTGGTCACTCTCAGGTATACATCTCCTAATAATCTGGTCTGGACAATACTTAAATAAATAAGGATCATCCCAAAATAAGTGCTTAACCTCGGCTAAAAACCTAGAATGATCTTGTTTACCCCAATGTTGGTGCATTCGACCAGTAACAAGATAGTTCACTATATTCGTATACCAAGGTAAACAATTGTTCATCAGGAAAGCTATCCCTTATAGGAAGGGAATCATCAGGGGAATCAACAACTAGCCTAGACAAGTGATCTGTTACTACATTTTCGGCACCCTTTTTGTCTCTAATGTTTGGAGAAAACTCTTGCAACAAAAGGATCCACCTAATCAATCTAGGTTTTGTATCCTTCTTAGACAGAAGATATTTCAAAGCATCATGATCAGTATATATTACGACCTTAGAACCTAAGAGATAGGGTCTAAACTTGTCTAAGGCAAACACAATGGCTAACAATTCCTTCTCTATAGTGGTATAGTTCAACTGGGCATCATTTAGAGTTTTTCTAGCTAGCATAGTAAATCACATGAAGTAATTTGTTTTCTCGCTGACCTAGCACAACACCAATAGTATAATCTGAAGCATCACACATGATCTCAAAGGGTAGGTTCCAGTTGGGTTCCTGGACTATGGGGGCGATAGTGAGTAAAGTCTTAAGATTCTCAAAAGCCTCTAAACAAGCATCATCAAAGACAAACTTAACATCTTTTGCAAGCAAATTGCAAATAGGTCTAGAAATCAAGCTAAAATCGTTAATGAATCGACGATAAAAACCTGCATGCCCTAAGAATGACCTAATATCTCTTACGGTTTTTTGGACCTGTAAAGTCTTAATAAGGTCAACTTTGGCTTTATCTACCTCTATACCCTTAGAAGATACGATATGCCCTAAAACAATTCTTGATCGAACCATGAAATGACATTTCTCCCAATTAAGCACTAGATTCTTTTCCTTACACCTAATAAACACTAGTGACAAATGATGCAAGCACTCATCAAAAGACGAACCAAACACTGAAAAATCATCCGTAAAGACCTCTAAGAACCGTTCTACCATGTCAGAAAATATGCTCATCATACAACGCTGAAAAGTCGCAGGGGCATTACATAGCCCGAAAGGCATGCGTCTATACGCAAAAGTACCAAAGGGACATGTAAAAGTGGTTTTCTCCTGGTCTTCCGGGGCTATAATGATCTGATTATAGCCAGAGTAGCCATCTAAAAAGCAGGAATGACTATGTCCATCTAATCTCTCTAGCATCTGGTCGATGAAGAGAAGGGGAAAGTGGTCCTTCCTAATGACCTTGTTCAATTTCCTATAGTCAATACAAACACGCCAACCCGTGGTCACTCGGGTTGGGATTAATTCATTGTTATCATTCTGGACTACGATGTACCGGATTTCTTGGGAACAACCCGAACGGGGCCGACCCACTTCTTCGTCAAATGGGGTAGATAATGCCTGCATCTAACAACTTAAGAACCTCGGTTCGAACTACTTCTTTCATATTAGGGTTAAGTCGACGTTGCATCTCCCTAGAAGGTTTGGTGTCTTCCTCTAAATAAATCTTATGCATACAAACAGTAGGACTTATACTCTTAATGTCTTCCATGGTCCACCCTAAAGCTTCCTTGTTGTTTTGAAGGACAATTAATAGCCTACTTTCCTGATTACTATCCAGTTCGGATGCTACAATCACATGTAAAGTTTCAGATGGGCCTAAAAACACATACTTCATGGTATCTGGTAATGGTTTAAGGTCCAACTTAGGAGGCTCTTCTAAAGAAGGAACTAGGGCAGACTTAGAAACTGGTAGTGGTTCGAACTTAGGTTTCCATCCATTACTAGTATCTAACAAAGGGGTTGAATCTAACAAAGCATTCACCTCATTAATCATATAATCATCATCAAAATCAATCCCAAAGTGAGCTAGGCATTTCTCTAATGGATCTTCTAACAAAGTGTTTGGTAATGACTCCTCGACTAATGTTCCTATCATGTTTACCTCTTATATGCTTGAGTCATCTAGTTCAGAGGGTAGCTTACTAATATTAAAAATGTTCAACTCAATAGTCATATTACCAAAAAACAAATTCATAATACCGTTTTGACAGTTGATGATCACATTGGATGTAGCTAAAAACGGGCGACCTAAAATTACCGATATCTGGTTCTCTGGGTCAGGGACAGGTTGGGTATCTAGGATAACAAAATACACTATATAAATAAACTTGTCGACCTCAATAAGAACATCCTCGATCACACCACGAGGAATTTTTACGGACATATCAGCTAACTGAAGTGTCATCTGGGTAGGTTTCATCTCACCAAGTCCTAGGTTAAGGTACACATGGTAAGGGAATAAGTTCACACTGGCTACTAGATCAAGCAACGCTTTCTCAACACGGTATTTACCTATTGTGCAAGAAATGGTAGGGGACCCTAGGTATTTATACTTAGGAGTAGTGGTATTCCGAATAATAGAACTCATGTGACTAGCTAGAAAGGCTTTCTTCCGGACACTAAGCTTTCACTTTCGCGTGCACATATCCTTAAGAAACTTCGCATAGGTGGGAATCTGCTTAATTGCATCTAATAATGGAAGGTTGATAGTTACCTGCTTAAAAACCTCCAATATATCATTAAAGTTGGACTCCCTCTTAGTTGGAACTAGCAGCTATGAGAATGGGGCTCTTGGAACAAAGCCGGACTCATTAGGACCCTCATTGGTCTCTTTAGCGACTCTATTAGTCTCCTCATTTTCTGGCTCAGAAGGGTGAACTACATCATGTTCACTTTCAGGCATGGCGACCTTATTGTCAACTTTCTTTCCACTCCTAAGGGTTGTAATAGAATTCACATGATTGTACGATTTCTCTCCTTTGGGGTTAGGATCAGTATGACTAGGGAACCTTCCATCTTCTCTCTCACTTATAAACTTAGCTATTTGGCCGACTTGAAGTTCTAATTTAGCAAGAGTTTGGGAATTATTCTTCAAATTCTGCCTGGTTTCTTGTTGAAAGCTAAGGTGGTTATTTGATAATATTTCATGGTTCTTTGCTAACATAGTAAGAGTTTCTTCTAAGGTAGAGATCTTTTTCTCAGAAGGGTTCTGAAACTGGGCTTTACCTGAAGGGTTCTTATTATAACCAAAACCTGGGGGAGGCTGAGAATTACTAGACTAACCTTGACTCTGGCCCTTAGACCAAGAAAAATTAGGATGGTTTCTCCAACCAGGGTTGTAGGTTTCTGAGTATGGGTCAAACATTTGACGGTTTTCAAACCTAGAGTTGTTATAGATAGCATAGGCTTGCTCTTCACTAACCTGACCTTCCCAAAACGAGTTATCGGGCTCTATTCCACAACTAGAGACTTGATAGGCTCTATTCCTAGCATCAGGTTCAACAAGAGACCTATGTTTAGACTGATTCAATTCCAAAGCTTCTAACCTTCTAGACAAAGCAGCAAACTTAGCATCTGATCCAAACCTCGTATCTACCACATTGGTGCTACTCCTATTAACCAAGAGTCTTTTAGGGGGTTCAACACAAGACTCCCACTGTTGGGATTTTTCAGCTATATCTTCTAAGAAGGAGAATGCTTCATCAGCGTTTTTACTCGTGAGCCAACCAGCTTACATAGACTCGACCATGGCTTTGGTCGAATAGTCTAAACCGTCATAAAGAATTTCAACTAGTTTCATTTTCTCGAACCCATGGTGAGGATATTGCAACAAGAGATCATTAAATCTCTCTAAAAACCTATAAAGAGATTCTCCTTCTTGTTGCACACATGAACTAATTTTCTGCCTAAAAGAAGCGGTTCTATGTTTAGGGTAAAACTTTAAATAGAAAGCAGCAGTAAGTTCGTCCCATGTTTCTATAGACTTAGATGGTAGGTTATGCAGCTAGGGCTTGGCTTTATCTCTCAAGGAAAAGGTGAACATCCAAAGTTTCAAGACTTCATCACTAAGGTCTTTAATCTTAATTGTTCCACAAACTTCTTCAAAGTCCCTAACATGAAAGTAAGGGTATTCATCGTCTTTTCCTAAGAATATAGGGACCATCTGAAGGATACCAGGTTTCAACTCATAATTAGCCGTAGAGGCTGGCAATTTAATGCAAGATGCTCGGTTGGTCCTAGTCGGGTACATGTAATATTTCAAAGTAGACATTGCTGGCACAGCTGAAGTACTAGGGGTACTTTCTTCACGGAGAGACATATTCTCAAAACTGAAGTTTCCAAAAACGGGGCTCTCAAAAGAAGGGTCTTCGAGCTCCCCGCTTCCACAAGAAGAATTACTAGGTTTTTCACTAATCAATCGACCTAGATTGTCTCTTTTCCAAGCCCGCTCTCTAATAACCTCGGGCATACACTAGAAGAACAAAATTAAAAAGAAAAAAAATCCTAAAAGGAAGGGAAATTCTATGCAAACACAAACAAGGCTAACTCCGCCACAGCAAACCTACTGATTTCTAGCAAAAAAAAGCATGATGGCTCCACTTAGATTTTTTCTAGACCAGCTTCTAATCCTTCGAAAGGGAATTCGTTACAATTTAAGTAAACCTCTCTGGAATCAGTCTGAGTTAAAGTAAGTTGAATAGAGACAAGGGAAGCTCAATGGAGCTTTGACACCCAGGTCTCACTGGCAAAACATTCACTTGGGTTACAAGGCGGCACGCTCAACTTACATTAACCATCATGAACTTCAAAGTATGCTTAAAAGAGCAACCAATATTTTTCGAACGACTTTCCTATTAAGCTCGTTACCATATCGGTCTCATTCTAGTCAGTATTTTAAGCTTAGGTTCGCGTTTGGTATCGTTTTCCTAAGGCGGGCAAGAAGAGAACGGTGATGAAATCCGAACCCTTGTCTTGTATGGCCAGTTCTTGCCCTTTACTAGAAAATAAATTTGTGTTCAGTCCTCAACATATAAGCATACGAAGGAAGATAGTAAACCCGCTGACAGGGGATTCACGGGTGTTTCGATAAGCTTACCTCCCGTACCAGACGGGCGAATAACCGTTGTAGTCGACTCGGGCCACAACTCCTATGTCATGTACGAACCCGAGGGGCCGAGGAAATATCGTAATTGTCGTCCTTCTCTGCAAATAATTTTAATTTTAATTTCACCCTTCCTTAGGGTTTAAAAAAAATAAAAATAATGTCCAAAGTCCAAAGTCGAAAAAGTAAAGTCCAAAATAAAAAGATAATTACAAAAATAGAGAATATCCTAATACAAATTCTAAAAGCAAGAAAGAATCTAAAAGATAAAAAAAAAAAATCTAACAAAATTCTCTTTTTTTTTTTCTTTTTTTCTTCGTTCTTTTCGCTTTGTCTTTTGACTCCAAATCTTTAAGTGGTCACCAAAAGCTTTGGCAACTCCTTTTTCTTTCGCTCCGAGATCCAAGAATCTGTAATAAAAAGACAAATACCCAAAAACGTAAAATAGAACAAATGAAAAAACTAAAAAAAAAATAAAAACTAAAAACTCTAAAAATTCTAGCCTAAAGACAAGTCCGCGTCGGCGCGCCAAAAATTGATCGTTATTTTCAATGATGTTGTAGTAATAGTTCGTTCAAGACTTGTGAAAGCAATAGAATTTAGACTTAATGAGACTTAAAATAAACAAAACTTAATATAAAAAGTGATTTCAAGATTTAAAAATAGACCAAGGCTTCGGATTCCACTATTCCTCCTAATTGATTGGTTTATACTGATATTTCAAGAATTATTATTAAGATCTTTTTCTCATTAATTCACTATTAATCTATACGTGTCCAAACTTTAATTGTAATCCCTAAGCATGAATTATCAAAGAATTGATTCTAAGCATAGCACATCGAATTGATTCACAACTAATTAAGAAAACCAATTTTATCTTTATGTTGATCCTAGTTGATAAGCGCATAATTCATATATATTTAGTGTCAATTCCATGCTAGTATTTGTTGGGTTTCTTGCAAATTATTGTATATTACGCTTGTTTTCTTTTGTTTGTGTTTTATTAGATGAATCATCCAAAAGAAGTGGAAATAGCTACAAAAGTGAAGTCACGAGTGAAGAAGGGCCAAAGACCCAGTGGAACTCGTTCAAATGGAGGATTTCTAGTCATCATTTTGTAGAGGACAAGAATATGAAGTCAATGGCAAAAGAACAAAGTCATTCTGAGTTCGTATGAAGAAGATATGAGCAAAAAAAGAACTCGGAATGCAAAAAGGGCAAAATGGTCATTTGAAAGGGCAAGTGCTATTGGCACTCCTAATGTACGTTAAGGGGCATCCAATCTGTTAAGGGGCTGCCATTTTCAAAGGAATTGCAAGCCAGGAGTATTGTGTTAGAATGTTTCTCTTCACACCGGATCAACAATGATTAATTTTTCACGCAAGAAATTCTTCTAGACGACTTTCAATGTTAATCTAATGCGAGTTTTGTGGATCGTACACGGCCTGACGATGAAGGCTTAAGAAATTTAGTTTAATATACAACTTTACATAGAGAAAGAAAAAGAATAAAGAGAGAGGAAAGGTTTTTATTTTATATCTAGGGTTTACCCCTTTAGGGAAATCAAGTTTTCTTCTTCTAATTCTTCTTTTATATATTTTTATGGGTTTTAGTAAATCCATGTGTAGCTGAATTTTACCGATTACTGAGATGATTTCAAAGTCTGGTTTATGAAACTTTAATTCTTTTACAAGTTTATTTTAAGTTGATTTTTTTCTTGTCGATTGTCTCTATTAATTTTAGTGTCTAAGATTATTCTTTGGGTTGTTCAATTGGCCATTTGAATTAACTGATAATAATTCTTATACTAGTATTGGGGTTGGTGATACGTGTAATAGTCACTCAATTCCATACACAAGTAGTACATCATAAAAGCCGATGGAGGAATTTTGTTAAGCAATTGTGTATAGAGATGACACTAGTAAGCAGACCGAGCTTATGCGTCGGATGCTAGGATCAACCTAATTCACAAAACGCATTTGATGGTTTACACCTTGAGAGCTTATTCATGGTGGCTAGGATGGATAAAATGCGGTAGTCGAGCACTTCCGTATCCAAAGTGGCAACAGGAATTCCGGGGGATAGCGAGCTTATTGCTATTCTACGGTTGGTGACAATGGAAATTCTACAAGAAAATAAACAAGTACTTTTATTAAGTTTCTTTCCAGTGACGCGAATGATTCCTTAATTATCTTTCTTTTTATTTGTTATTCTTTTCATTTTACTTTAAACCAATCCCTTTTCTTTTACTTTATTTTGCTGATCAAATAACCTATCAATTACACAGCTCTGTGGGAACGATCTCTTACTACCGCTATATTACCAGTTAATTAGTGGGAAATATCTTGAACAATTTGTTGCACTTACGACACGCATCACTAGTGAATTGAATAAAATAAATAATTAAAGAAATTGTAAAAGAAATTACCAATCAAGCATGAGTGAATAGTTTCCTCCGTTGCCTCAGTCACCGCGTAATTTAGCCACTCATCATGTTGAAAACCCTCTCAAAGAATTTATTTATGCTCAAAAACGGTTTACAAATGATGAATAAGGAGAAATGATGAAAAACCGGGTTTGTAACAATTATAGTTGTTATAAACCAAGCTGATATAAGAACGATATAAGAGAAGTGTCCCTTTGTCAGAACGTAAACGATCACACCAGACGTCTTATGTTCTTGAGCTCTCTTCAATGGCGGCGAGCAATGATTTTCGAACTCTCGTTTCTTTGCTTTGTTATCTCACCAATCACTCCGTCCCCATCCTACAACTCCTCAGCACTCTATATATACTCGACAGGGCTTCAAAATCGCTGTGATAACTCCGGAATAATCCCCAATTACTATGCCAGACAAGGGAAGATATTCTTTCCTTTTTCTTCTCATGCACGCGTCTTACAGCTGCAAATTCTCCTTATTTATCTCCACCACGCTCCAATCTATTTCTCGAGTCAACAAACATGTGCAGAACTCGTTCAAACTCTCCAAAACTCATGGCAATCCCGTGAAATACCTCTCTCGTGAACGTGGAGCTCTGATTTCTTCTCTCGGATTATCCAGCCAAAATTAGTCGAACAAAAGGGCCATACCAACCATGTTTAGCTAAGAGGAACAAACCCAATCAAATTCAGCCTTTGAATCTCACTGAAACGCCTCCAAAAATACAAACCCTAAAATATGTTTTCTGAGGAACCACTTTTACCGCCAGTTTTGAAATTTGAAAGGTAGAGGATGACCTCCCCCTAACAGACATGGGGGTGTGAATAACAGGTCTCCAATTGAGGTGCCCCTTATAAATTGAGGTGCCCCTTATCCAAAAGTGAGAGTCCGAATAACACATGTCCTCCGGGTGCTTTAGACAACTTTTCGAGCCGATTTTCCCAAAAATGTTTATTCTCCAAAAATACCTACACACACATAAAACACCATAATAAGTACAAAAATGAGCACTAACAATGTAGAAAATTGAGGACAACTTAGACACAAAAATGTGTCTATCAATGAGACATTACAAGTATTACGTGAAGACTTGAAGAATGTGAAGAAGTAAGGAGATACAACGACGACATCATCCTTCCACTTGAGGTTAGTAATATTTGAATTGAACTGTTTCATTCCCTAACGTATCTTTCAAGTCGTGCATACTTGAAAACATAATCTATGGGAGCCGTGAATGATTATACTCTAGTTAGACATAATATTAAGGAATTACAATACGAAGTATGACGTCTATCTTTTGAACTTCGTATATAAGACATCGACATAATCGTATAAATGCTATTGTGATTATGTATGTGTATGGGTGAAGATTTCGTCCTAGGAAACAATCTTTTACATTCGTTTAAAGGAAGTACAATTCATAAACTTGTTTTATGAATCGAAAGGGAAATCGCTAGGCTTATTGGTATTATTATTCATTGCAAATTTTAGGATTACCAATATGTGTGTGTTTAGTATAACCGCGCATAACTTGTTTATGTATCTTGGTAAAACTATTCACAAGGCCTGACTTTTGTATTGGTATGACTTTTATTAGTGAAACCGATCTTAATTAATCACCTGAGATGGTATGATCGATTTGTTGTAAGTGGTATGACCAACTCTAGACATTGGGGAACTGATCCTAGTAAGAGGTGCTAACGATCACAAAAGGGGAATCGATCCTTGTAAGAGGTGCAACAAGTTTTTAGTAATTGGGGAACCGATCCTATGAACATGTGCAACAAATACAAGTTAGATACCATATATATGTGGGAATCGATCCTAGAACCTAGTCAACCAAGTTTTGTTAACTAGCGTGACTAATTCTAGTACCCACGTGGAGTTAGAACCGAAACTTGTTTTGGTAGAACCATGAAACCCATGATTGGTGATTTGAGAGGATAATCAATCACGTAGTTCTTGGAAGTCAGATGAACCAATTCTAAACTCGTTTGGAAGTGTGGCAAATCGGTTCCAAGATTGTAAATATGAAAAAGGATTTACAAAGTAAAGATGTCGACATACTTTGAACATGTGCAGTAACGCTTATCTTTTATTGTTCAAAGATATTCCTTAATAGCTAAAGGAGAATCCCGGATCGAAATAAATTGTGAATCTTTTAATTAAGGTTTTTAGTTTTATATGCTTTTAATTTCCAGCAATTAAAATGCATATCTTTAGAAAATAAAAATTGGTAATGTGCATTTACTAATTGGAGATTTTCTACCGAGATTTCAGTCAATATTTGGACAAAGCATTTCCAGGAATTATGGAAACCGAATTTGGAAATATATTGCATATCTTGAGAATATTTTCGGATTTGGAAATTCCTTGGTGTCCAAACTACCTTGGTCTATAAATATTAAAGTTTGCATTTTGAGCAAACTAATCCTCAGAGCCAACAAAACTACCTTTTTGTGTTGTTACTGGTGGAGCCGTCTATTCGGAGAGGAAAGTAACCTAATTAGGCGAAATCTCTTACGACCGCTCGTTTTAAAGACTTCTTTGGGATTGGGAAGCTCTACGAGTACCATTGGTGGGAAACTAGATAATTGTAGTTTATTATTAGTTTTCGATTGATTTGATTGACTAACGGTTGTTGAAATTTGATTGCACCTAGTTTGTTTATGCTTGAGAATCTTCTCTTCTGATATGAGATTCACTCAAACTAGATCGAAGTTTCAACAGGGATCTTTAGACTGTTTGTAGATCTAAAGACGTCTTGTGATAATCCATTGTTAACTGACTGTTTGTGTGTGATTGATCACAAGAGATTCAAGTTGATTGTGTGCAGGTTTTTATTGAAGATCTAAGAAGATTTGAAGACGAAGAAGATTTCTGATTTGGGTTCATAATCTTTGGTGTGCACAAAACTTGATCGTCTGAGGATCCAACTATAATCGGTTTATCTTTTTGATAGATTTTGATTGATTAATTGAGTAGGTCGGCATCAATACAATTCTTTGTGATTCAAAGTATTGATTGCATAGTCTTAACAATTACTTTGGTAGTTGTTGAAAAGATAGATCTAAGGACCTTACAAAGGAGTTTATTGGGATAAACGGAAAAGCCTTTTGCCAAACTCATATCACTTGTTTGAAAAGAGTTGTTATCGAACATATTTTTTGTTCCTTTACTATTTGGAATACGAACCAAGGAATTGTTCCAAGTGCATGACTTATTGCAAGTTGGGGGCGCGGTGGATACAAACGGAACTAGGTGAACTATAAGTTTAGTTGCTTGGTCTTCACTATACGAAGTTGGTTTAGATTTTGTATAGCGGCTTAATCCTGAGAGTATTCAATTCTGGACAAGGTCCCTGGGTTTTTCTATATTTATGTTTCCTCGTTAACAAAATCTTGTTGTGTGTTTTACTTTTCTATTTCCGCAATTATAATTATTTTTGTTATAATTAGAAGTAAAATACACAAACGTTAATTCCTATTTACTTTATAGCAATCCTATTGTGTTTGGTTAAGTCTGAACCTTTTATCAAGTAAACATACTTCGTTGTTATATTTTCTCGATCTTGTATCCATAGTCAATCACACAAGTTATCCTGTTGTCGTATTGTCTCGATCTCGTATCCATAGACGATCACACGAAGTGTGAACCGATTAGTTGTATTGTCTCGACTCAGTCCATAGACAATCACTTTCGGAGAAATGACTTATAGGTGAAAAAGTTTTAGATTGAGGTAGTTTTGGGTACCATCGTCTTTTCAAAAGGCTTTAGACCTTTCAAGTACTTTGGTTTATAATGATGAATTGGCTTGTAGGGAAATAATCAATTATGCTTGGGAGTCCATAGTTATTGGCTCAAATGCTTTTATCCTAACTAATAAACTAAACTATGTTAGGATAAATGTTGGGAAATGGAATATAATTGACTTTGGTAGGATTCAGACCAACCTAGTCTCCCTTAATCATGATCTTGTCAACCTTTTAGACATACCCAATATCAGACTGAATGATCCAAGAATCAAGGCAACAAATTAAAATATGTAAACTTCAGGACTATGAAGAGGAACTTTGGAAAATAAAGGGCACATAGAAATTTATTCAATTAGGCGACAAAAACACCAATTTCTTCCATCAGAATGCTGTGAAGAGGCAAAGAAGAAGTAAGATAAATGGACTCTATGATAATAATAACAAGTGGATAGAAGGGAAAGATGAAATAGCTTACTGTTTGAATAATCATTTTGAATCTTTACTTTCTACTTTTGCTCATGTTTTGAATTATGATATCATAAATCTTGTCCCATCTTCAATCACTAATGATGAGAATGCTAAACTCATGACCTGCCCCACTGATGTTGAAATTCATGATGCCATTTTCGGTATGCAACCTAATTCTAGCCCTGGCCCGGATGGATTTCCTGCCTGTTTTTTCCAAAAAAAATTGGTTTGTTGTTAAAATTGTCTAATCCTTTTTTTACTAGTGGTCACATGTTAACTCAACTTAATCAGACTTTCATATCTTTAATTCCGAAAGTGCTTCACCCGGCCAACCAGGTGACTATAGACCTATCGCTTATGTAATGTGGTCTACAAGATAATATCTAAGGTCATTGCTAATAGATTAAGACCTCTCCTTGATAGGCTTATTTCCCATTTTCAGTCGGCCTTTATTAAGCAACGACTTATCTCAGACAACATTCTTGTTGCTCATGAGATAATGCATACCATGAGGAAAAGAAAAAGAATGATAACTTTATGGGCTTAAAAATTGATATGTCTAAGGCGTTCGCTAGAGTAGAATGTGATTTTTTAATTGCCATCCTTAAGAAAATGGGCTTATGTGATGACTGGTACAACCTTATTTACCAGTGCATCAGCACCAGTTCTTCGACTATTTTGATCAATGGGGTCCCTGGTAGGAGGTTCAAATCTACTAGAGGACTAAGGAAGGGAGATCCTCTATCTCCCTACCTATTTATTTTGTGTATGGAGTCTTTTTATAGAACTATCGCACATGCTGAGTCATGTGGTCTAATAACATGTTTTAAAATTCATAAGAACTACCCTTCTATCAGCCACATGCTCTTTGTAGATGACTATCTGATTTTTACCAGGGCTTCCATTACACAAAGTAACAATTTGCTGAAAGTGCTTGATGATTATGGTAAAACTTCTGAGCAAATGATCAATTTCTTTAAGTCAAGTATTTTTTTCACCCCTCGTGTAAGTAACAGCTTTAGTAAAGAGATAATCAACATTTTACAGGTTAAGAAAATTAGACTTGATGATAAATACTTAGGGGTCCCCTATTTACTAAAAAATCTAAAGTTGATTGTTTTGAAAAAATTTTAGATAAAATGGAGGGAAAAGTTAAAGGTTTGGATGGTCAAACTCTGTCCCCTCCTGTTAGAGGCATTATGGAAAAAGTTGTCTTAGAAACTATACTTGTTTATAGTATGTCTTCTTTTATGCTCCCTAAAAAGACTACTCAGAGAGCTACTTCTATAATAAGAGACTTTTGGTGGGGAAACATGATGGGAGGAAAGGCTTTTATATAAAAAACCGGAAAGGCCTGTGTAAATTTAAAGAGAAGGTTGATAATGGTCTCAAAGACCTTACTTACTTTAATATGTATCTTATTGCTAGAAATGGTTGGCATCTTTTTCACCATCCAGACTCTATATACTCTAATAAGAATATATAAGGGAAATATTATCCTAATACTAACCCTTCCCATGCCACCTGTAATACTAGATCCTCTTGGGCTTGGAAAGGGGTGTAAAAGGGTCTAATGTTGATTAAAGATAACATTATTTGGGAAATTGGAAATGGCAAAAATGTTCACATTTGGAGAGACAAGTGGATCCCTGACTTAGAGGGCAATCCAATTACTCTTAATTGGGATGGCAGTGACAGTGGGCATTTCCTTGTCTCTCATCTCATATCTGCAACTGGATGGAATATCCAAACCCTTCAACTTTACTTTGACTGGGAGGTTATAACAAGAATCCTTAGTATAAAACTCAGCATAGATAATGAGGATACATTAATATGGTTGGACAACCCCCATGGACTTTTCACTAGTAAATCTCTATATGACATTCTAGATAAGAAAAATAACCAACAGAATGACACCTTAGCTGGGAAAATCTGGGATATGAATGTTATCCCAAGAATCAGTTTCTTTACTTGGAAAATGCAGCAAAACCTTTTGCCATTTAGTGGGCACATTTACACCTATATTCCTCATATTAACCATGTTTGTGAGATGTGCATGACTCATATTGAGACAGGAGAACATTTACTAATGCAATGCAACTTCACCAGAGCAGTTTGGGCTCACTGTTCTTTAAACTTGAATGCCCTCACCCTAGACTTCACTTCTATAGTTGACTGGTGCTCCTCTTGGTTTTCCAGAAACCATCCTCCAACACATTGGGGTGCTTGGGAGACTATAGCTGCTACTCTGTGCTGGTTTATTTGGAAATCCATATGTGATGTGAAGGTTCAACCAAATCCTAAAGACACAACTGCTCTCATCATGAACCATCTGAACTTGTCGGAGAAAATTACCACCAGGACCAGTAGTACTAGAGAAAATAGAATCACTAGAGATGATGATAATGTCCATAATTTGAATGTAACCTTTGCTTATATGTCCAATCTTAATCTTGTTACGGGGCTAACAGGTGTTGGTGTAACCATTACAGGACCCTCAGGGGACACAATTAGAAGATCAGCGAGAGGAGTTAGAACTCAAAGCAAAGAAGAAGGTGATCGCATAGATGCTCAAGATGCTCTCCAGTGGGCTTCTAGGTTGCATTGCAGAATCTTCAACCTAGTAGCAACAATAAGAATCAATAGCACCCTGCAATGTGGCCAAAGAAAAACAACCCGAAGACAAATTCAATAATAGACAAGTTGTTAACTGTTTTAAGTACTTTTGAAAAAGTCAACCGTAAGGATTTACAAACAAGAATTTCTTTAACCTCCGACATCTCTTTAATTGGAGGCAAAAATCAAATTCCTCAAATCTAGGAACCACATAATAACTGTATGACTGGATACAACTAGTTCTCTTCTTTTCGTTTTTTTTTTCTTTTTCTTGAGAATAATTTATTATATTATTGGATAACGATTATTACATGAAACTAGTTGAAAGCCTAACAAGCTAAGCTCCAACGACATACTACTACATTAATTGAACAAAGTTGTCGTGCTAACCTACCAAATGGAGCCTCATGGGTAACCTAGCCAAGGAGCCGAAACGGATGGGGGAGGGCTGAGATTGTGTCACAAGGGGGCAAGCTAACGCTACCTTCCATGTTAATTCCCGCAATATGATGCCATTTGGGGCTCGAACCCTGGGACCTCCCGGAGTGCATGAAACTTTGGAAAAGGGGCCTAATGGGCGACCTTATTGGCTTAGATTCGAAGCCTTCTCTTGGTAAGCCCCTGTACGAGGTTACTGTTTCGAATCGGGACGAGTGTCACTCAGCATGTATATGTACTAACACGCGAATTGAGATGGATGTCAAACCTAGGTTTTCAGTGATGACTAGGGGGTTATTTTCCAAGAGGAAAAAGAGAGACGGAGAGTTCCGCTGTTCTAGAGAGGAACTCTTTGGGAAGAGGAATAGACAAGTGGAAATAACCAGTCTTAAGAATAAGGGTGTATATCTCTGATTCCCAGATCCACTAGCCATGAGGTAAATTTAGATTCCCAGACATTGTTTTCGTTAATTTTTCTGTCCAAATTATTTTAGTTTCTATGTTTTGATTTTGATTTTGTTTTGTCGGGGCAAACAGTTCTTCAATTTTCAACAAACTTGCCTCTTCTCGAAGAATGGTATCAACACTTTTCACAGTACCCCATGCCGTTAGTGATTCCTTGCTATCATCTCCTGCGAGGAAGATATCATTTCATCATCCAACTTTCCTTAAGTCTACATTAGAGACTGAACGCCGTCCACCGGACAGCGTTTTATTGGCAAATCTTTATCAACCTGGAGATGTGAGTAGTATATATCCTCTAAATACTCTTGTGTTGTTGCTTCCTTATCCATACCAATTTTCTTCTAATTATTAATTTTTCACAGCAAGCCCTTGACTTCAATCTTGGGCAGAAAAATTGGTCAGGCAAAAAGGCATATGAGACGCGAAAGTTGGTGGAGTCGGTAATAGGGTATGATATTCCTTCTTTATTTATCATGCATGTTTTGCCTTTTCTTATTGTTAGACGACCCATTACAAATTGCGGTGGATTGTAAAGGAAATGTATGAAGCATTGTGCAATCTGATTCCTAGATAAAGTTACCATTGGCTATACTATAACTATAGTCTTAATTACTCAAAACTACACAGTAGGAGTTCAGGAACAATGAATCTTGTAGTACTGTCAATCTGTACACCAGTTTAGATTTATATGTCTGGTAAAAGGTTTGACCTCATTAGCCAGCATGTCGAGACCAACTTCTGCATTATATAAGGTAGAGATTGAGTCGCTCCTTGTTAGGTACAGGCCTAGATTTGATCATCTCAGGTGAAAGTTCAGTTAAACATGGGCATTTGCAAATCCAGTAAGATACGAGTTCAAAATCTCGTGAAATAAGAAACTAAGGACTGATTAATTTTAAAAGACAGAAAAACTCTGTTATGAGATTAAAAGTAACAAAGTGACAAGCCGAATAGGCTGTAAGCCGGAAAAAGAACTTGGGTTCTCCAATCAGAGCATCATGAACCACAGCAAAATGCTGGGAACGGCGTGAGTTCTCAAAATAAAGAACTCCATTAACCCACATCCAGATGTGCTTCAGATTCTATGCTATATACACTAGTGTGTTTGAATTAGTAACTAGCATATCCCTATAATGCGCGGGACGGCATTGTTAACATGCTTCTGATTTCTGTGTTAGCATATGTATACCCTGTTGTTTCATGTGCCCAAGTGAGGTGAAGGCAGTCACTCTCAAACAAAGCAAAAGAAAGAGAAAACCTCCAGTTAGGGTAGACAAGTCAGTTGTATTTTGATTTTGTAGCTCTTGGTTGGTTACGAGTTTTTAACTCTCGGGTTCAGTCGTCCGCGTGGGTTTGGTAGTCTCGAGTTTTTCAGTGTTTTGTATCTAATGAATTTGTGTTTTTTTTTTTTTTTTTTTTTTTTACGAAGATGCTGTTAATGGTATGATATAAATCTCTTGTTGTATAAGTTCGTATGCTTTTTATTTCTATTGTATTTTTAACAGGTATTAGAGAACAATAAAATTACCGAAATCCATTTTTATCTGTTACCACTTGCCTTCTTTCGCTAACTTGTGTCAATTGTTTTATGTTGCATCATGTACAACTTCTGGAGGACTGAGTTTGACATGAACAGATACCATAATTGAAATAATTGAGCCGTGAAACACTTCAGCCCTTACAGTTACTGCCCTATATTGTAGCCCTCCCTAATTAAAGTCATGGTTCTGCCACTGATTACACCCAAGTTAAAAATATAGACTATTGGCTAAGAAACTTATACAGGTAGAAATCTTCATCAATTGAGACAGTTTTTGTATCCTAGAGAGCCAGCATAATACCTATTGAATAGCCATTCATTTCTCACTCATTTTTGTTATCATGTATGTGATAATACATGACTTATCAATAGTATCTGTGGAATTGATATTTCTCACTGTCTTTGTCATCTTTGCAGTGATTACGTTGATAGGCATATTGGGTTGGATAACTTATATTTTGATGCTATGTTTTGGAAGTGGTTGACATCTGATCAAAGGTTCAAGGATCTTGGTGTATTTTATAAACCAGCACCTATACCAGATAAGAATGAGTGGAAAGCTTCTTGGTGTCAAGAGGAAAGCCCAACTGGTTGGGAACTGTTCCTACTCGGGCTGATTATGACTTGTGTAACACTGCATTAGTAGATAGTTTTATAGATGAGGAGGGAAAGGGGTTATGTAGTTATCTTTATTGATAGTTATGCCAGGCCAAAAGTGGCTGTTGTTGGGTTCTCTCCAAAAGGATCACGTTTCTTTTTTGAGTTACAAGCGATTAGAGCTGCGTTGCAACTGGCTTTAGATGGTGGGTATGGTCCTAAATTTGAGTTGACTCACCGTTCACTTAAACTTGATGAATTATTTAGTCATGTTTCTGATCATGAGGATTTGGGTACCGTTCATCGTTGTCGGGAAAATTATTCTGAATCAGATGGTGGTGATGATTCTCGTGTTTGTGTAGCCTGTCAGGGGTTGTATTTGCTTGAGCATTTAAGCACGGAGGATTCTAAAGTGTTGTATCCAGTTATTATCGAAATTTTACAGTTGCGCAGTAAGTTGAGCCCTTATATGCGTTTCTCAGACAACCTTTCTCAAGCTTCGGCTCATCTGGGCGAGTGTTATGGTACTCCAACAACCAAGGGAATGAAACTGTTTCAATTATTAGATGGTGAGTATGAAGTTTATGAGATGGTGATGAAGCCCGATAAATTTTCAGAAAAACTAGTGGACAAACTCTATGATGATTGCTTCCTATGGATGTTCTGGAAGATGGGTTTCAGAAAATTTTTGAAAAAATGACTTGATAAAAATCTACTAGATGGACAAACTCTAAGAGTGATGTTTCTCTCGCATTGCTTCAATAAATTAATAACTTCACGGGATATAAAATTAATAACCTATATTAAATTTATAAGATAATAAAATTTTAAGTACTATAATATATAAATTAATAATCGGCATTATATTACAATTAAAATAGATGTTCTTTATAATATATTGGACTTCATCTTTACTATTATGAGTGATTTTATTGTTTAATTTTAACATTAAAATATATACATTTATACACATAATATGCCATAAAATAATTATAAAACAATTTGTACCTGGGCCTAATTGGGGGATATGACAAATGACAAAATAGGGATCAAATATCCTAGCCGTGCTAATGATGATTAGTAAAATATTAATGATTTGGGGGATATAATGTGTGTTTATGTTTATTTGAATTTGTGTATTTTAGTTTAAAGGGAAAAAAATTTTGAGTAGAATTTTTTTTTTTTTTTTTGAAAATGGAAGATGATTGTGATGAGAGACTTCAGAAGTATTTTCATATCTTCAATCTTGATTAAAAAACTCACAATTGTTGTATGATGAAACACCTTTGAATCATTATTTTCATGATAAAATGTTTTGTCTACTAGATGTTGTAAAGATTTTTTCACTTTCGAAAAAAACCTTTATCACAAACGAAATACCATGCCTAGTGGGTAGTATTCATATATATATGTATCTGGGCAAGAACATTGTGGTATTCAAACCAAGATTGAATAGATTATTCTTTTTTTACCTACCAAAATGTTTATTCTCATGACATTCTATCATCTTTTGAAGATAGTAACTGTTCTTGGTTGACTTATTCTCCTGCTCTTGTTTTCCATTAGTAATCTGGATTTGTGCTGCATTTTAACTTGCAAACTTCTTAACATTTTAAACCAAAAAAGAACTAAACAGATTTTTTTTTGAAATTGTTTTTAGCGTTTTTAACCATTATCAATTCTCTCAAACTAAATTAGCTTTTTGTTTCTTTTGGCCGTTACTTTGTGCCCTTTTTCCTCTATTCCTCTTGAGTTCCCCGTCATTATCTCAACCTAACATCTTCGTATTGTATTATTAATACATCAAACACATATTACGTGTTAATATATGATTATGTTTACATTTAATGAATATCTTGATTACTTCTTTCTACTTTTCTTGGTGTGGAAGGAGGGAGGACGCACGACATATTTTCTTCCCTGTATTTCATAACCATTTTCCGCACTCTCCCACTTACTAATATCAACCAAAGCGGCATCCCCTCCAATGATTGGCAATAACTTGTTGGAGTTGGAATTAGACTGAGATCCGAGGTTCGACCAATGACGGGATAATTGCTTAAATCCATGTTGGCGCATCACTACGGCATGGATCGACCATGATGTATCCTTTTGGGTGGTACAACGGCCCATGGTAAAATGCAACATCTTTGGAATTGGGCCCGTGCCTCTAATCTCCCCCTAAACACAACGTCTTCCTTCCTCATAGCATCCAGCCAATCTCATATTGATGAAACCTTTGTTAATTACTTAGAAACCTGTCTAGGGGTATCGGGTTCGGAAGGTCTTTGATCTTCAAAATTGGAAATAAGGTTGGGAAGTGTTCATTGATTTGAACAATATACATGTGAACATAAGTAAAAAAAATACATCTCAACAATAGATTAAACAAATTTGTACAGGAGTAGAGTGAAATTCCCGACAAATTGGTTTGTTTTTGTTTCTCATCTCCGCCATCAAATGTGCCATGACAAGCCCCAAGAATAGGACACCTTCCAACGGGTCAAGGTCTTTGGAGAAGTTTGCACTTACCCTCAAGTTAGTGTCGGGGAATGCCCTAGTGCCCAAAATGTATAACATCTTTCCCATCCATCCTTCGAGCTTCTAGCCTTTGTATTTTCAAACATCTTCTTAAACTCCCAACTTGAATGTCTTGGTTGATGCTACATAAAGCTATCCGAAGAAGTTTTTGAAGTCCCAACCAAACGACCTTTTGGGTCAAATCGTGCAACTGTTCTAGGTCCCAATACTCAACTCCTCTGTTGATTTGATAACATTGCCTAGAATGTTATGAGCATCTTCAGAATCAAGGTCATCTCACCAAACGGGAAGTGCATTGTTTTTCACCATGGTACCTCTCAAATCGAAGCAATTGGCCACAAACGATGTCGGATTCACGTAATTTTCAACCAAAGAATACTGACCCGAGTTCTTTACTAATGTTTGGACATCTTCATGCTCCAACGACAAATCCCAATGAGCCGCGGCTTGGTTTTGCAAACACGCACAGCCTTAGTATGATCCTACAAATACGAGATGATTAAGAGATGATGTAAAAGATAAAACAACGTATGCACAAAAATAAAAAAATGCTTACATAAGTTTGAAAGATAGTACTGCTTGTATCCAAAGAGTACTTTCGGTTCGTGAGCTTGTCCCCAAATTTTACCATCATCGAACATGTCATCAAGGTGAGAAGGTGACAACCTTTAACTTTAGGTTTAATTTGCCCTTGCCCTTACCTTGTGTTGGTTGTTGACTAGTCCCACCAACTTCGCTTGGCTGCTAGACTTGGGGAACCTCATCATCTTCCTCTCACTTTCCACTCCATCATGCTCATCGCCCTCATGTGTTCAGTTAAACCCCAAACGTTTCTTACGACCCCGCATCTTTTCCCAAGTGGAGGCAGGGACTGAGGAGTATCAAGACCGTCCTTCCTCCTTCTCTTAGCGAGGATAGGACCTTTATCTTTCCTCGCTTCTTTGGCTCTTGACCTATAACATAAGCAAACAAAACAAACATTAGAAAAGGCATGGCTTTAGGAACCGGCATAAATTCCTAAACAAACCAATCTACTTCATGCGGTATCGTTGAATCTTAGGCATTGTCAAAACTAACTAAAATGCCTGTAAAGTTTAATTGATGTTCTGTATGTTTTAAGTGTAATACGATTGACTTTCACGAAAACCTAGATATAATGCCGGTACATCTAATTAAGTTCCTGTGTTTTTAGTTGCAAACCGGTATGGTAATCGACCCAAATTCTATCTTGGTATAAAACATTCATTTGAGGAATGAAAACGCATGGTATTAACCCAATTCTATGCCGGTTTAAAAAATCTATTTAGGAATGCAAACCGGTATGATGGTATTCGAAAATTCTATTTAAACCGCTTGGTATTCAAACCAAGATCAATGTCTCACATCGATTTCAGCTATTGTGGGCAATTCTAACCTAAACCCATGGCTACAAATCGAGTAAAACAATCATAAAATGAGTTCAAAAATCCTTGAGTTTGATCATCCGAGTACGCTTTATTGTTGAGTATTCGATTCTTTGTTCATGTGTTTGTTGAGCAGCGTTTTGGTTCTCGATTTTGCTTTCGATTTGGTTCTTGGAGGCATGGTTATGTTATGTTAATCGACGAAGAAATTCAACGATTAATCGTCGACGAAGGATGAACGATGAGGAAGAAGATGAAGAAATTTTTTTTAAACCCAACCTAATCTTTTAAAACCGAATTGGGGGATATATGAATTGGTTATTTGATTTTATGTTTTAGGGAAAGGGCATAACAGTCTTTCATAATGTTTTTAATTAATCTAAGGGTGTTTTAGACTTTCGCTCCAAAACACCCTTAACAGCTACTATGGTTGGGGGAAGTAATTCATATCCCCCAATTAGATTATATATCCCCCAATTGCGCGTTCCAAATTAAATCTCTAGATATTTGATACTACACGCTTATTTTATAAATTTAAAGTTAAATTTGGTATGTTTCGATATAATAATAATTTATTAATTTATCGATAAATTAATACTTCGCTAAATTGATAGAATTTAGCAGTCCCAAGACTATTAATTTATCGAAGTTTTACTGTAGTCTGTTCTTGGTTGACTTATTCTCCTGCTCTTGTTTATTAGTAAGATTTGTGCTGCAAATTTTTTTTTTTTTCGTTTTATTAGCTTAAGTTACTTTGTGCCCTTATTTCAGTTCTTATCTCCTTGAATTGTATTATGTGCTTTTTATCTTGATACTCTTTCTACTGGAAGATACTTCTTCTGTATTTTCTATTTTTAGCGACAATATCCAGACCTTTAATATTTTTGTACGAGTCTGTGTTAAATTTCATCTCACTCCTATTTTTGTGCGAGTCTGTGTGTTAAATTTCATCTCACTCCAATTCTGGTTTTTATCTTTCTGAATAACCTAGCTGAGGACCCGTCCAACCCATGTCCAATCCAAATGTTGGGCGGGCATGAGCAAATGTATTTCAAAACTTTGGTTAAGCTTGGACACAACATGAATATCTTTAACCCGAGTAATCCACGCAACCCGAAAAAACTGCATTACAAAAACATTTTTATAATGATAATGTTATCTATTTTAGAGTAATTTTAGTTATTATTTTCAACTCTAATAATGAATTATATATCTATCTCATCAATAAATCAATGTGATTTTTTTTTTTAAATATTATTGTGAATAATTTAAGTTATTATTGTTAGAATTTCAGCAATTAAACATGATTACTTTAGGCTAAGCATGATTCATTATTTGTCTTTCATGTTTAGAAAGATTTACTTTATGCTGATTTTACTGAATGTTTAGGATCTTTTATTCTGTAACTAGATAGCTCACAATCATAACATGATATAGTTAGGTACATACCTTAGATTATAGGACAAATATGATGTTAGCTGGAAAGAAATGAAATCTGTAGAACCAGAGAACTTTTCTTGCTTAGTAAACTTCCAATTCTATCTCCTCTTACTTTAAATGATGGTATAAACTTTAGTTATATAAGAGGCTAGAATTGAGTCCACCTCATGCTTCATAGGAACAAATTTCCTTCAACCTGCCATCATCAGTTGAAGAACAGTCCAACAACAACACATATAATCTCTATGCCATCGGTAATAGTCAAAGAAATAGCATTTCCTTGACCATGACAGAAAACTTTCATATATAATCTATACCTTAAACTTTCTGATTAGGATTACACTAATCCAATTTAGTTAAACCAAAACTTAATTTGTTGCTAAACCAAAATAAAGCTAACATTCTCCCACTTTTAGTCAACAACAAATTTTTTCTGAATTTTGAAAACATTTAAGAAAATATTTGGATTAGATAGCAGTACAAGAATGTAAGTGGCCACCTTTGAATTTTAGAAAACTTCAGTCCCAATCAGTGAGGTAAGACCATGAAGAACTTTATCCTTAATTTAAATGGCACGCTATAAAACGACTATAGAGACTTAGGCACCACTTAAATGATGCATAAGCCTCTATAATCAGAAATCCAGACAGTCCATTGTCATTAGGTTAATATTTTTAGCTGGTATACACCTTTAGTGTTGTCATCTGCAAAACAAAACCTTATTATGTCGCAATTAAGAGACTAAACAAAAGCATATAGTGAGACCATATAAAACAAGAACACGTTGATACGCTGAACTGAAGTAGTTGATTATATAACATATAACCACAACATACAAGCTTCAGTAAAACTCAAAAGATATCAACAACACCCATAGAAAACACATGTTCTTTAAACACTTTAGGACTCAAACCTTTCATCATTGGATCTGCAATCATATGATCAGTCAATATGAGAAATATCTATTTCTCGTTTCTTTATTTTGCTCTTTACCAGGAAATACTTAACATCTATATGTTTTACTCTTCCTGTTCCTTGATTGTCTTTCGCAAAAATTATTGCGGCTTGGTTATCACAGTAAAACTTCATAGGTCTGGATACTGAATCTATAACTTGCAAACCCCTCATAAAGGTTTTTAACCAAACAACATGAGTAGTCGCCTCATAACAAGCAATATACTCTGCCTCCATTGTAGACCGAGCTTGTATTGGTTGTTTAACACTTCTTCATGAAACAACACCATTAGCGAACATGAAAACATAGCCTGAAGTAGATTTCAGACTATCCGAGCCCATAAAATCAGAATCAGAATAACACACAACTTCTAACTCTTTCGATCTTCTGTAAACAAGCTGAAAATGCTTTGTTCGCGGCAAGTATCGAAACACTTTCTTCACTGCCTTCCAATGATATTCACCTGGATTGTGTTGATAACGTCCCAACATACCAACAACAAAACTCAAATCTGGACGGGTGCAAATCATGGCATACATTAAGCTTCCGACTGCCGATGCATACCGTTTTGAGTCAATTCGACTCCTCTCCAGATCTGATTTAGGACAGTGCAGTTTATTGATGATATCACCTTTAACAATAGGTGCTTCAACTGCTGTGCTGCGCAGTTATGCATTTCAAACCTTTTCAGAATCTTCTTCATATAAGCTTCTTGAGATAAGCCCAGTAAACCTCTCTTTTTATCACGACTTGTCTTAATACCTATGATATATGAAGCTTCTCCTAAGTCTTTCATCTCAAAATTAGTTAAGAGGAAATTCCTAGTATCATGTAGCATATGACTATTATTAGTAGCCATCAGGATATCATCGACGTATAGAATCAAAAAGATAAACTTGCTCCCACTAGTTTTCAGATATATGCACCTGTCAAGCGTATTTTCAACGAAACCAAACGAGGTTATCACTTGATCAGATTTCAGATACCAGTGCTTAGAAACTTGTTTTAGTACAGAGATTTCTTTAAACAACAGACTTTTCCTTCTTGTTTCCGAGACGTTAAACCTTCCGGTTGCAGCTGTTTATGGGTAAAAATCGTTTTCGCCGATTTTGGTAAATTCGGTAGGTGAGTGAGAAACTGGTTTAAACCCTAAACAAATGTGCTGCACATGAGCACTTTATAGGTTCGAGAGATCAATCTGTACAAGTCCGGCCTAAACCAAGAAATGGCCGTTCGGACTTGCCGGTCACAAAGTGGAGGAGAAGGGTTGATTTGGGGAGGGAAGCAAAGAAAGGTGTTAAGACCGAGAATAGTTCACGGGGGAGTAGTGTCTCGACTTGTATCAGAAAGTAAAATCTTAGGAAGCTTGCAAGAGATGAAAGCTTTTTGGAGAGCTTGCAAAGTTGTCTTTTCTGAGAGTGTTGTATTTTTCTCCTGACCGAGACTTGTTGTCTGGTGGAAATAGGTAAAACCTATTTATACAAGTCGAGATTGAAACGTACCCTGGCCTCATGAAGGAAGAGAGTAAAGGGTGAAATAATGGGAGGAGGTGGTAACCGCATGGTGTTTATGGGTGAAAACGTTTTCACCCATTATTTCCTCATTTATTTGACCGCTTTATTCCTATTCACGCCTTCTTAATGTGAGCGTAGTGTACGCTGCATGCTGTGACCGCCAAACCAAAACCCTAGAAAGCATCCCCCAGTTTGTGTTGATGTCTCGAGTGTTGGTTGCACCTTGAGTGCAAGTGGCGCTGCTAGTGGAGCGTGTGGCATGTGCGGAATGCCTTTGTTACGGGTTACACCTTGAGTGCAAGTGGCAATGCCAGACCTGCTAGTGGCGTGTGTGGCATGTTTGGAATTCCTTAGTGGTAGGTTGTACGTTGAGTGTAAGTGGCAAAGCCAGAGCTGCTTGTGGCGTATGTGGCAAGTGCCAATGGCGTGTGCGGAATGCCTTGGTGGTAGGTTGCACGGTTTGCAAGTTAGGTTACCAGCGATGCATGTTTCCATGTGCCAATGGCATGCGTGGCCAATTTGGGTCACGACCTGGTAGAAAAAGCTACCAGCGAGCGTGTTGGCATGTGCCAATGGCATGCGTGGCCAATTTGGGTCACGACCTTGTAGGGAAAATCTACCGGCGGCGTGTTGGCATGTGCCAATGGCATGCGTGGCCAATTTGGGTCATGGCCTGGTAGGAAAAGCTACCAGGCAGCGTGTTGG
Organism: Papaver armeniacum; assembly: GCA_023531295.1. Taxonomy (NCBI): domain Eukaryota; kingdom Viridiplantae; phylum Streptophyta; class Magnoliopsida; order Ranunculales; family Papaveraceae; genus Papaver; species Papaver armeniacum. Next base: position 162,697 of record JAJJWW010008311.1, on the reverse strand, counting down.
CATGTGCCAATAGCATGCGTGGCCAATTTGGGTCGCGTCCTGGTAGGAAAAGCTACCAGCGAGCGTGTTGGCATGTGCCGATGGCATGCGTGGCCAATTTGGGTCGCGTCCCTGGTAGGAAAAGCTACCGAGGCGTGTTGGCATGTGTCGATGGCATGCGTGGCCAATTTGGGTAGCGTCCTGGTAGGAAAAGTTACCAACAGCGTTTTGGCATGTGCGATGGCATGCGTGGCCAATTTGGGTCGCGTCCTGGTAGGAAAAGCTACCGGCGAGCGTGTTGGCATTTGCCAATGGCATGTGTGGCCAATTTGGGTCGCGTCCTGGCAGGAAAAGCTACCGGCATGTGCCAATGGCATGCGTGGCCAATTTGGGTCGCGTCCTGGTAGGAAAAGCTACCGGCGAACGTGTTGGCATGTGCAATGGCATGCGTGGCCGATTTGGGTCGCGTCCTGGTAGGAAAAGCTACCATCGGCGTGTTGGCATGTGTCAATGGCATGCGTGGCCAATTTGGCCTAGGTTGCATGGTTTGCAAGCCTAGGCGCGGGCGTCATTTTGGCATGGCGTGGCTAGGGCCAAGGTAAGGGTGCTTAGCTTGGCGTGGCGTGACTAGCGTAGCTAGGGCCAAGGCGAGTGCTTGGCTTGGCGTGGCGTGACTAGCGTAGCTAGGGCCAAGGCGAGTGCGTTTGGCATGGCGCGGCTATCTCGGGCTAAGTGTGGTGGCATGATTTCCCATTGGCACGGAGGTGCGGCTAGCATGGTTGGCATGCTTTGGCGCGTTTGGTGTGACTAGCATAGCTAGGGCCAAGGCAGAGTGCGTTTGGCATGGCGCGGCTAGCTTGGGCTAGGTGTGGCTGGCATGATTTGCCATTGGCACGGAGGTGCGGCTAGCATGGTTGGCATGCTTTGGCGCGTTTTGGTGTGGTTGGCATGATTTGCCATTGGCATAGAGGTGCGGATAGCATGGTTGGCATGCTTCGCTAGCGTTTGGTATGGTCGGCATGATTTGCCATAGGCATAGAGGTGCGGCTAGAATGGTTGGCATGCTTCGACGCGTTTGGTATGGGTCGGCATGATTTACCATTGGCATAGAGTGCGGCTAGCATGGTTGGCATGCTTCGGCGCTTTGGTATGGTGGCATGATTTGCCATAGGCATAGAGGTGCGGCTAGCATGGTTGGCATGCTTCGGCCCGTTTGGTATGGCTGGCATGATTTGTGATGTGGTTTTTATGTTGTTGTAAAGTGGTAATAAAGGTTGTCGTTCTCTCGAACTTGTGAAGGATTTTTAGACTTTAAAATTAAAACAAAAACAGAAAACACACTAAAAATTATAGCAAACAATGACAAAGTTGATATCAATATTAAAAGAACACTGAGGCTAAGATTCCACTATTTTCCAAGTTCAAAGTGATTTAATCCAATATTTATATTCATGCAATTTTCTCGTTCAATTTGATTCTAAACTATTGCAATAAGTAGATTCTCAAAAGTAATAATTGTAAATACCAAGTATGAAGCATCAAAAGTACTAAAACTAAGCATACTCCATCAAAATAGATCACAATCACTCAAATCAAAATCCTATTCAATATTAGTTCAAGGCAAATAATCATATAATAACTGCAAATAAAAAGATAAAAATAGAATATACCACTTTTTGTTGGAAAAATAGCTTCCTCTATCGCCTCAGCAATGGGGTTTAGCTCCTCATATTAATCATGGTCTCAAAATATGTATTTATGGCTCAAAAGATGATTAAAAGGATGAAAAACAATAAAACAAACTGTTTGCAACTGTTTGTAATGGCGTTACAAAGAAGTCATTACAATGGACTGTTACAAGAGCCGACTTATGCACTTTATTCTTTTGTCGTTGTATCTAAGACCCAAAACGATTTGTCTTTGATAGCCTTTGTTCTTCGTGTTCTTCAGTTACACCCGCGAAACAATTCTAAAAACTTTTGATTTTCTTCTCTGTGTTGTTCTAAACCTCCCCAAAGTGTTGCGTAACCCTTTTTGTGACTCCCAACAATCTTTTTATAGCCAACAAAACCCTAAACCTCGATATAATTCTCTTTTTCTTCTGGCAGAAAGTCTCGGACTTTTCTACTTTCCAAACTCCTCTCCACGCGATTCCGAGCCGTACGGTCACTCAAATATCCTTTATTAGATTGAATCTCTCGAAGGAGATTATCTTGCCTCAAATCTCCCTGAATCCAAGAATAACTCACAAAAGTCCCGTGAAACCTCACCTCCTCTGTTTTTTCTCCAACGACGATTTCTAGCCCAATTTGATCGATATAAACACCCATACGAACCCTGTTAGGCTCTAACGAGTCCAGTCCATTCCAAATCAAAATTGATTGAATCTCTCTAAATCAGGGTCCAAATCTCGAATCCAAAATTCGCTGACGTGAAAAAATATTTCCCGCCAATTTTTCAAACGAAGAAGATGGGTGCCCCTATCCTCTGGTGGGGTGCGATTAGCGAGTGTCTTTGGTGACCCCTTAGGGTAATTTGGGTACCCCTTATCCATTTCATGAGAGTCCGAATAGCAAGTGTCCTCCGGGCGCAACTTTTCGAGCCGATTTTTCCAAAAATGTTTATTGGCCAAAAATACCTACACACACATAAAACACCATAATAAGTACAAAAATGAGCACTATCAATATAAAGAATCGAGACAAATTAGACACAAAAATGTGTCTATCAAATACCCCCAAACCTATTATTTGCTAGTCCTCGAGCAAAAACAAAATAAAAATAAAATCCTAACTCATTTATCGCGGGCATCGTCGATTGCATTTAGCGTATGCAATAAGCCTTTAAACCCCTAGGTGGCCCTAGTGGCCGAGTTATAGTCTCGGGAGGGTTTACCGGAGGTGTACCCACAAAACCTTTATACTCCGGACCCTAACTATCTACGCGGAACCTTGGAAGGCACTAAAAAGTCTCCTTGGTTGGCATACTTATTGACTACGGGAGGAAGTACCACGATGCGAAATTCCAATTGCTGTACACGAGTTTGCACTCAAGCATACTAAAATTCATATATAAGTCACGAGCTCTACTCGGATAGTCGCACTATGGACATCAATACACTGGAGTCAAAACTAATCACATGGATAGATCAAGAAGATGGATATAGAGAAAAACATAGATGGTTTTGATGTTTACTAAGTGATCGATGTTTCCCATATCCGTCTGAAAGGCCTCAGCCAAAATGAACCTATCCTAATGGTGAGATACTAGTCGACTAATATCAACACACTTGGCATATACAAGGGGAACCGGTGGTCGATAATCCTAACTCTAGATCAACACAATGGCATATACAAGGGTTCCGGTGGTTGATTTATTCATTTGAACATTAACTTTATTGAATTTATTCCGGTTGGTCTTTTGGATCCAGTGCATGCTTCTTGTCTCATGATTTCTTTTCTTTCCACGCTTGTTTTTTTATTCCCAAGTGTTTTTTTTCCGTTTTTTTGGTCTAGTTTTTTTTTTTTTTTTTTTTTTTTTTTTTTGTATCTCAATCACTCTAATTCACCCTAGCATTGGTAACAACTTGAATCGTGGGCCCCACCCTAATCACTTAGAGAAACATAGTTTAAAAACAAAATAAAATAAAAACGAAGTGAAAAGGACTCAACAAGATTGGTGAAACTATCATGTTATTTCTAACACACGAGCTCTGTGCTTTTATGAATAGACTCTTTAGATGTTTCCATCTAATCGGTTGGTTCCTCAACTCCTACAACCAAAATGCTTCCATCCACTTAGATTGGTTAGTGCCATCCTTAATAAGCATAAATTTCTAGGCTCAGGAGTTTATTTATTGTAACAAAAAGGTAACAAAAGTTTCTACCCCACCCCAAACTTAAATCTAACATTGTCCTCAATGTTTCTAATTAAAGAAACAGTACCAAAAATATAAGTAACATGAGGAAATAGTAAAGAGAGAAGTCGGAAAGATAGTACCTGTGAAGTATAACCAAAAACCTACAAAAATAATATACAACATACAAAACCGCCTCGATGATGGTCAATCAAGGTAAACGGGGTCCTCCGAGGGACCTCCTCAACATCACTGTAGGAAAAGGCTCTAAAAAGGGCTTCAATCGACCGTTAACCTTTGAAGAACTACTACCATCACGGTGTCTCAATCTCAATAGCGCCATGAGGAAAAAGCGAGTACGGACCACAAAAGGACCGGTCCACCGAGAGCGCAACTTCTAGGGGAATAGATGCAAACGAGTGTCATACGGAAGAACTTTTTGACACTGGAGAAAATGACTTTCGTAAAATATTCTTATCATGCACAAGTTTCATTTTGTTCTTATACTCCTTAGCACTATCGTATGCATCTCTACGAATCTCGTCCAACTCATTGGTTGGAGCTTTACGCGAGCTCCGCCTTGTCAAGTGAAAAGTTTAAGTTCTTAATAGCCCAATAGGCTCTATGCTCTAACTCGACAGGAAGGTGACATGCCTTGCCAAACACTAAACGATAAGGTGACATTCCAATGGGTGTCTTAAACGCTGTACGGTAAGCCCATAAGGCATCAGTAAGCCTCGACGACCCGGTCTTTCCTATTAGGATTAAGCTGTTTTCTCTAAAATACGCTTAATTTCCCTATTGGAGACCTCTGCACGACCACTAGTCTGTGGGTGATATGGGGTTGCTACTTTGTGGGTAATACCATATTGTTTCATTAAAAGTGCAAATAAACGGTCTATTACAAAAGTGTGAACCTCCATCACTAATTATAGCTCGCGGTGTACCAAAACGTGTAAGTATGTTCTCTTTCAAAAACTAGACTACGACCCTGTGGTCATTTGTTTTACACGGAACCGCCTCAACCCACTTAGACACATAGTCTACAGCGACAAGTATGTAAAGATAACCAAAAGAATTAGGAAATGGACCCATAAAATCAATGCCCCACACATCAAAGACCTCAATCACTAAAATAGGGTTCAAAGGCATCATATTTCTACGGAAATGGTTCCTAACCTCGGCAACGCTCACAAGAAACACAATGACTATGGGAGTCTTTAAACAACGAAGGCCGGTAAAAACCACACTTTGCAATATCTTAGCGGCGGTCTTCTTAGAACTAAAATGACCCCCACATGCATGTTCATGACAAAAGGAGATATCTTGGGTGGTCACTCTCGGGTATACATCTCCTAATAATGCTGAATCCGGACAATACTTAAAAAAAGATAAGGATCGTCCCAAAAGAAATGCTTAACCTCGGCTAAAAACCTAGAACGATCTTGCTTACCCCAATGTTGAGGCATTCGACCGGTAACAAGATAATTCACTATATTCGCATACCAAGGTGATTGGGAAACGCAGAGAACAATTGTTCATCGGGAAAGCTATCCCTTATAGGAAGGGAATCACTAGGGGAACTAACAACTAGCCTAGACAAGTGAGTCTGCTACTACATTTTCGGCACCCTTTTTGTCTCTAATGTCTGGACAAAATTCTTGTAACAAAAGGATCCACCTAATCAATCTAGGTTTGGTATCCTTCTTAGACAAAAGGTATTTCAAAGCAGCATGATCGGTATAGATTACGATCTTAGAACCTAATAGGTAGGATCTAAACTTATCCAAGGCAAACACGATGGCTAGTTCCTTCTCGGTAGTTGTATAGTTCATTTGGGCATCATTCAGAGTTTTGCTAGCATAGTAAATCACATGAAGTAATTTGTTTTCTCGTTGACCTAGCACAACACCTATAGCATAATCTGAAGCATCACACATAATTTCAAAGGGTAGGTTCCATTAGGTGCCTAGACTATCGGGGCGATAGTGAGTAAATTCTTAAGCTTCTCAAAAGCCTCTAAACAAGCATCATCAAAGACAAACTTAACATCTTTTGCAAGTAAATTGCAAAGAGGTCTAGAAATCAAGCTAAAATCCTTAATGAATCGATGGTAAAAACCTGCATGCCCTAGGAATGACCTAACATCTTTTACGGTTTTGGGACTGTAAAGTCTTAATAAGGTCAACTTTGGCTTTATCTACCTCTATACCCTTAGAAGAAACGATGTGCCCTAACACAATTCTGATTTAACCATAAAATGGCATTTTTCCCAATTAAGCACTAAATTCTTTTCCTTACACCTAGTCAACACTAATGTCAAATGATGCAAGCACTCATCAAAAGATGAACCAAACACTGAAAAATCATCCATAAAGACCTCTAGAAACCGTTCTACCATATCGGAAAATATGCTCATCATACAACGCCGAAAAGTCGCGGGGGCATTACATAGCCCAAAGGCATGCGTCTATACGCAAAGGTACCAAAGGGACAGGTAAAAGTGGTTTTCTCTTGGTCTTACTGGGGCAATAACAATCGATTATAACCGGAGTAGCCATCTAAGAAGCAATAATGACTATGTCCCGCTAATCTCTCTAGCATTTGGTCGATAAAAGGAAGGGAAAGTGATCCTTCCTTGTGACCTTGTTCAATTTCCTATAGTCAATACTGAGACACGCCATCCCGTGGTCACTCGGGTTGGGATTAACTCATTATTATCATTACGGACTACGGTGATACACGATTTCTTGGGGACAACACGAGCAGGGGATGACCCACTTCTTGTCGGAAATTGGGTAGATAATACCCGCATCTAACAACTTAAGCACCTCTTTTCGAACTACCTCTTTCATGTTAGGGTTCAGTCGACGTTGCATCTCCCTAGAAGGTTTGGAGTCTTCTTCTAAATGAATCTGATGCATACACACAGTAGGACTTATACCCTTAATGTCTTCTATAGTCCACCCTAAAGCTTCCTTATTGTCTTGAAGTACTTTTACTAGCCTACTTTCCTGATCACTATCCAAATCGGAAGCTACAATCACAGGTAAAGTCTCAGATGGGCCTAAAAACACATACTTTAGAGTGTCGGGTAGTGGTTTTAGGTCCAACTTAGGAGGCCTTCTTCTAAAGAAGGAATTAAGGTATTCTCAGAAACTGGTAATGGTTCGAACCTAGCTTTCCATCTATCGAGTGTCTAACACGGGGGTAGAATCTAATAGAGCATTCACTTGTTCAATAGTGCTATCGTCATCAAAATCTAAACCAAAATGGGATAGACAACTTTCTAATGGGTCCTCGACAAAATGTTTGGTAATGACTCTGAACTAAGGCTTCTATCATGTTCACCTCTTCAACACGTGTGTCATCTAGCTCATAGGGTAGCTTCTTGACATTAAAAATGTTCATCTCCATAGTCATATTACCAAAAGATAAATTCATCACACCATTTCGACGGTTAATGATCGCATTAGACGTAGCTAAAAATGGGCGACCTAATATCACGGTATCTGGTTCTCGGGTCGGGGACAGGTTGGGTATCTAGGACCACGAAATCCTTTGGATAAATAAACTTGTCGACCTCAATAAGAACATCCTCAATAACACCTCGAGGAATTTTAACGAGACCTATCGATTAACCGCAATGTCATCCGAGTAGGTTTCATTTCACCAAGTCCTAGGCTTAGTAAGTACACATGGTACGGCGGTAAGTTCACACCGGCTCCTAAGTCAAGTAAAGCTTTTTCTACCGGTGTTTACCTATTGTACAAGCAATGGTAGGGGAACCTGGGTCTTTGTACTTTGGAGTTGTGGTGTTGAATGATTGAACTTACGTGACTAGCTAAAAAGGCTTTCTTATGGACGCTAAGTTTTCGCTTTCGCGTACACATATCCTTAAGGAACTTGGCATAAGCGGGAATTTGCCTAATTGCATCTAATAAAGGAAGGTTTATGGTAACTTGCTTAAAAACCTCCAATATGTCATTAAAGTTCGATTCCTTCTTAGTTGATACTAATAGTTGGGGAAACGGGGCTCTAGGCACGAGAATCGGACCTCTCGGGAACACTATTGACATCATCGAAACTTTATCAGTCCCCTCGGCTAGTGGTGGTCTGAGGGGTGAGATCTGAGGGGTGAACTACGGTATGTTCACTATCGGGCATGGTTACACGATTGTCTACTACTCTACCACTCCTAAGGGTTCTAATAGCATTCAACCGATTCGATGGTTTTGCACCTACTTCATGAACTCCTCTAGGATTGGGATTAGTCGACTAGGGAACCTTCCGTTATCTCTCTCACTTAAGGTCTTAGCTATTTGGCCCACTTGAAGTTCTAACTTAGCAAGGCTCGAGCATTAGTTTGAAAGTTACGCTTGGTTTCTGTTGAAAACTAACTTGGTTACTGTGCTAACATATCCTGTTTTTGCTAACATCTTAATAGAGTCCTCTAAGCTAGTCGTTTTATTTTACGGGCTGAAGAATTCTTAGTGTAACCAAAACTGAGGGAGCATTAGAATTACTAAACTGACCTTGACTCGGCCCTTAGACCACGAAAAGTTCGGATGGTTTCTCCAACCGGGATTATAGGTTTTACGAATATGGGTCAAACTTTTGACGGTTGTCAAATCTAGTGTTATTATAGAGAGCATTGGCTTGCTCTTCATTATTCGTCCTTCCCAAAAAGGCTCCAATCTACCACTAGTGTGACCCACTTCTAAAGCTTCTAACCTTTTCGCTATAGCAACAATTTTGGCATCTGATTCATAGCCTCCTTCTACCCTATTAACGTTTCCTCTTCCTAGAAGAATTGTTTTCTTGGGTTCCCTATTATTTTCCCATTGTTGGGTCTTTTCGGCGATTTCATGCAAATATGTCATCGCCTCATCAACTGTTTGGTTTTCAAACCCACTGTACACATAGATTCTACTGTGGTTGTAGTGGAATAATCTAAACCCTCATAAAGGATCTGAACTAACCTAACCTTTTCGAGACCATGATGAGGACATTGGGCTAATAAATCATTGAACCTTTCCAAATACCTATACAAAGATTCTCCCTCCTGTTGAGAAAACGTGCAGATTTGCGTCCTAATAGACGATGTTTTGTGCCTAGGGAAAAACTTGTTCAAAAAGGCAGATGTAAGTTGTTCATATGTTTCAATTGAACCGGAAGCCAAACTATATAGCCACGATTTGGCTTTATCTTTCAAGGAAAAGGGAATAACCTGAGTTTCAAAGCATCATCATCAAGGTTTCTAATTTTCAAGGTACTACAAATTTCCTCAAAGTCCCTAACATGAAAATAGGGGTTTTCATTTTCTTTCCCTAAGAAGATTGGGAGCAGCTGTAAGATCCCAGGTTTAAGTTCATAAGTTGCTTCCGTTTCATTAACCCGATACACGAGGGACGAGTAGCCTAGTCGGGTTCAACAAGGCTTTCAAAGTTGCCATTTACGGCACTATCGGAATATTAGGGATTGTCTCCCCAAACGGACGTTCAAAAACGGACTCTTCAAAATTTGACTTTCTAAATTGAGGTAATCGAGACGCTTAGAACTAATAGGTTTCTCTTTAACAAATCTACCTAGGGCGTCTCTTTTACGTTCCCACAGCATACAAAAGAATTAGGAAAGGGATTCTATGCAATCACAAATCAAGGCCGACTCAACCAAATCAAACCTATTGATTTCTAGCAAACAAAAAGCATGATGGCTCCACTTAGATTGTTTCTAGACCAGCTTCTAATCCTTCGAAAGGGAATTCGTTACAATTTAAGCAAACCCCTCTGGAATCAATCCGAGTCAAAGTAAGTTGAATAGAGGCGAGGGAAGCTCGGTGGAGCTTTGATACCCAAGGCCTCACCGGAATTACAATGCGGCGCAGTCACGCATTCAACTCACAAAAACCTTCATGAACTTCGAAGTGTGCTTAAAAGAGTAACCAATATTTTTCGAATGACTTTCCTATTAAGCTCGTTACCCTATCGGTCTTGTTCTAGTCAAAATTTTAAGGCTTAGGTTCGCGTAGGTTACGTGTTCCTAAGGCGGGCAAGAAGAGAAACGGTGATGAAATCCGAACCCTTATCTTGTATGGCCAGGCCTTGCCCTTTACTAGAAAAATAAAATGTCCGTATTCAAGTCCTCAACATATAAGCATACGAAGGAGTCCGGTAACTCGGCGACGGGGATTCGCGAGTGTTGAGAATCTTACCTCCCGTTCCAGGACGGGGGATGAATCGGTTGTAGTCGACTCGGGCCACTGACTCCTATGTCAGTGTGCGAACCCAAGGTGCAGAGACAATATCGTAATTGTCCTCCTTCTCTGCAAACAGTTTATATTTAAAGTACCCTTCCGTAGGGTAAAAATAAAAATAATGTCCAAAGTCCAAAAGTCCAAAGTCCAAAAAGAAAAGAAAAATTACAAAAATAATAAACCCTAATACAATTTTTTTTTTTTTTTTTCTAAAAATAAACAAACCCTAAAAACAAAATATATTAAATAAAATCGTCTTCTTTTTCCGTTCTTTTCGCTTTAATCTTTCGCTCCAAGTCTTTACGAAATCACCAAGACTCCTTGGCTCAATTTTCTTTATGATCCAGAACACGTAGACAAAAGATAAATACCCAAAAACGTAAAAAAACAAAAATAATAATAAATAAAATAAAAAACTAAAAAAAAAATAAAAAAAAATAAAAACAAATCTAAAACCCTAAAAACAAGTCCGCGTCGGCGGCGCCAAAAATTGATGTGGTTTTTATGTTGTTGTAAAGTGGTAATAAAGGTTGTCGTTCTCTCGAACTTGTGAAGGATTTTTAGACTTTAAAATTAAAACAAAAACAGAAAACACACTAAAAATTATAGCAGACACTGACAAAGTTGATATCAATATTAAAAGAACACTGAGGCTAAGATTCCACTATTTTCCAAGTTCAAAGTGATTTAATCCAATATTTATATTCATGCAATTTTCTCGTTCAATTTGATTCTAAACTATTGCAATAAGTAGATTCTCAAAAGTAATAATTGTAAATACCAAGTATGAAGCATCAAAAGTACTAAAACTAAGCATACTCCATCAAAATAGATCACAATCACTCAAATAAAAATCATATTCAATATTAGTTCAAGGCAAATAATCATATAATAACTGCAAATAAAAAGATAAAAATAGAATATACCACTTTTTGTTGGAAAAATAGCTTCCTCTATCGCCTCAAAGAATGGGGTTTAGCTCCTCATATTAATCATGGTCTCAAAATATGTATTTATGGCTCAAAAGATGATTAAAAGGATGAAAAACAATAAAACAGACTGTTTGCAACGCTGTAATGGCGTTACAAAGAAGCTGTTACAATGGACTGTTACAAGAGCCGACTTATGCACTGTTGATTTGTCGTTCTATCTAAGACACCGAAAACGACGGTCTTTGGTAGCCCTTTGTTCTTCGTGTTCTTCAGCTACACCATCGTAAACAATTCTCTGAAACTTTTGATTTTCTTCTCTGTGTTGTTCTAAACCTCCCCAAAGTTTGCGTAACCCTTTTGTGACTCCTAAAGAATCCTTTTATATAGCCAACAACAACCCTAAACCTCGATATAATTCTCTTTTCTTCGGCAGAAAGTCTCGGACTTTTCTACTTTCCAAACTCCTCTCCACGCGATTCTGAGCCGTACAGGTCACTCAAATATCTCTTATGGATTGATACGAATCTCAGGAAGGATTATCTTGCCTTAAATCTCCCTTGAATCGCTAAGAATAACTCACACGAGTCCCGTGAAACCTCACCTCCTCTGTTTTACTCCAACACGATTTCTAGCCCAAGTTGATCGATATAAACACCCATACGAACCCTGTTACGCTCTAACGAGGCCTAGCCCATGAAAATCGCGATTGAATCTCGCAAATCGGGTCCAAATCTCGACCCAAGAAATCGCTTTGACGCCGTGTATAGTTTCCCGCCAAAACTGGTTTTCAAACGAAGAAGATGGTGTGCCCCTTATCCTGGGGTGGGGTGCGAATAGTAGCTGCCACGAGGGTTACCCCTTAGTAATTTGGATACCCCTTATCCATTTCGAGGTCCGAATAGCAAGTGTCTTCCGCGTGCAACTTTTCGAGCCGATTTTTCCAAAAATGTTTATTGGCCAAAAATACCTACACACACATAAAACACTGTAATAAGTACAAAAATGAGCACTATCAATATAAAGAATCGAGACAAATCAGACACAAAAATGTGTCTATCAATTTGCCATTGGCATAGAGGTGCGGCTAGCTTAGGCTAGGTGTGGCGGGCATGATTTGCCATTGGCACGGAGGTGCGGCTAGCATGGTTGGCATGCTTTGGCGCATTTGGTGTGACTAGCATAGCTAGGGCCAAGGCAGAGTGCGTTTGGCATGGCGCGGCTAGCTTGGGCTAGGTGTGGCTGGCATGATTTGCCATTGGCACGGAGGAGAATTAGGGTTTTGTTCGTTGTAACCCTAATTTGAAAAAAATACCCCCTATTAATTATTGACTACATGCATTAAATGTTCTAATAAATGTGTCATCGGTGACATTAGGTTATTTGGGGTTTTACGATTTTACCCTTTGTTTAAAATCCACCATCAACATTAAGTCCCCCGCTAGCTCGGACAGGGAGCTTTGTTGCGAGGTAAGCATAAGATGGTGACAAACTATCAACAACAAATCGTAAAGAGAATTGAAGAGGCTTGTCCGACCTTTTATAAATAGGATTTGGAATCCTTGCCTTTGGCGCTTTTGCGCAAAATCGGGAGGCTCGGCACAATTGGGAAGTCAGCGTCATTGAGAGGTAGGAAGCTGGGCGGCATTGAGAAGTTGACACGAGTTGGGAAACTGAGCGTGCTAGCTGGCGGGACCGACGCAAAGTGGGAAGCTAATCGCGCTAGCTGGCGGGACCGGCGCGAGGTGGGGAAGCTGAGCGTGCTAGCTGGCGTGACTTGGGCGGTCGTTGGGAAGTTTGGCTCAATTGGTGGGACCGGTGTGGCTTGGGAGATTGGAGAGACTGGCGCGAGCTTGATGGGACCGGTGTAAACAAGGAGGGAGTAGGTGTTCCTACAGGTAGCAAAGTTTCCTTATTTTGCCTTCCTTGACGCGCGGCTTGAATCAGGGCATCATCCATGCCAAAATCTGGAAGCGTTATGTCCCTCATTGCTTCCTTTCCTTTTTTAAGGTTCCGTATTCATACCCAACGTAATTGTACCGCCTCCCTTGTTTGAGAAAAGGTTCTTCTTGTTGAGTTTCTTTCTTTTCCTAGAGACGAATCATCCTCTAAACATCCAAATTCTCCAAGTGAAGGCGCGAGGTCTGACTCTTGCAAAAGCACCCCGACTAGGGTTATTCGGGCTAAGAAGATCATACCGGTATGTTTTCTTCTTCTTCTCTGTTCGTGTTATCCTCTTTGTGTATAGATATGATGGAACTTGATCATTTTCCCCATCTTTTGCAGTGTATGATGGGACCCTTCAGAGATGGCCGCGCCTTTAACTCTTCGGAGAAGGACTTCAGACTTGGAGGAGATTTATCTTCTTCTCTTAAGGAGGCATTGGTTGGGATTGAATCTCCGTTCCATGAAGCTAGTGAAATCATTAAGGACCTCTCTTCCATCTATCCCCATGAATAACAGGTGCATGTTCGGACTTTCTTGGGTTCAGTGAGCATGGAGGAGGGGCGAGAGAACGAGGAAGATTCTTGGCATGTTGAGAGGTTTCAGTGTGGCAAAGCCTTTCCTCGATCCGGGTATGGGGCGGATCGGACTGTTTCTAGGTTGAAGCGATGGAAAAGCGAACGCGTGGGGGTCTTGGAGGAGAGCGCCATGATTCTTGACTCTGATGCGGACGAATCAAAAAACTTTCTCCGAAGTGTCACTGAGAAAACCTTCGAATGAGCATATGACGGAAACGAAATACCCTTTGAAGTTGATGCCAAAGGTGTCGTTGGTGATACCGGAGGGGCCATGGTGGCGTATGCTGGACCGGTCGTCGGGGAGGATACTGTTGCCGCTGTGGTTGCTTCGGGATGGGATCTTGAGGTTCTTCTTTGGTAACACCGTTGAATGGAATCTTTGTTGCCCGAGGGATTCTTTGGGGGAAGTGCTTGAAGATAGTCTTACCCGAGGGGACTTGTGCTCCATCCTTCGAGGGCTAGTTCTTCCCTTTTGTTATTTCTGTTAGCTGCTTTAGTTCCCCTGATGCCCTTTTTTTTTTTTCGCAAACTCATCTTTACCTTCTTCTTCATCAGTCAACATTTTGCTTCATATATATATATATATTGAAAGCGGTTGTGGTATGATGGCTCCGCAATGGATTTCTGGGTTTATCTGATGTATTTCTCTGATATCTGGAGAATTTGCTTGGAAATAGATGTATTTATGCTCTTTTTTTTTTGACGGAAAAGGGAATCCCAGGAAAAAAGATATAAACGGTGTATTCATCTTGGGGGAGTACAACTACTAATAGGAATTGTTAAAGGAAATACTAAAGGGGAGTGATTGAGAGGTACAACGTTTTAGGGATTGGATACCTTGAGCCATCGCGAGTGAATTATCACGCCTTCAGGTGTGTCTGCATTGATGAGCTTGCAATATCCTCCCAAAAGGGTATCCGCAACCAGATCTGACTCGTCTTCTCTTTCATCGGGCGAATCGGTTTGAATAGCCATTTTTACTGTCATCCTCCCAACTTGAAACGAGCTTTCCTTAACAACTACATCTTCGATTGAAAACGGGTTCAGACGTCGTGCAACCCTTTGAGTCTTGGCTTCGTTGGTTTCAATAGAAGTTTCTAAGCTTCTTGCAAAGTGTTCAAATGGTCCAGCTCCCCATTCACATTTCTTGACAGCATTCGTGCCACTAATCGCGCCGAGTCCCCATGACGGAATGGGGGAAGGAAAGACTGGTTGCAGAAAAGGTTGCTCGGTCAGACTTACTTGCATTTGAAAATCATGAGTTAGCGCCAACGGGTCCTCTCCGGAGGTCTGGGTTCCTTCAATAGATCGTTGATGCGATAACCAGTGGGATGAATTGTTGGGAATTCCTTCGGGCGTGGACGTCGGCAGAGGGTGTACATCCAATTTCGCTTTGTTGTCGAGCACCCACAAGCGTCCCAATATCATGTCATGATCTAGTTCTTTGACAATGTGGAATTTTCTATGTATTATAGTGTCTCCCATCTTGATCTCTAGGTTGATGTATCCATGCGCGTTTAAAGTTTCTCCTCTCAAATTCTTAATCACGGACGGGGAGTAGGTATCATCTTGTTTTGTAAATCCTGCTGCCTTTAGTGTCTTGAAAGTAATGATGTTGTGGTCAGAGGCCGTGTCGATGAGCATGTCGTCAAATTCGTTACCTCTTAAACGGGACGTGGTCAGCAGTCCCCAGTTCTCCTTTTTAGTTCCGCTTGTTTGGAAAGCTTGGGCCCTTGGCGTGGTTTCCGAGGAGAGAAAAAGTCGTTTGCCGGATACAACACGATTGAGAGCTGCGAAAATATCTTGGCGCTACACCTTGGAAAGATAGAGAATTTCACATACATGTTGCATCATGGATTGCACAGTCTCGTGCACGGAGTCCCCAGAGGACCCGCAGTTTCTTATTGGGAGTGGGTCTCGATGCACTCTTTCGTCTCCCGGTTGGAGTCCTCCCGCTTCTATCCTTTCTTTGAAAATATGCTTTAGTCTCATTGCAATCGCTGGTCGGGTGGTGAACGAACCTGTGGTAGTGGCGGTATTTGGGGTTCGCCATCTCGGCCTCGGTTGGTGGACGCCCGGGGAGGTGGAAGTCTCGATAATATCATCTTGAACCCGAAGCCTCTAGGAGGTCAATCACCTCCTCGATGGGAAACGGGAAATCAAGGGTATTTCTTCGGTCATGGGAGTTTTAGTGACGGTCTTTCGTGGCGGGGGTTTCCGTTGCGCCGGCGCTTCACGTTTTGGCTGGTGGCTCGTAGTTGGCGCTTTCCTTTTTCCCCTTTCGTTTACTATGTTCACGGAGGATGAGCCGACATTAAATTGCTTGCTGATGAGGCGTCTACTCCCGTGAGTTTCACGCGTTTCTTCGGTTCGAGTTGGCCTAGCTCTTTCCAGTAATGCTGGTGCTTTGTTGTTGCGAGATCATCCGCGGCTTCATGGAGTTCGGAGAATGTTTGGAAGCGCAAGTTTTCTAGCAGGGCGCGGTAAATAGAACCAAACCATTGATGCATGCGTTCACTGATTGTTGCTCGGTCACGTTTGGGTCGTGACGGTCGAGTGCTTGAACCACTGAACCTCTTGACGAAATCATTCGGATGTTCGTTATCCTACCGGTACATTCTTCCGAGGTCCGAGAAAGTAACTTGTTCGAAACGAAGAAGTATTTCTTGTAAACGCAAGTGACCATGCTACTCCGATTGGGAATGATGTTCGGTGGGATCTTTGTTGTACCATGTATACGCCCTTCCAAAGTAAGTGATTTTGAGAATTCCCTTAAACGAAGAACGTGATTATATTCATGTTCACCTAGGGATTCCAGAAATGGGAGACATGCTCATGTGCATTCCGGTACCATCGTACATGGTAAATTGAGGAGAAGAGTACCCCCTTGGGAGAGGGATTCTTTGCATTTCGATGGGTAAGGGGGTTAGTGATGATGCACGTCCAATTCATCATTCTTGATTCGGTTACGGAGAAGTTGTTCCAGATCTTCTCGCGTGACGAAGTTGGGCGGCTGATTTCTTTCCAACGGGATTCTAGTGCGAGGTTCCTCATCCGTGGAGGCGTGCTCCACCGAGGTGCTGGCGCCGGGGTTGTTGGATACGTTCCTAAGCGGCTCTGGAAGACGCGAATCACGTGGTAGTCGCTCTTTCAGGGTCTTGAGAAAGATGAGTACCTCTTTATGTGTTGAAACCATGTCCGTCTGGGCTCTGGCGAGCATCTCATGTCGTTCCATCAAATCAGCGATGGTGACATAAGGACGACTTCCTCTGGTCCCTCCGGTCTCTCGTCCCGTCGGTGGGGTAGTTGGAACCTTAGTTGTGGTCGGAGGCGCCATGCTAGACGAAGCATTAGGGGCCATAGCGGCGGCTCTGCCCCAGTGATCGGTGGCGTGACACCCGAAGAGATATTTTCGTTGTCGTGATTAGAGGGTTATGCAGAGACACTAGAGGAGGCAGCGGCTCTGGCCCTGGTGATTGGCGGTGTTACGCTTGAGGGAGTGCATTCGATGTTATTGTAGTCAGCAGGTGATGCAACAACGTTATTGGGAGAGACGCTAACATCAGGGGTGTGTTCTGTGCTGGTATTCTCGGCAGCCGCTCCGGACCTGAGTTCCACCATGTTGGGATTTGACGTTCGGGAAACGAAATCAAGAGTCGGAGTTGGTATTGTAACCGATAGATCAATCCTCCCACTGTGGTCGCCAATTGTTTATGGGTAAAAATCGTTTCCGCCGATTTTGGTAAATTCGGTAGGTGAGTGAGAAACTGGTTTAAACCCTAAACAAATGTGCTACACGTGAGCACTTTATAGGTTATAGAGATCAATCTGTACAAGTCCGGCCTAAACCAAGAAATGGCCGTTCCAGACTTGCTTCGGTCACAAAGTGGAGGAGAAGGGTTGATTTGGGGAGGGAAGCAAAGAAAGGTGTTGAGACCGAATAGTTATGGGAGAGTAGTGTCTCGACTTGTATCAGAAAGTGAAAGCTTAGGAAGCTTGCAAGAGATGAAAGATTTTTGGAGAGCTTGCAAAGTTGCCTTTTCTGAGAGTGTTGTATTTTTCTCCTGACCGAGACTTGTTGTCTGGTGGAAATAGGTAAGACCTATTTATACAAGTCGAGATTGAAACGTACCACTGCCTCATGAAGGAAGAGAGTAAAGGGTTAAATAATGGGAGGAGGTGGTAACCGCATGGTGTTTATGGGTGAAAACATTTTCACCATTATTTCCTCATTTATTTGACCGCTTTATTCCTATTCACGCTTTCTTAATGTGAGCGTAGTGTACGCGTGCATCTTTGTGACCGCCAAACCAAAACCCTAGAAAGCATCCCCCAGTTTGTGTTGATGTCTCGAGTGTTGGTTGCACCTTGAGTGGAAGTGGCGCTGCTAGTGGCACGTGTGGCATGTGCCACTGGCATGTGCGGAATGCCTTTGTTGCGGGTTGCACCTTGAGTGCAAGTGGCAATGCCGAGCCGCTAGTGGCGTGTGTGGCATGTGCCAATGGCATGTGCGGAATTCCTTAATGGAAGGTTGTACGTTGAGTGTAAGTGGCAAAGCCAGAGCTGCTAGTGGCATGAGTGGCAAGTGCCAATGGCGTGTGCGGAATGCCTTGGTGGTAGGTTGCACGGTTTGCAAGTTAGGTTACCAGCGATGCATGTTAGCATGTGCCAATGGCATGCGTGGCCAATTTGGGTCACGACCTGGTAGAAAAAGCTACCAGCGAGCGTGTTGGCATGTGCCAATGGCATGCGTGGCCAATTTGGGTCACGGCCTGGTAGGAAAAGCTACCAGCGAGCGTGTTGGCATGTGCCAATGGCATGCATGGCCAATTTGGGTCGCGTCCTGATAGGAAAAGCTACTAGCGAGCATGTTGGCATGTGCCAATGGCATGCGTGGCCAATTTGGGTCGCGTCCTGGTTGGAAAAGCTACCAGCGAGCGTGTTGGCATGTGCCGATGGCATGCGTGGCCAATTTGGGTCGCGTCCTGGTAGGAAAAGCTACCAGCGGGCGTGTTGGCATGTGCCAATGGCATGCGTGGCCAATTTGGGTCGCGTCCTGGTAGGAAAAGCTACCAGCGAGCGTGTTGGCATGTGCCAATGGCATGCGTGGCCAATTTGGGTCGCGTCCTGGTAGTAAAAGCTACCAGTGAGCGTGTTGGCATGTGCCAATGGCATGCGTGGCCAATTTGGGTCGCGTCTTGGTAGGAAAAGCTACCAACGAGCGTGTTGGCATGTGCCAATGGCATGCGTGGACAATTTGGCCTAGGTTGCATGGTTTGCAAGCCTAGGCGCGGGCGCCATTTTGGCATGGCGTGGCTAGGGCCAAGGTAAGGGTGCTTGGCTTGGCTTGGCGTGACTAGCGTAGCTAGGGCCAAGGCAGAGTGCTTGGCTTGGCGTGGCGTGACTAGCGCAGCTAGGGCCAAGGCAGAGTGCGTTTGGCATGGCGCGGCTAGCTCGGGCTAAGTGTGGCTGGCATGATTTTCCATTGGCACGGAGGTGCGGCTAGCATGGTTGGCATGCTTTGGCGCGTTTGGTGTGACTAGCATAGCTAGGGCTAAGGCAGAGTGCGTTTGGCATGGCGCGGCTAGCTTGGGCTAGGTGTGGCTAGCATGATTTTCCATTGGCACGGAGGTGCGGCTAGCATGGTTGGCATGCTTTGGCGCGCGTTTGGTGTGGCTGGCATGATTTGCCATTGGCATAGAGGTGCGGCTAGCATGGTTGGCATGCTTCGGCGCGTTTGGTATGGCTGGCATGATTTGCCATTGGCATAGAGGTGCGGCTAGCATGGTTTGCATGCTTCGGCGCGTTTGGTATGGCTGGCATGATTTGCCATTGGCATAGAGGTGCGGCTAGCATGGTTGGCATGCTTGGCGCGTTTGGTATGGCTGGCATGATTTGCCATTGGCATATAGGTGCGGCTAGCATGGTTGGCATGCTTCGGCGTGTTTGGTATGGCTGGCATGATTTGCCATTGGCATAGAGGTGCGGCTATCTTGGGCTAGGTGTGGCTGGCATGCTTTGGCGCGTTTGGTGTGACTAGCATAGCTAGGGCCAAGGCAGAGTGCGTTTGGCATGGCGCGGCTAGCTTGGGCTAGGTGTGGCTGGCATGATTTGCCATTGGCACGGAGGGGAATTAGGGTTTTGTTCGTTGTAACCCTAATTTGAAAAAATACCCCCTATTAATTTCTGACTACATGCATTAAATGTTCTAATAAATGTTTCATCGGTGACATTAGGTTATTTGGGGTTTTACGATTTTACCCTTTGTTTAAAATACACCATCAACAGCAGCATATAAATCTTCTTATCAAGTTCACCATTCAAAATCGTTGTTTTGACATCCATTTGAAACAATTCTAGATCAAAATGAGCTACCAGGGCCATTATTATTCTTAGAGAATCCTTCTTAGAAACTGGAGAGAAGGTTTCTTCGTAATTGACACCTTCTTCTTGTGTGTAACCCTTGTCTACAAGTCTGGCCTTGTATCTTTCGATTCTCCCATCATCATTCCTTTTGATTTTAAAAATCCATTTACAACCAACTGTCGTCGCACCTTCAGGAAGATCTACCATATCCCAGACTTTATTATTGTCCATTGATTGCAGCTCCTCATCTATGGCAGGAAGCCAACAATGTTCTTTCCATTTACTGCGTGCGCAAATGTTAACGGTTCATCTTCATCATCAGCTGTACAGTCTGATTCAATCATGAATGTACTGAAACCTGGTTTCACAACAGTTTTCCGCGATCTTGATGATCTTCGCAGAACTGGTTCACCCACTTCAATATCTAGAAGATTCTGGAATGCCAACTTCAGATTGCTCATGAACTGAAGTTTCATTTTGTTCAGTAGGATTACCTTCTTCTTCTTCTTGTTCTTCTTCTTCTTCTTCTTCAAATATAACTATTCTTGATTCTGAACTCCCACTGGTTTCATCACGTTCTAGTAATCTAGCTTTGTTAGTTTCAAAATTTATGAAAGGCTTAGATGGACAATAGAATCTGTATCTCTTTGATATATTTGGATAACAAAAAAAAAACAGCTTGTAGTGCGAGAATCAAGTGCTTTTTCGAACAGATTATGAACTCTTGCTTCAGATGGACAACCCCATACATGAAAATGATTTAGAATAGGCTTTCTACCTGTCCACATCTCGAAAGAAGTCATAGGTACTGCTTTACTATGAACTCAGTTCAATGTGTATAATGCTGTCTTCAAGGCTTCTCCCCAAAAGGATTCAGCAAGGGTATAATTGCATAACATGGTACGAACCATGTCATTGTAAGTTATGTTTCTCCTTTTCCATTTTGGTTCGGTGATCTTAGCCATTCCATGCTATTCCATCAATTTTCCATGATTTTCGCAAAAGAATCTGACTTGCCATAGTATTCACCTCCTCTATCACATCTCAACACTTTAATCTTCTTGTCAAGTTGATTTCCAACTTCTGACTTATAAGTTTGAAACACCTCAAGAGCATCAGATCTTTGATGAATAAGATACACATACCCATAGCGCGAAAAGTCATCTATGAAAGTAATGAAGTATCTTTATCCGCCTCTAAAAGCAATAGTAAAAGGACCACATATATCTGTATGTACGATTTCAAGCAAATCTTTACTTAGCATTGTTGTCTTCTTTCTGGTTTTAACAAGCTTTCCACATATATCAGTTGTTGTAGATACCCTTCACCTATCAGTCTCTCTATACGTTCTCTATATATATGCCCCAATCGTTGCTGCCATAACATAGAAGAGTTTTCAGAGTTTAAACTTCTTTTAGTACCCTTAAGGGATGAACTAGAAGCATCAAAATACATACACAACTCTGAATTTGTAGCACCAAAATCAATATTCAACTTGTATAGATTATCAACAAGCGACGCAAAACCAACAAGTTAAGAGTTACAATACATACTTATAGATCCACCACCAACAGAAAAACAAAAACATTTGGTATCAAGTTGTTGATGGTGATTGTTAGCTTAGGGTTAAAATCGTAAAAAACTAAACCCTAGCAGACAGTGATGCCACAAAATTTAAAGTAACAAGCATTTACTAGGCACGTTTACTGAAACCTTTAATGTGTCCCTAAATAATTACCGGGGTATCTTTTTCAAGTTAGGGTTACGACAAGCCAAACACTAATTCCCACGTGTGCCAATGGAAAATCATGCCAGCCACACCGACCGCGCCAAAGCATGCCAAACATGCTAGCCACACCTATGTGCCAATGGCAAATCATGCCAGCCACACCGACCGCGCCAAAGCATGCCAACCATGCTAGCCGCACCTCTGTGCCAATGGAAAATCATGCCAGCCACACCGACCGCGCCAAAGCATGCCAACCATGCTAGCCGCACCTCCGTGCCAATGGAAAATCATGCCAGACCATCGCGCCAAAGCATGCCAACCATGCTAGCCGCACCTATGTGCCAATGACAAATCATGCCAGCCACACCGACCGCGCCAAAGCATGCCAACCATGCTAGCCGCACCTCTGTGCCAATGACAAATCATGCCAGCCACACCGAACGCGCCAAAGCAATCCAACCATGCTAGCCGCACCTCTGTGCCAATGGAAAATCATGCCAGCCACACCGACCGCGCCAAAACATGCCAACCATGCTAGCCGCATTTCTGTGCCAATGGCAAATCATGCCAGCCACACCGACCGCGCCAAAGCATGCCAACCATGCTAGCCGCACCTCCGTGCCAATGGAAAATCATGCCAGCCACACCTACTGCGACATGCCAAACGCACCTCGCCATGGCCCCATGTCGAGCCACCATACTGGCCTTCACAACGCGGCTATCAAAACGAAGGCGTGCAACAATCAACGGTTTCCCTTCAAATCCCAGGAGCAAATCCTGGTCGTCTAAGGTTACCAAACGACCTTTGCCCCAAAACCCTAGCTTGGTCACGCACCTAGCCCAAGCTAGTCACGCCATGCGCCTATGGAAAACCCTTGGCCCCACATGCCAAGCCAAAACCGCACCTAGCCCAAGCTAGTCACGCCATGCGCCTATGGAAAACCCTTGGCCCCACATGCCAAGCCAAACCAAACCTAGCCAAAGCTAGCCACGCCCAAGGAAAACCCTTGGCCCCACATGCCAATCCAAAACCGCACCCAGCCCAAGATAGCCACGCCATGCGCCTATGGCAAACCCTTGGCCCCACATGTCAAGCCAAACCAAACCTAGACAAGCTAGCCGCGCAATGCCAAAACGCACTTTGCCTTGGCCCTAGCCATGCTAGTCACATCATGTCAAGCCAAACGCCATTTCCTTGGTCCTAGCCACGCCATACGCCCATGGCAAACCCTTGGCCCCAAATGCCAAGCCAAAATCGCACCTAGCCAAAGCTAGTCACGCCCAAGGCGAACCCTTGGCCCCACATGCCAAGCCAAACCAAACCTAGCCAAGCTAGCCGCGCCATGCCAAAACGCACTTTGCCTTGGCCCTAGCCATGCTAGTCACATCACGCCAAGCCAAACGCCCTTGCCTTGGCCCTAGCCATGCCATACGCCCATGGCAAACCCTTGGCCCCACATGCCAAGCCAAAATCGCACCTAGCTAGAGCTAGCCACGCCCAAGGCGAACCCTTGGCCCCACATGCCAAGCCTAACCACACCCAAGACGCGCCACCCTGTTGGCCTTCCCTACGCGGCCACCAAAATGAAGGCGTGCTACAATTAACGGTTGGCCTTCAATCCCAAAAGCAAATCCTAGCCATCCAAGGTTACCAGACAACACATGGTAACCTTTGGCCCGAAAACCTAAATTTGGCCACGCCAAACCTTGCCATGCCAACGGCATGCCGACCTAGCCGCGCCACCACGTTGGCCCCCACTACGCGGCTACCAAAACGAAGGCGTGCAACAATCAACGGTTGCCCTTCAATCCTAGGAGCAAATCCTAGCCATCCAAGGTTACCATACGACACATGGTAACCTTTGGCCCGAAAACCTAAGTTTGGCCACGACAAACCTTGTCATGCCAACGACATGCCAACCTAGCCGCGCCACCACGTTGTCCCTCACTACGCGACTACCAAAACGAAGGCGTGCAACGATCAACGGTTTCCCCTCCTCTCAAGATGTAAAATCTCGACCGTCGAAGGTCACCAGGCTGGAAAGTTTCCTGAGCTTGACTTGCCAAGCCACAACAACGTGCTACATGTTTTCCAAAACATTCGAGACATCAACACAAACTGGGGATCCTCTTTGGGTATTGGTTTGGCGGTTTACAGCGTGCGGCGTACACTACGCCCGTCATAAGGAAGTGTCATAAGGGTGAGGCGGTTAGTAAATACGGGAAGTTATGTGGGAAACGTTCATGGGATATAAAGCACATGCGTTAACAACTTTATGGGACATCAATTCCATAACGTTAGCAGTTTCATGCGTTAACCACTTTATGGAACATCAATTCCATGCATACGGTTACCACCTCCTCCCATTTACTTCCCCACTCCTTAATGAGACCAGGGTACGTTTTTACCCCGACTTGTATAAATAAGTCTTACCTATTTCCATTGAACAACAAGTTCATACGGGAGATACAACACTCAGAAATACTTACTTGCTAGCTCACCTCGAGAGCTCTCTCACTTTTCTGATAACAAGTCATAGTAACCCAACTACTCTTCCAGAATCAACTATTCTGGTCTCACCACTTTCCTTGCTTCCCTCCCCAAAACCAACCCATTCTCCTCCACTTTGTGACCGAAGCAAGTCTGGAACAGCCATTTCTTGGTTTAGGCCGGACTTGTATAGATTGATCTCTCGAATCTAAAGTACTCCCTTGCAGTACATTGTTTAGGGTTTAAATTATTTCTCACCTGCACACCCGCAATTACCGAAATCAGCGGAAACCATTTTCACCTACAAACAATTGGCGACCACAGCGGGAGGTTCGATCTTTCGGTTACGATTTCAATTTTCAACCAGCGATCTCATTCTTCGACCCAGATGTTAAGATGGTAGAGGAAGGCGATCCACTCCGACTCGGTTGCCCGACGACTCGATTATCAGTCATGACGCGACAAGAGATGACTGGGGACTTCCCAGAGGATAGAAGCAGACGATCCGCCCAAGGATCAATGGCTCGGTTATCATATAGCTCGATAATGACTGGGGACTTTCCACGAGGGTGTTCCCAGAGGATAGAAGTAGACGATCCGCCCAAGTATCAATGGCTCGGTTGTCAGACAACTCAGTAACGCCTGAGGACTTTCCACGACGGTGTTTCCCACAAAACTCGGTCTTACACCGGAAGGTTCACTTTTCATCAGGAGACCTAAAACCGAGTAAGTCTTACCTAGGCAAGATACATGGTTTACTATTTCAAGTTTTCACGGGAATGATAAAACCTATAGCCATGTTTCATCCCATGTCATCTACCAACACACGGTTCCATGGTTTTCCTAGAATGTCTGCGTCACTTTCATTCATAGCCAAAGATAATTCAATTCTAAACATTTCATTCAAAAACAAATATACAATCCAAAACCGTCAAGGTAGCATTTATCTATTAACCCGAGAAAATCAGAAAAACAAAAACCAAAACCAAAACCAGGCGTCTCATTTGCCTTTCAAAAAAAAAAAACCTAAAGATAAGAGGTTCAAAAGACAGAAATGTATTCAAGGAAAGTTTTTTAGCAGCGGCTTGCTCCTCTTAGCAAAGGCCTCCTTTGTACTCTGGAGAGACGCCCTCTTCAACTTCAGCCGCCTGTACAACTTCTTGAATTCCGCTTCCTGCTTCTTCACTATGTCTGCGAAAGGACCTTCAACTGCTCCAGCCAACGACATTTCAACATCAGAGAGACCTTCAACGAACCAAGGAACGTTGAATTCGAAGCCCGTACACATGTCACGATGGAACTTCCAGCTCGAGATTACATCCTCAGAAATTGTATGACCAGTCACGTTGCACATCTCATCAATCGAAGACAAGGCTTCCTCCACACGCTTGACCAAGGCATGTCGACTAGTGATCTTCTTAGTCGTGGCAATGTGACCATAGCTTTCCCAAATCTTGGTGTACAATGTCGCATGTTTAGCTGGCACGCTAAATCCACCAATCAACACATGACCTGGGAAAGGGTCCAGATACGGAGGATTGAAGGTGGCACCTGCAACTAAATCAACAACTGGCAGGAGATCCCTAACTACGATTTCACCCCCCCGAAGTGCTCTCCTCCACCTGAGTCACGGCAGCACCCTCGGGACGATGAATCTCCATGTCCAAGTCATTAGCTGGCACAATTTCCGTAGTGGGAAGTACGGCTATGTCTTTACTCTGGTGGTCTTCCACTTCAAGATCATCCCCAAGAACGGTTTCCTCCTAAAAATCAAAATTTAGTTTTACTGCAAAGAAAAAAAAAAAAGAGGTCAAGAAGAAAAACATGGAGGGGACTCACCGATTCAGTTTCAGACTGACCAGACGAAGATTCAACACTGCTATTGGAAGAATTGCTCTCGCCACCTCTAGACCCTGAACTCTCATCCTTTTCAAGTTCCGCGTCATCATGGGTAGACTCTGCAACGCCGCTCTCTATCTCGAAAAATGATGTTTTCTGACTGCTCGCAAGTTTGGCAAAGGCGTTCGTACTACTGAGACCTTGGACAGAATACAAGGGCACATTCTCAGAAAAGGAACAAGGAAATAAACGATCCAGGCCAAGGTCAAGAGGAGAGCCGTACGTACCCGCATATTGGATGAACTAAAAGTCGGCAGAACCATGGAGTCTGACTGGAAACCACCAGCACGGCTTTTAGATCTTCGCTCCTTCACTTGGGGACTATCTACGTTCGGGCTAACGAATTTTCTCTTGGGATCCCTCAACAATGGATGTTCCGCTAAAATCGTAGGGGAAGGCTTACCGCAACGATTTTCTACCACATCATTCACGAATCCATGGATAACAAGAAACTCATCCTGCCAAAATATGTTATATTTGGAGGTTGTTGATGGATTTCGTTCCGCAAGCAGAAAAGGGAGACTTTGGCCCGACGTGAGAGTACTAGCATCGAGAACAGTGGACAATGGGATTTCTGGAACAACTGGCTGATGAACGAGTGGGACCCCTTGGTCAAAACCCATATGCCGAGCCGCCCTATCAATGTTATAAGAGATCGCTTTGCAAGATCCTCGGAAGAAAGACGATAAATGACCGAGCGTGCAGCTTCGCATGAACACCATCTCTTCAACACTCAGATCCTCTTTATCAGAAGACAAAGACATGTTCGGAACATGAGAAAATGTACTAATCTGAGTTATGGACGCATGCAACGGAGCCCATGGACAAAAATTAACCGCATACGAGTTGTCAAGAAACTACTTAATTAGTTTCGGACCAGTTTTTCGGCGCCTGTTCGACCAACGCAGTATTCTGGAGCCGCCCCAAGACTCAGGAAGTATATCCAACGGTTTCAGGGCATACTTCTAGAAATGCTCCCACAACCAGCCTAGAGAAAGGCGGCATGAACATACGAATCCACTTTCATATGGCCGTTCGAGGCGCGCAAGTCCGAAACCAGCTGATCCAGGTGTGCATAAAGAGAACCAAGAAACAAACCGCCAATAGGGAGAATGACGCCTTTTTCCAGTTTTATAGCAAACTTGATAAGTTCCTGCCTTATCTCCTTCTTGCCGGAGCCGTCATCAAAAATATCTCTGGATAACCAAAGAGCCAAGAACGCCACGACATAAAGCGTACTATTCTTCTGATTCGAATCCAACTCATCAGGAAACCACTGAGACACCCACCAATCATAAAAGCACTTCGTCTCGTTTCCTTTCCGAACGAATCCTTTTGATTTCGCAACTGTGGCGCATGCATTTCTTCTTCATCCACAGAAAACCTAACATCAAGGTTTCCAATTACGGGAAGGTTCAGCAATACAACCACGCTCTCTAAGGAGATAGTCATTTCACCCCACATGCATATAGCCGTATGAGTGTCCGGACACCATCTGGAAATAAAAGTAACCAAGCCTGGAATATCTTTCCTAATTTGAAGAACTGCGGAAGCCGCGACAGTATCAACAATCTGTGCCTTGGTCAAGTTGGCCCTTATACATTCCTGTCTCAACATGAATCGCATCCACTTCTCAAAAGGACGCAACGGGCTTACGCTGGTCTTAAAGTCAATGGAAGAAGCATGATACTCTTTTCTCTGAATACAAAACCTTATTACACTACCCGGATGAACCGACCGGGCCTCTCCTTCACTTTCCGAACCAGTCAGGAGGATCGACACATACTTGGGATGATTTTTTCTAATTATAACGGATGTTGTGAAGAACTCATCATCTATGCTTGGCTTGGAATTACCCACATCCTTCGGTGCGACAGAAATTCTTGACATCCTAATGAAAATTCACTTACGCTGTTTTCACCGCCGAGATAACTATAGTGGAACAATACGAGCAGAGATTATTACATAAAGCGCATGGAAATATTTTATCAGACACAAGAGAGCCATCCTGGACGCAAACCAATTGGTCTCAAAGTCATTTTGTGCTTATGCGAAGAAATAGGACTGACATACTCTGCATCACCACTTCATGCAGCCGGAAGCTCGCGCCCAGCCAAATAGGCGCGCCCCCAAAGGAAATCATACGCACGGCCACACCATAAAGAGAAGGAAACCCTAAAAACTAGTTCTTTTATGGGAAGGTAATGACAATCCTCGTGCATATCTACTTTGCGCAATAATCGAGGCGGCCAACATCACTACAGCACTCGCTCCTAAATTTTATTACAAGTTCAAGCAAAGCATACCTACGGCTAGTGTTCACGCCAATAACATTTCCTACAAGGTAATGAAAAGCTGCACCTACAACTAAGGTTTACACCAACACAAAAGAAAAGAGAAAACAAGTTAAAAGAAGAAGTATTAGAAGGCATACCTGGGATTTGCTTGTCCGCTTTGCTTTACTACTACCACACGGCTGGGATAAAAAATATAGGCGTGAAACGAAAGAAAAGCCGGCCCTCCTTTTATATATACATGGTACGTGGGAGTTTGAGAAAGGAAAGGATTTCCTATTTTGAGCCAAGAAAGGAAAAGAGGAAACCGGTCCCGCGAAGACCAATTTCCACGTCCAAGACCACTCACGCCACACCACGGCCCCACCACACCTATCCGTCCTTGCACGTTCCACCATGCCATTGCCGCGCCCCCCCTGCCAAGCCATTTGCTCCATTACCGCGGCCCCACCACGCCTAACCGTCCGTGTACGTCTCGTCTTTCCAAGGCCACACTATGCCAAGCCGCCTGCTCCACGGTCGCGACCTTATCATCCACGCGCGTTTGCCTTACCAAGACCACGCCACCTCTTGGCCCCTCGAGCCAAGCCGCCCACTTGCGTCGCCTTCCAAGACCGCGCCCCTTTGCCTTGGAGATGTACGACCAGACCAAGCCGGTAACTTTCATCTCACTACTCCACGGTCTGCATTCCCAGTACAACTTACGCAGGGCCGCCAACACGGGAAGCCAAAACTCTCTTTACCACTCAAAAAGGTTAGTCGGATTCTCCTGACCATCTTTGCAATGATTTACACCTAGAATCCGTCCTTGTCTGTCACCATCATATGCTTACCTCGCAACAAGGCACTGTTCCGAGCTAGCGGGGGGACTTAATGTTGATGGTGGTTTTTAGCTTAGGGTTAAAATCGTAAAACACTAAACCCTAGCGCATGCTGATGCCACAACATTTAAAGTAACAAGCATTTACTAGGCACATTTATCGAAACCTTTAATGTGTCCCTAAATAATTACCGGGTATCTTTTTCAAATTAGGGTTACGACAAGCCAAACCCTAATTCCCACGTGTGCCAATGGCAAATCATGCCAGACCACACCGACCGTGCCAAAGCATGCCAAACATGCTAGCCGCACCTATGTGCCAATGGCAAATCATGCTAGCCACGCCGACCGTGCCAAAGCATGCCAACCATGCTAGCCGCACCTATGTGCCAATGGCAAATCATGCCAGCCACACCGACCGCGCCAAAGCATGCCAACCATGCTAGGCGCACCTCTGTGCCAATGAAAAATCATGCCAGCCATACCGACCGCGCCAAAGCATGCCAACCATGCTAGCCGCACCTCTGTGCCAATGGCAAATCATGCCAGACACACCGATCGCGCCAAAGCATGCCAACCATGCTAGCCGCACCTCTGTGCCAATGGAAAATCATGCCAGCCACCGCGCCAAAGCATGCCAACCATGTTATTCGCACCTCTGTGCCAATGGAAATTCATGCCAGCCACACCGACCGCGCCAAAGCATGCCAACCATGCTAGCCGCACCTCTGTGCCAATGGAAAATCATGCCAGCCACACCGACCGCGCCAACGCATGCCAACCATGCTAGCCACACCTCCGTGCCAATGGCAAATCATGTCAGCCACACCTACTGCGCCATGCCAAACGCACCTCACCATGGCCCCATGCCGCGCCACCATACCGGCCTTCACTACGCGGCTATCAAAACGAAGGCGTGCAACAATCAACGGTTTCCCTTCAAATCCCAGGAGAAAATCCTGGACGTCTAAGGTTACCAAACTACCTTTGCCCCAAAACCCTAGCTTGATCACGCACCTAGCCAAGCTAGTCACGCCATGCGCCTATGGCAAAACCTTGGCACCACATGCCAAGCCAAAACCGCACCTAGCCCAAGCTAGTCACGCCATGCGCCTATGGCAAACCCTTAGCCCCACATGCCAAGCCAAACCAAACTTATCCAAAGCTAGCCATGCCCAAGGCAAACCCTTGGTCCCATATGCCAAGCCAAAACCGCACTTAGCCCAAGCTAGCCACGCCATGCGCCTATGGCAAACCCTTGTCCCCACATGCCAAGCCAAACCAAACCTAGCCAAGCTAGCTGCGCCATGCCAAAACGCACTTTGCCTTGGCCCTCACATCATGCCAAGCCAAACGCCCTTGCCTTGGCCCTAGCCACGCCATACGCCTATGACAAACCCTTGTCCCCATATGCCAAGCCAAACCAAACCTAGCCAAGCTAGCCGCGCCATGCCAAAACGCACTTTGCCTTGGCCCTAGCCATGCTAGTCACATCATGCCAAGCCAAATGCCCTTGCCTTGGCCCTAGCCACGCCATACGCCCATGGCAAACCCTTGGCCCCACATGCCAAGCCAAAATCGCACCTATCCAAATCTAGTCACGCCTAAGGCGAACCCTTGGCTCCACATGCCAAGCCAAACCAAACCTAGCCAAGCTAGCCGCGCCATGCCAAAATGCACTTTGCCTTGGCCCTAGCCATGCTAGTCACATCACGCCAAGCCAAATGCCCTTGACTTGGCCCTAGCCACGCCATACGCCCATGGCAAACCCTTGTCCCCACATGCCAAGCCAAAATCGCACCTAGCCAGAGCTAGCCACGCCCAAGGCGAACCCTTGGCCCCACATGCCAAGCCTAACCACACCCTAGCTGCGCCACCCTGTTAGCCTTCCCTACGCGGCCACCAAAACGAAGGCCTGCAACAATCAACGGTTGCCCTTCAATCCCAAGAGCAAATCCTAGCCATCCAAGGTTACCAGACGACACATGGTAACCTTTGGCCCGAAAACCTAAGTTTGGCCACGCCAAACCTTGCCATGCCAACGGCATGCCGACCTAGCCACGTCACCACGTTGTCCCTCACTACGCGGATACCAAAACGAAGGCGTGCAACAATCAACGGTTGCCCTTCAATCCCAGGAGCAAATCCTATCCATCCAAGGTTACCAGACGACACATGGTAACCTTTGGCCCGAAAACCTAAGTTTGGCCACGAGAAACCTTGTCGTGCCAACGGCATGCCAACCTAGCCGCGCCACCATGTTGGCCCTCACTACGCGACTACCAAAACGAAGGCGTGCAACGATCAACGGTTTCCCCTCCTCTCAAGATGCAAAATCTCGACCGTCGAAGGTCACCAGGCTGGCAAGTTTCCCGAGCTTGACTTGCCAAGCCACAACAACGTGCTACATGTTTTCCAAAATATTCGAGACATCAACACAAACCGGGGATCCTCTTTGGGTATTGGTTGGGCGGTTTACAGCGTGCGGCGTACACCACGCCCGTCATAAGGAAGTGTCATAAGGGTGAGGCGGTTAGTAAATACGGGAAGTTATGTGGGAAACGTTCATGGGACATAAAGCACATGCGTTAACAACTTTATGGGACATCAATTCCATAACGTTAGCAGTTTCATAAAAACCGATTTCATGCGTTAACCACTTTATGGAACATCAGTTCCATGCATATGGTTACCACCTCCTCCCATTTACTTCCCCACTCCTTAATGAGACCAGGGTACGTTTTTACCATGACTTGTATAAATAGGTCTTACCTATTTCCATTGAACAACAAGTTCATACGGAGATACAACACTCGAGAAATACTTACTTGCTAGCTCACCTCGAGAGCTCTGTCACTTTTCTGATAACAAGTCGTAGTAACCCAACTACTCTTCCAGAATCAACTATTCTGGTCTCACCACTTTCCTTGCTTACCTCCCCAAAACCAACCCATTCTCCTCCACTTTGTGACCGAAGCAAGTCTGGAACGACCATTTCTTAGTTTAGGCCAGACTTGTATAGATTGATCTCTCGAAACTAAAGTACTCCCTTGTAGTACATTGTTTAGGGTTTAAATTGTTTCTCACCTGCACACCCGCAATTACCGAAATCAGCAGAAACCATTTTCACCTACAAACACAAGTATACCAACTGATATCAAACTTCTTCTTACACTAGGTACATAAAAGACATCAAAAAGCTCCAAAAATATATCCAGATTCCAGAGTTAATTGCACGTTAACAACTGCTTCAACTTTCACTCCTTGAGCATTTGGCATGTATAGACACCGCTCTCCCTCACTTAGATTCCTCTTGTTTTTGAGTGCATGTAAGGAATTAGTGATATGAATTGTTGCAGCGGTGTCTATCCACCAAGCATTCAAAGGAGTATCCAAAATATTAATCTCAAAACATATCATATGGAAATCTGTACCTTTTTTCTTTTCCTCTTGTTTTTTCAGCCAATTCTGATATTTGAGGCAAAACTTCTTAATGTGGCCAGGCTTTTTACAAAATAAACACGCCCTATAAGTTGATTTTTTTTTCTTTCTTGGTTATTGGATTATTATCATTCACCTTATCAACTATTAGACTGTTGTCTTTATTAGTTAACTCATTTTTCAGGGCTTCTTTTGTCTGCTCAGAAAGTTTGTGTTGTTAGCTGACTTTTTGAATTTCTTTTACTAGGATCAGCAATAGAAAAATGTGCATACTCCGTATTTTCACGACGTTTCCTTTCCTATTCTTGCACAGAATAAGCAATCAGTTAATTTACATCCCACTTTCTTTCAGCCATGTTATAAGCAATCTTGAAACCCTCAAACTGTTTTGGCAGTGAGTTAACCGCATGTTGAACTAGATAATCGTCAGTAAGATTCATGTCCAGACCTCTTAACTTGTAGATCAGATTTGCCATCTGAAGAACATGATCTCGAACATTACCGTCCCCACTGTACCTCATTGAAGATAACTGACCCATATATCTGACAACCATAGACTTTTCTGAACTTGTGAACTGCGATTGAATAACCTCCACAAGTTCTTTAGATGTATTCGTAGCAGGAATACCACCTTATATAGCAGCAGGAATAACACCACACATAATAAGAAGACTCATCCTATTTGCCTTTTCCCATCTGAGATAATCCCGCTTCTCAGTTTTCTTGGAAGTAGCAGAAAGTGTTTCTGGTTTAGGTTCTTTCAAAGCGATATCATAATCTAAATAACTCAAGGCTATTTCAACCTGCGACTTCCACCTTGAGTAATTTGTGCCATTCAATGGATCAATACCAGCTATAAACCCTTGAACTTGAACAAGATTCATGGTTGTAAATGTCATACCATTTAAAACTTTATTCTATTTCACATGAATGATTATGCATACATCATTAACATATGAAATGATTATGCATACATCATTAACATATGTGACAGCATATAGATATAACAAAACAGAACATAAATCATTTCAAATCATTTAAACTTTATGAAATGATTATGCATACATCATTAACATATGTGACAACATATAGGTATAACAAAACAAAACATACTTACTTTAGATTCGATATCCCGCAGCTTCACCTTTGGGAGAAAACTACGATATATTGAAGCCTTTAACCAATAGCAAAGATAATCAGTTCATATTTGGTGTATAATAATCCCTTTTCACCTTTGGGTTCGAACGATTATCATCCGCCGCACATAAGCAGATTATTTTGCTCCATTCAAGATGTCATAAGCATGATTCACCGTTGGGTATAATCATACCAGGGACATCCAGAATGCTACTTCATACAGTCCCTTAACATAAAACATGCACTTTGTTTTCTCTTTGAGTATCACTTTGGAAAAATTCAACTTTAGAACAAAGACATACAAGAACTGCTGAAGTAAAAACAACAGATAATACTATTTGATTCTAAGGAGCAGAACCTAATATGTGAATTACTAAAGGAACATATACTAGTTTTAGAATATTTTTTAAACCTATAGCTCTAATTCCAATGTTAGAATTTCAGCAACTAAACATGATTACTTTAGGCTAAGCATGAAGCATGATTCATTATTTGTCTTCCATGTTTAGAAAGGTTTACTTTATGCTGACTTTACTGAATTTTTATGATCTTTTATTCTGTAACTAGATAGATCACAATCATAACATGATATAGTTAGGTACATACCTTAGATTATAGGACAGATGAAAATACGGGGGTCTAACAACCACATCCAACAATTCGTTGGGCAATCTGAGAGGACTTACTCCAATACACTTTCTAGAGAATCAACTAAACAATCAGACTCAATCTAGAGTAAAGTATATCAAAGAGTTTAATATTTCTGTTTCACAATGTAATCAGCAAATCAAACAGATAGAAATCCGTGAGGCTGATTATTATGTGAAACAACTTGAACTCTACCAAAGACCAATGTTCAAGTGTCAATCAATGTAAATCAACAACCAAAATTTGGATATTTTAATTGATTGATTTAAACGCACAACCTGTGATATTTCAATTATATAAAAAAATATAATGCGGAAAAGAAATAACACAGACACCAGAATTTTGTTAACGAGGAAACCGCAAATGCGAAAAACCCCGGGACCTAGTCTAGATTGAACACCACATCGTATTAAGCGCCACGGACTCTAGCCTACTACCAATTAACTTGGATTGGTGTAATTGAACCCTGATCAATCTCACACTGATTCAAGGTACATTTGTGCTCCTTACGTCTTTGATCCCAACAGGATACTACGCACTTGATTCCCTTAGCTGATCTCACCCACAACTAAGAGTTGCTACGACCCAAAGTCGAAGACTTGATAGACAAATCTGTCTCACACAGAAAAGTATATGATAATAGATAAATCTGTCTCCCATAGATAAAAGACGGAACAAACTCTTAGGTTTATCTATGGGAGACAGATTTATCTATTATCATAGACTTTTCTGTGTGATACATATTTGTTTATTAAAGTCTTCGACTTTGGGTCGTAGAAACTCTTAGTTGTTGGTGAGATCATCTAAGGGAATCAAGTGCATAGTATCCTCGCTGGGATCGTAGACGTAAGGAGCGCAACTGTACCTTGAATCGATGTGAGATTGATTAGGGTTCAACTACAGATCCGGACCGGTTAGTTTGTAGTAGGCTAGTGTCTCAGAGCGGCTTAATACGATGTGGTGTTCAATCTGGACTAGGTCCCGTGGTTTTTCTCGCATTTGCGCTTCCTCGTTAACAAAACTTCGGTGTCTCGTGTTATTTCTATTCCGCATTATATTTTGTTATATAATTGAAGTATCACTGAGTTGTGCTGTATCGATCAATTATGAAATCCAACCTTTGGTTGTTGATTGGAAATTGATTGATCATTGGATATTGGTCTTTGGTACCATCCAAGTTTATATCTCTTGTATTTGATAAAGACTCACAGATTTCTATTTGTTTGAGTATAAATCAAATCGAGAGATAGAGATATTAACTCCTTGATATACTTTTTTATTAAGATTGAGTCTGACTGTCTAGTTGATTCTCTTAAAAGTATATTCGAGTTAGTCCATACATATTGCTAATCGAAATATTGGGTGAGGTTGTTAGACCCCCGTATTTTCAATTGGTATCAGAGCAGGCAAACACGTTTAAGACCTCAAAAGTCTGTGTTTGTAGCGATCTGACTCTATGGACAGAGGTGCTATCTCTATTAACTGATAGGCGTCTAAAACACCAAATTCTAATATCGGTTTCTTAGACTTTCATTAGCTAGTTTTCTTGTAAATTTGTATATTACGCTTGGTTTTTGTATTTTTAGGTACAATTGCTTGGAATTATAAAGAGGAAGCTAAAAGGCGCCGAAATGGAATGTATCGCGTTGCGCGCTTAAAGCTCATATCTACTGTGTCACCAGCCAAGTGAACTGCAGGTGCAACAAACAGGAGGCAAAGTCATGGGCCTAGATTGGCATATACACCAAGTACAAAGAGCATCTTCAACTGTAGCCTATATTAGTGGACTGCACCACTTTGGCAAGGCACGTGCGAGCTGGTGGAGGCAACAATTCAAAGCAAATTAGGTCTTTTTGTTAGAAAGGGGATCGAGTCTTTTACCAGTTCAAGCCAAGAGACGCGGCAATTCTTCTTACTTCCTGCCAGAGACGGATATGGGAATTCAACATAGATCAACAACTCCATTTAAAGCCAACCCAGAGAAGTAAATGGGAGTCCGTTTGCTGTGGAGATTATGGGCAGAGCTTGGGGTCAAATTCTGGAGTTAATGGTGCGCGTCGTTTACACAACAAATTAGTTATTTCTTTCCACACAATTAACTGGTAATATAATGGCAAGGATTTCGTTCCCACGAAGAGCAGGGAGTTTCTAGTTGTTAAAAGTAACCGAAATGGGAGTTTTTAGATTTTAAATTAAAGTAAGTAATAAAACAAAATAGTAAAGATTGATTTAAAATAATATGGAAAAAGATGACTAGGGAATCATTCGCCGTCACTGAACCGAAACATAATTAAATATAAATTTATTTCTTGTTGAATTTATACTGTTACCAAC
The DNA here is from genome assembly GCA_023531295.1 of Papaver armeniacum. Lineage (NCBI taxonomy): Eukaryota > Viridiplantae > Streptophyta > Magnoliopsida > Ranunculales > Papaveraceae > Papaver > Papaver armeniacum. The sequence goes on along the minus strand of JAJJWW010008311.1, from coordinate 125,996 downwards.
CGTAGAATAGCAATAAGCTCTTGCTATCCCCGATTCATAATGCCACTTTGGATACGTGAGCGCTCGACTACCGTGATTCTATCCAACCAACCCACCAAGAATAAGCTCTCAAGGTGTAAATTAGTCGAATGCTTTACACTCGTGAATCGGAGTTGATCCTAGCATCAAACGCATAAACTCGATGCCTTACTAGTGTTATCTTTACACACAATTGCTTAACAAAATCCCTCTGCAAATACTCTTGCGATTTACTACTTGTGTAAAGAGTTGACGTGATAATTACACGTATCACACAACCCTAAACTAGTAGAAGAAATATTGATTAGTTAATTTAATTGATCATTTTAAATAACCCCTCAATATTCTTAGGCAATAAAAATAATAAAGATAATCAACAATTAAATAAAACTTGAAATAAACATGATTAAAGAAAATAATACTTCATTGTTCAGGACTTTGAAATCATCCCTAATCAATTAAAAGTTTAGCTACTCCCTAATCAATTAAAAGCTCCCAAAACAAAAGTCATGAGCTCTCTCCTTTTCTCGCTGCCAAGGAAATGATAAAAGAAGAAGTGTGTCCCTTCAAATGAAATTTTCCTTTGGTATTTATAGCCTCCAAATCCTTCGCCCGGTCCGCAAAATCCGTAAGGGGAACGGATAACAAATTCCATCCTCCTCTCTTTCTTCGATCGCATGCAAACTTCACAGGTAATAAAAGTGGAAGGTCAAATGGAACTGCGCCACGTAGCTTGGGAGAGTATATCGTCTGCACAAAGCATTTTTATCTTCTGACGCGTACTTGAGAAACGAGTACAAAACCAGTTGGGATATTAAAAGGTTCTGCTACGGTGTTTCACGAGTAATTTTAACAGACGCAGCACAATCTAAGATTGGCTCAATCTTCAACGGGACCCTGGTATAACAACGTGTCTTCTTCTGATGCTGGTTACACATTCAATTTCATGATCCTTGTTACACCAAATCCTCACTTTCAAAAGCTGAAACTGAGACAAGTCAGGGCTTGTCTCTTCCGATCGGTCCCACCTTACTTTTTTCTTCTGTTGCTCGTGAAACTGGAAGTTCAATAGGCCCCGCCAATGACGTCAGCACTAACAGAACTATCTTCCCTGCCATGATCATCAACCCGAGCTCCATCATCCTGAGCTTATTCTTGCAACTCCGGAAAACCACTGTGATGCTCGTTCTTCATTCTAGCCTCACCATTCATGGCAGAAAGCCATCATCTTTATCGCTGCCATGTTCTCTACCATCTCTGCCAAGATCATCGGCGTCACTTCCTTCCCGTCTTCCATCGAACCTCATCACTGATATCAACCACAGCAAACCCGAACTCCTTATATTCACCCATCATCTAGCTCATCATAGCCTCATCGTGATCATCACGAACTTCTCGAGCTCCAACTTCAGTCACTAATCATCATCAGCTCGACTCCATCAATGGCAGCAAGCCAACTTCTCTGACTATGTTTCCTCAACTGCTCCTCTCCATCGCAAATATATAGATCCTCTTCCTTCTTCTCTGCATCTTCACCACGACCCATCTCGTCATCGTCGAGTTCAATGGCATCAAACGAATAATCCACTGCCAAATTCGAGTATGAGTGATTTATCGAAATCAGGCTAGTACCCGAGATTTCTATCAGCTTTAATGACCCGCTGATGTCCGAAAAATCTCGAATATCACTTTTTCCAAAATCCATCATCGTCGTGGTCATCATGATCATCAAGTTCCGACTGCCATAGCCTGTGTTCTGTTTAGAAATAGGGAAGACGAAGTTCCCTGAGTAAGAGATCAGGGTGCCTTTAGTATTATTTGAATTCCTGCCTTCCCCTTTGTAAAAGACCGAACTTCCGTTAACATTCCCATGAAACAATCTGCCCCTTAACAGGAAGGTGTCCCTTAACACTCGGCTGGGTTGCCAATTCTACTTCCTTTAGAAAATGACCATTTTGCCTTTTTAGTTTTCTCAGGTTCTTGTTTTGCTCATAACTTCTTCATACGAACTCCGAATGACTCCGTTCTTTCGCCATTGCCTTTGTCTTCTCGTCCTCTACAAAATAAAAAGTAGAAATCTTGTACTTGAACGAGTTCCACTTGGTCTTCGCCCTTCTCCACTTGTAGCTAGCTTCTTTTATTGCACAATTAAGTGCAAAATCACTTCTTTTTGGACGATTCTCCTTATGAAACACAAATAAGAGAAAACAAACGTAACATACAATAATTTGCAAGATACTAGCATTAGATTAACACCAAATATATGTGAAATATGCACTTATCAGTTAAGAATCGATCGAAAGAAGTTTGTTGAAGACATGGATTCCGTCAGGTATTTGGGGTGAATCAATGGCTCAGTTTCATGAGGTGGTTGTATCTCAGGTTCAAGGCTGAAATGGGTTCGAATTGAATGAGGTTTTTGTAGAGTTTTCAAGCACTAAAATAGAGAAGAACTGTTGTTGTTGTTGCTGCTGGAGTATTGAAAGAGATAGAGCTGAGTCTTGAAGGGAAACTGAATAGAAGAAATTTGTTGTTGCTGCTTTTGATTGAATGGGTTTACTCTGAATTACATTTGCAGGAATTTGGGTGAATTTTGGAAGCTACAGCAAGATAGAGCATGGCACACAACATGTTTGAGAAAAGATCTGAATGAACTGTTCTTCATCACTTCAAGCTAATTAAGCCTGTATGCAAGGTTGCTGCTGCAACTGCTTGTCTGGGTGTTTCTGAAAGTTAAGGACATGAAGTAGACGCAAACATAGATCGGAAGAAGCTTTTGAAGTCATGAAAGAGTGGAGGTCTAGGTACAAATCTGTCTCAGCTTTCGATTATAATTTCAGGCTACAATTTAGTGAAGAAAGTGGTTTGTTGGTTCGATTTGGAGGAGGGTTTTGAACTGAAATTATATCAACACCAACATGGGTTCAAACTTGTGGCAGTCTGTTTGTGCCTGAAATTCAGATGGAAAAGCGCTGGAAATGGACTACTTTTGTGAGTCTTTACAAGGAGTTGGAGTTTATAATTTTTGGCAAAAAATAATGTCACTAGTGCAGCTGGACTGAACCATGTTCTTGTCTGATGTAGCCATGGTTAAGGGCAATATACGAGGGGTATTTGTCAAGGGCTAGGAACTGACTTAAACCTATAGGATATGGAGATTTGGATGCAGTTTGGGTCCGTGAAAACAATCACCAAGCGGCGTTGTTTCCGTTGGTTTGGCAGAGATGGATGACTGTGATTTGAGAGCCTGTAGGGTTTGTGAATATTTAGAATTATGTGGTGTTTATCCAAGTGGAGATTGCAGGGACGAGAAGATATAAGAGAGGCGCAGAAAACACAATATGGGGAACCTTTCTTTCACCAGAAGAGCTTGCCTGCACCTGTTTTACACAGCAACAAATCTGGTTTGCTTCCTGGGCTTATTCTCAACCCTTTCTTCCTTTTAAACAATCTTTTAAGCCATGTGTTTTACAATTAAGAACATGAGCAGCTAATAGCTTTATTGATTAGGGAGGATTTCAACTCCTCGAACATGTTTTATTAATCAAGTTTATACAAGTTATTCTTGTGATAATATCTTTTGTGTTATAGGGCCTATGGCCCACGGATGTGCGGTCCATTAGAATACTAGGGTTTTCCCTTCTCTTGTATAAATAGAATGCTATACATGTGTAATATGGTTCTATCTCTGGTTAATGAAAAGTTCTTATCCCTTTTCTCCCTTTCCCATTCTTACTCCAAAATGTTATAAGCACGAGCTCTTCCTAGTGCCTACGTTAGGTTAATATCAATTCACAGTACGACATAATTAGCCGTGATATCATCGGATCCGTATTTCAAATTTTGTTTTCCTTTCAATCGGATACTTTCGAGGTATGCCTAAGCAAATACCCTTTTGTTTTTATATATTATGCTTTCTGAGGCATCTCCGTCTTTGTATGTATCCTTGTCTTTGTATGGTCGATTAATATGATTAATAATGTTTGATTGGACATATACTTTACATATCATTCTATATCTAGAACAGTTAATGCCTTCTATGTTTATTTCTGAATTTATACTCAATTAATTAGTATTATATAATATTATAATGTTTGATATGTATATGGTATTTTTAGATTGATGATTGAAATCTCAACCATATCTGTTTCAATATGCTTTTGGTATTGGTTGTCTTGTCATACGTTGTTTGTCTGTTCTATGCCATTTTTTTTTCACATGTCTGTCTGATCTATATATACAAATCTGTAAAAAAAAAAAAAATCACATGGCTTCTGTTTTGATGAGGGTGGTATATACATATTTTATTTTACTTTACTTTTACTCACATGATGCGAATCAGAGGAAGTGTTTGTTGTCTGCTATGTATTTGATGTGTGCCCATCCATGATTACCTCATTTTTTTTAATGAGAAAATAATAATTGATTGTTAGTAACTTATGATTGGGTTGAAAAGAATTGTCTGCTATCTATACAAAATTATTTGTCTGTCATGTAATGAATCTGATGATTGATAATATATAAGATTGATTAATTTTCTGATTAAACAAAATATATAAATATATGTATAATAATAACAATAAAATAGCAGTTTGTTTCTTGTGCTTGTCTGCTAATTCATCTGCGCATTTTTTTTTGGCATGTGTGTGTTTTATTTCTCTTATCAATGTCCACTTATGATTGTAAATAATTTATATTATTCTTTTTTTTTAAAAAAAAATCGAAAGGGAGAAAAAATTTGTTTTTACAAAGGAGCAGTTGGTAGCCTAGCCACAAGCTGGGCACCAATACCTTTCTGAATAACCAAACCTAATCTATGAAAAAGAAAACTACCATGACCACTGCTGGCATCAAGGTTAACCAGGCAATTCCTAAGCCTCTTTAAAAGCACTACAAAATCCTCACCACGTTTACCTAAGGACATGAAAGCCAAAACACCCAAACCATAACCATGAGAAGTGCATATGTCTAAATATTTGGTGCGTTTACGTGAAACTGCATTTGAAATGGCTTGGCCTGGTATGAAAGCATTCCCAGCTGCAGTAGTAAAAGGTGAAACACCAGTAACATCAAAACACACATCTTTCCCATTCTCCCACCCATAAACAAGGATATTTGCAGGCTTCAAGGCTTGGCCATTTGAAAGAAGGCCCAATGACACTTCTTTTCTAGCATGCACACCAGCTTTATAACACATATCAGCAACAACATCTCTAACAAGATCATGGCGATATTTGAGCCCGACCTCACTTGCACAATGAATCACATGATCGCCAAAAATGTACATATATCGCTTACAACACGAACACAAACCACCTTTTGGAAAAAGTGGAATACCGAGTCGATAACTCAAAACAGCTCTAAACTGCCTTAGCCCAATATTCCTAATTGAAGCCCACTAATTGGTACGGCCAAGAGGTGTGTGTGTGTGTGGGGGGGGGGGGGGGGGGGGGGGAAGTTTCTACAAAGTTGAAGGAAGAATGTAAATCACAATTCGCTCACGAGGATCCTTAAGCTTCTTAATATAGGTCATGATCTGGTTTTGTTAACTCTATTAACAACCATATCGTTACAGAATTGAGTACAGATTGGCAGCAATGAAAGTTCAAGCCAAGGGGAAACAGCTGTAGGTTTGCAATCACCTTATCAAGGCTGGACTTGAGCACTCGAGAGAAGCTTAGTCTACAGGGATGAGGGATGCTAGAGACGGTAGTAAATTGTCTCTGCAAGACAGCATTCAGTAAGTCCAAAGACAGACTAGAAGCAACAACGCCTGTAACCTTCTTAACAACTCTACCACAGCGAACTACCCCAATATCACTGCCAACAGCCTGTTTATCAACACCATGAATAAGAAATCTTGCAAGATATTCTGCAGTATAATGGCGCCGCCACAACATCCCCGACATGATCCCGAGCGGCATTTCTTCCAAGCATGAATGCGCATGCATTTCGTACACAACCACATTCTCAGTTTCATCAAAACTTTATCCCAGGCAATAAAGACATGGGGTTCATTAGAGATTTGTTTCCTGCACAGTTCTGTGTTGCCAGCTGAGAATAGATGCTTATCATGTACATGCTTGTAGAAGGAAGCTTTTGCATAACCCTTTCCATTAACACCATCGCCACATTTCTCAAACCCTTTAAACGGACAATGATAGAAATCATCGAGATCAGTTTCGTCCACTAAAGAGAATTAGGTCGAAAAGTCTTTCCCTGCTACTGAAGATTGAGAAACAACATTGTCATGAGACAACGCAGGTGTCAACGAAGATGGAGGATGGGGTGTGATGGGCTTCGAGGAACTGGATTGAGATCTTGTTTTTCGCATAGTTTCTCAAAAACCATGAAAGAAAAGAAAACCCTAAAAGTACCAAAAACAATGAAAAGAATTTACGGCAATGTAGGTATCCAAAGAAAGGTAAAAAATCGACTGAAAAAGATGAGGAGAGGGAGGAAGAATTTCGTGAAGAAATCACATAAAAAAAACTCTGAGAATGATCCCGATTTTGATCATGAGAAAATCCCAGACGACCTCTCCCAGTTTTTATATTTATTATTGTTATTTTAATCTGTGAGAAAATGATATCTTGTCCTCTTGGTTATGTATACATATGAGAAAATGATTTCCTAATGCTTTTATTTTCAATAAATAATAAAGAAAATAAGAATAGATTATGAAAGTTCATCTTTTAGTCTGACATGTTGTTTGGCTCACATGTTCTTGTCGGTGACTTATTATTCATTTACTGGTGTTTTGCCATCTCATGCGTTACCACTTTTTGTTGTTACATTCATTTTATTATTTTATATGTATTAAAATTGTATTGCTATTATAATGAAACATTTTTTTTAGCTTCACAAAAATAAATCAATGTTAATTACAATAGAACTTCGATAAATTAATCCGCGATAAATTAATAACTTCGCTAAAATAATATTTTTTAACGGTCCCAATTGGGCCAGTGTATTAAATTAATAACCTCGCTAAATTTATAAGATAATAAAATTTTTAAGTGTCCAATAGGTCCCAACTGAAATATAAATTAATAATCATTATAATAGCACTACATTATGATGTCTTACTAAAATAAAATTCCAAAGTTGTTTGTTTCTTGTTCACATTTATGCAACATTGGACTTTATCTATGATATTTTGTAGTCCCTTGAGGAGTTCAGGAGTTCCTTTTTCAAATTGTAGGATGAAATCATTTAGCTTTACTATTGATAAGATTTATTTTTTTACGAGAAACTGGATCCACAACGCAACTATCATCCTTTAGTTCCTAATCTTGGGGATTTGATATAACACTCCCAATAATTTCTTCGTTTGTCCAAATTTTCGTACTGTTATCATTTTCACCTGGATAGTCTAGCAAAATGTTGACATTTGTTTGATTATGGTAATTTAACTCCTTGATTATAAATACAAGTTCATTAATACCTTCATCTTCAACGACCGGTATATCTTCATTTTCTTGTGACCAAAGTTTCCAATATTCGAAATAATTTGCAATTGAATTTTGTTGAACATCTGTTGTCCATGACGAAACTGCAATATTAATTGCCTTGCAAGGACATTTATTTTTTTTGGACTTAATTTTCGCGTTCCATAACCTTCAATATATTTGTTGTTATGAGAAATTTTTAAGTTAAATTAAATATTTTGTTTTCTTTTATTTTTGAAACTTAAACTTAGAATGTTTCGATAATTTAATAACTTATTAATTTATCGATAAATTAATACTTCGCTAAATTGATAGAATTTGGCGGTCTCAACATTATTAATTTATTGAAGTTTTACTGTAATATAAAATTTGAACTAATTAATGAATTAATGTTAATTAATAATATACATGGTAAAAATTTTTTAATAATAATATAGTTAATTAATAATGTACATGTTAATTAAAAATGAAAAAAAACAAATAAATTACTCCCTCCGTCCATTTTTAAGAGTCCGCTTTGACTTTGTCAAGATATTAAGGAAATCATATAAAATGTCATGACTATCCCTTGACTAGCCTAATTAATATTACGTTATTACCAAAATTAAAATTATTAGTGTTAAAAATTTTAATTTCGATAGTATTATTGTTTTAGGAAATATTGTAAAAAAAATAAAAGCAAACTTATACTTCAAAATTTAAGAATTTTTTATTTCCTACATTTGATTTTGGTTTCCCGCACTAAAATTTTGGAGCCTTTGGAATTTTTATTTGAGAGGGAAACAAAATTGAAATTGTAGATTATTTCCTCTTTAGATATACTCTACCATGAATTTGAGATTTTGTCATAAATTTCTTTGATTCTTTGCCATATAAGAATAAATAGAAGTATTAGGAATTTTGTAACTACCCATAAATGTTTTTATTTAAAAAAGGAATGACAATTAATATAAAAAAATATTGAATGGATTTTTTCCTCATATATGGTGATGATATTTATGATGTTGAATTAAGTTTATATTTATAATGATTTTATAAGTATAAAAAAGAAAGGGTATATTTGATAGTTTAAGGGAAAAGTATGTCTATAAACGAGAGGGACCAGATAAAAATGGAATGAGACTAAAGTAGAAATTAGAATGGATAAAAATGAATGAGAGGAGTAATTAATTAATGGTAACCAATATATAATATCAATAATCATCTTCCACTCATAAATAAGATAATTAAAATATTCTCATGCATTCATGCAAAGTCAAATATAGAAATAACTATTTAGTTTCCACGAATACATTCACGCATATGCACATGCAAACACAATTAATATAATAATAATTAAAATATATTCATGCATTCATGTTTAGTTTCCACAAATACATTCATGCACATGCAAATATAATTAAAATAAAAATAAATAAAATATATTACATGCATCCATGCAAAGTCAAATACAAAGATAATTATTTAGTTTCCACATATACATTCATGCACATGCACATGCAAATACAATCAATATAATAATAATTAAAATATATTCATGCATTCATGTTTAGTTTCCACAAATACATTCATGCACATGCAAATATAATTAAAATAAAAATAAATAAAATATAGTACATGCATCCATGCAAAGTCAAATACAAAGATAATTATTTAGTTTCCACATATACATTCATGCACATGCAAATACAATTAAAATATATTCATGCATTCATGCAAAGTCAATATAAGTTTACACAAATACATTCATGCACATATACAATTAGAATAATAATTATAATTATTTCGTATAAATTTCACACTTATCTAAAAATGATGCCATTTAATTGTTTGTTTTATTTCCTGTGAAACCAAAATATTAAACTGCACTACTGCCTTTTTAAATGGGCATGTAACTCTCCATGGGCCTTGAACACGTTATGACCTTAACGAGTTAACACTACTAACTGGATCATCGTAATTTGGTTGTTAACCGGGTTATGTTTTTTTTTTTTAGTAAGGTCTTTTCCAGTTGGACCCAACTCTACTCAAAAATGACATTATGGGCTCAGAAGTACTTGAGCATCATTATTGTGTATTTGAGGTGGAAATCATTTCTTTGAAAAAGAAAAAGGAGTATATTCTTTCATACAACTTTATGTCAATGAGAACGCACTATCTAAACGGTAGAGCTACATATTCCCTTGTGTTTTTAAACATATGCATCCCGATTTTCGTGGAAGAACTCATGGCCGGTTGTCAGCCGACACAAATATAAATTACACTTTATTACTACTCAAAATATATAATGAAGCAAGGGCAAGAAAGGATCGTTCCCACAGAGAGGTCTTGGTTGTCGAATTGTTTCGGTTTCCTATAAATAACACCGGGGGTTTTCTGATTTATATAAAAGTATACTAAAATAAAAGCAAAGCAATAAAGGTAAAAAAATCAAATCACGGATGAGAAAGTATTGGTCATCGATTTCATCTTCATTTACAAACATGTTTTCAACACAATAACTAGAATTGATATTTTAATCTCAACTTTTATCAAAGGCCCTAGGATACCTTGATCGCAAGTATATCCCGCAAATCTCCTCATGTCATCAACAAACACATTAAAAGATGCGAATATGAATCCTATCTAAGAGAACAACCTAACGTGTAAAAGCACTAATCAAGTTTAATTCCCTAGATGCGTTAAGTTCTATGAAATCAGGCCAATCAAAGTAATCGAACGTGTAAAAGCACTAATCCGATTTAACAAAGGTTACGACTCACTTGTGACTAGTAGGATATATCACTACAAGCACTACCCACAATTATGCTACTTGCAATCGAAATCTATCACTTTTGCGTATAATAAACTCTAATCTAGTAATAAAGATGAAAGCAAACTCAATCGATTCGCGACTCGACTAAATAGCATTCAACTCAAATGACAATATTAATGGTGAATCATAAACGATAATATGAGAGAAAACTAATTTATTGAACAAAAAATCATGTTTGGAAATCCAACTAATCCATAACCAAAAGAAAACTCTAGCTCATATTCATGGAGTTCATAACAAGAAGGAAGAGAAAACCTATCATGTTTCTAAACCCTAGAACAATGTAGAGGCAAAAGATTCTCTATTAGAGTCAAAAAAACAACCTTATATAGATTTGTTGTATTTCTCCCCTTCTTCGAAAACCAAGTTACGCCGTCTGCCAATAAGTCTCTGGCACAGCCCATGAATGAAGCCCAATCAAGGAAGGTCCAACATCCGAGTCGAACCCCGATGGGCTGAGTCGGGCTTAGTCAACGAGTTAACTCAATGCGAGAATGAAATTATGGCAGAGTTTCCTTTCTTTCCAGGCAATTTCCAGGCCAACTCTGGCCAATTTCTTCTCCTCTGCAAACCTAACATTCATCTAGCATTCATACCGATTCAGTCACACATATATCTAATGCAGCAAGGCTTCCATTCTTAGTTGCACTATCTTCAGACTTGAGTTTCTATCTCCACAGGCATTGCTCCGACATCTTGAGTTGCACCAGTTGCAGCACACTTCACAGCTCATAATCCATTGATGACTCATCCACCTGCATCTCAAGACATCACCACTGCCATTCCTTGTGCATAAGCACAAACAACTCCAAATTCGAGTTCCCATTTTTCATTTCTTGCTTCCATCTCATTAGCTGCTCAAATAATTCCATTCTGCTGACCTGCAATCGATGCCATCACCTGTATTTCATACATTCTCAGCTCTGCAGTAGCATCATTTCACAGCCAACTCAACACCAACATTGCACCTGCAACACCCATTTCATTCATTCCCTGCTAAACAACCAACATTCCTGGTCATTGTGGCAATATCGGCCAACCATCTCCTTGTTCATTAGACTGATGACAAACAACACAATTCAACCACTCTCAGCTTGCACCTTGAACTACAACCATATTGGTTCAATACCATTCCCTGTAAACCTCAATGCCACAACTGAACCCTTTCATGCAGCTCAACCATCTCAAGCCACTGATCCTCATTCTCCATTTCTATCCAACAACCAGAACTCATGAATTAGCTCAATAGTTGCGACTCTACTCCAAACCGCACACGACATTGCTTTCAGCTCCAAATCAACAACCAAACTGAAGCACAACAGCACTTTCAGACATCCCATCTCTAATTCACCCATTTTTTCATGTCTGCGGCAGCATTAAGACCTGCAAACTTAGTAATCAACAAATCCTTTTCCTCCAACTCATACCACCCTTAGCGGCAACACACGGCCACACCTTGCGCACCACTCCGTATACCCCTCGCATTCTTGAATTGCAATTTCATTTGTTCATTACATTTATCTCCATTTTCTTGCAATAACCACCTGCAACTCTCAACAAGCTTTAACTAACCATCTTCACGAGTCGTACCTGCAATTCAGTTCAGGCAACATTACACAACTTGGGCCAATCTCCATAACCTGCATTTTAATTGCACCAGCTGCGGCAATAGCAGCAAACATCTCTTCTTCCCTGTAAACATCAACCACAATTGCTTCACTGCCATTCTTCCATACAGTTCCCATTTAAGTTCACATCTCAGATCTTCTCGGCACCAGCTGCACACCTAAATTGAGCACCACCATCTCCATCTCACATGCAATGCACAGCTCAGTCCATTGCATCAAGCTAGTACTGCTCCAACTTCTATACCTTCTCTTGTAATATTCAGCTGCACAAGCTCCTCCATATTACAGCTGCAATCTCCAGCTACCAGCAACACCCACTGTGCTTCGTAGACCCAAGCCAACACCATTTCAGATCTTCCGTAGACTCAATTCGAAACCCATTCATTACCTGAGTTCAAACACCACAACACCCCTGAATCTCCATACTCCTCAAGAATAGTAGCGCAATCCCATCTGTAGCTCCAGCTGCGAACTACACTGTATTCATCTTCAGATTCAAACCTCTATCGAACTGTATCATAGCTCAACTCAACATCTTCCTCTCGATATTGTTACAACGGCTACCATTCAAGACCCATTTAATTTATTTTCGATCTTCTCAGCAACATCACAACACCGAGATCGATTTTCCCAAAGAACGACAACAACCTATCATCTCTCAAGATTCTCGACTTGAGCTTCAAAACGTCTCGAAATTGAACCCAAAAATTCTCTTACTCTGCTGGAACTTCGAATTCCAGTTAAACCCATCTTGTAGCTTCTTCATAAACTCTCAATTTCAACCTCACTTCATACATGATTTCTTGCCGTCGACTGATTTCTGGGGTTAACTCAAACCCTAACTTCGATCCTTCTTTGCTCCTTGCTTTCAATTTGATTCTCGATCTGATTCATCTACCAACAGCTCTACCTGTTCTTCCTTTTCTCTGAATTCCAAAGCAACCCCATCGGAATCTATTTTTTCCTTGGCAGCCATTTTTCTCTCTTCTCTGTGTTGATTTCAGGTGAGGCTCGAAATGAAAAGAGAATAATTTCTCTTAACATTAAATCCTGGTAATGATGCAAACTATTTTTAGCGCCCAGAAACTGGATATAGGCCACCAAATAATCTTCTTGTACTGTCATTCTTAGGGAACTGACGAGCTTAACCGTTGATTCTGCTCGTAACCTTCTCATATGGCATCGGATTGACCTCATTATTTCGTTATTAACTTCATATTTTCGTTCTCTTTAGCATGATGAGAAAGAATCCACGATTTGAGCGAATTCCACTTCTTTTTTCTCCAATGACTCCAAAATACCTGTAAGACTCAAAACAAACGTAAAATACATAATTCTCAAGCAAACATAACAAAGAAAGCATAAATACTAGATATAAAATTATGTGTTTTACGACACCTATCAACTTACAAAAAGTGATATGAGTCAGATTTTTTTTCCCTCTTCCATTTTTTCTACTTCATCAAAACTAATGAACCAGTACATCTTAAAGTATCAACAAGAGATTCACTATATTTAGTAAGCTATTCAACCTAAAGTAAATGGTTGACATTCAAAATGAGATTCTCTTGGCCTGTTGTGATAAAGAAATTTCTCAAATTAAGCTAAATGTAGCAAAATTGAAAATGGAAAGAACCTCGAAGTAATGAGTGTTAGATGTACTGACTCATGTGAAGCATGTGAAAATAGACATATATATATATATATGAGACAAAGATGTATTTTTGTACCCGGTAGTAATGACACCAAAATACAGGTATCAACCGAACATTGGATTAAGCTAAGATGTAATTCTAGCTTGCATCAAAATAAAGAGTTGGGAATGAATCTTGTTCTTTGGTGTTGGTACAAGTACCATAGTAACAATAGATTCCGTAGGAATACTTTATCCATCAACTTTATTGGCAAGAAGAACTTTGCCTAGCCATTTGATTTCATTTGAACTAGACCCATTTTTAGCACTTATGAAAAGTACATAATTATGTATCACGAAATGAAAAATTCTTTAAAGCAATTGACGTAACATATATTAACTCTAAAGTACTTGAGATGAATCCCACTTTTATTGCGTAATAAGGCCACACCACTTATGAAAACTTCCATGACTCGAGTGTCTCACTCATAGTTGTTTTTCCTCCACTAATTTAAGGAATATACACTAGTTTTTGAACTAATTCTTTATAATGTGACTACAATATTGGATCATCGAGTGAAGCAATGCTCAAATTTTGTTTCCAAGATGGAGCAAATATTAAAAGTCACAAAAAGCTCTTTATGTACTGCGAGATCTAATCACCTTGTTAAATTCCAAAGAGACCCATGCAAGTGGATATCTTATGGAAACTCACAATGATGAGAATGTAATTGATTGCATCTTTTATAGTCTCTAATATATTTGGAAGGAAATATATCTTAGAGAAACTAATGAGTAAATCTAGTGAAATGTAAATCACTATAGTATTTGGATTATTGAATCCATATTGACTCGATGATGAAATGTTGGGAATTGACTCATACGAGGCTTTGACATAACCATAAAGGCACTTTGGTTGTGAAATGATGTTTCATTTTGAAAGGAATCATACGTACATCACCGTGTGTTTGAGTGGACGAGACAATGGGAAAAAGATTGACGAAATGCGAAGTGACGACATATCTCTCAATAAGTGTTTTATAAAGTACTAGATGCACAATCCCCCTTCCCGTCATGCTTTTAGGTAAGAAAGCATATCACTCATTTTTACAAAGTCTTCAATAAAACAGGATCGAGACCATACTAAGATGAAAATGGTAAAATTTACATATTACAAAGAAAACAAGGTGAAATTCAGAAAAATATTCATGCAGAATGCGGACCATTAAAGTGACTTACGGCTCTGGTAAATGTTTTGACATTTTGGACTAATTATAGTTCCCAAGAAATTTGCGTTTGGAAAACTACTAGCACATATTTTACATGTAAGGGCTCACCACCCCTTGTAAATGCTAGCGAGTGTACATCAAAAGTACTTGATGGTTATTGCATGTTTAATAGGATCAATGCAGAGTATCCTATACCCAAATGGTCTCGCAGAGGCTACCATCAAAGGCTATAGATGGTTTCTAAGGAATAGGTTATGCGTACCAACCTACCTTTTATTGCTTTGGGGAAATGCAATATTACACGCATCTTTACTTAATTCGTTTTAGAACCCAATCTAGGTCAACCTTTTTCTGCGTACCGGTTGGTAATTTAAGCGACATTCGTGTTCTTACGCATTTTTGGTTGCACTATATATGTGCCATTACGACTCCACGTCGTACTATGATGGGTCTTCAAAACTGTTAAGTAGTTATGTTGGAAATGAGTTCCCAACAATTATCCGCATTTCAAAACTTTTTGTCGGAGATCTCTTACCGCTATATTTACGGGTTATCACTTTAATGAGATAGTCTTCCCGTCGTTAGGGAGATAAGAAAAATTATTTCTAAGGGAACGACATGAATTGTCGTGGTGTGTTTCCCACTTGTGTCTCATATTGATTCTTGTACTCCACAAATGTAAATGTGAAGTGACAAAGAATAATAGATTTTCAAAATTTATATTGATGTCGCTAAAGTGATAAGATCACGCATACCAGCCGCAAACCTACGCAAGGTTACAAATCCTCAATAAGGGATATACACCATAGACTAGGTGTTGCAACTACACTCGGTGGAAGTGTGGTTGAGGCCGTGGCTCCATAAAGGAAGTTGGAGAGGCCACTTGGTTCGATCAATCCTCACCTAAAAAGGAAGTAGGTGAGTAGGCACAACTTATTTATATCATCGAAATCATCTCATAAGATTGTCTCCGAATATGTCCATGAATCAAACCGGAGGATGCTCCAAAGTTTTAAATGATTCTAGAGAACAATGAAATCCTGACGGATTATGAGAACGCATATGAGTCAATGGAAGGATCATGCTTGCACAATGATGATATAATCTATAAATAGTTACTCCAGAAGTAGAGCACAATGAGATCGAACCATGCTTTATTTTGATTAATTTCAAATAAATAACATATTTGGCCTACGCAATCCAGGTAGAACTTATTTCTTTGACAAATATACGGGTATTTGGTGTGGTAGTGCTAACCAACCTAGTGTAAAGCTGTGGGACATATGTGGTTATTTGTCACAAAGTGTAGTGAGAATAATGAGGTCTTAAAGTATAAAGAATCACCTTGTGGCGCGAGGTTTCTCACAAACCCTGGATCGCTTACTCTTTTGAACATCATAATGTTCGATTAATTAGTTGCTTGGTAGTTTCAAAAGAACTTGAAACATAGTAGATGTGGTTATATCTTTGGAGATTTAGACTCAAAGATATTTTCAAAAGTGCATGATGGCCTTTTTCTTCCCAAGTCGAATGACTCTAAACCACAAAGTGTGTTTTCGATTACCTTTGGAACACTCACTTATTGATTTAAACAATCAAGCGAATGTGATATACCGTCTAAGTGACTATTTGATTGGGAAGGGATAAACAAGTAAGGTTTCGTGCCATGCGTATTAAATAAGTTCTTGATTCAGAATTATAGCTATCTATGTCGACGGTATGGACATGATAAGTACTCTTAATGGAATAAGAGATCTTACAAGCTATTTAAAATCTGAATTTGAGATGAAAATCCTGGGAAATCTCGTTCTTATCTAAATTCTAAACTAGAAGCGAGCTTGTGGTATATTATTCCACCAGTTTGCATATATCCATTGTCAGGCAATTTAACAAGGATGTGCATGTTGCTAGCACTCCTATGATTAGTCGAGTTTCAAATGTACATAAATGACCAATTCGTCTAAAGGAATATGACGTAGTTGGGTCGGGAGATGAACTTTCCTTATCTAAGTATGATAGATGCATTATTGTACTTAGCATAATGTACTCGACCAAATGTTACATCCTCAATGAACTTGTTAGTTAGATATAGCTCAGCGCCAACGCAACGTCATTGGAATGGTATAGTGAATGTAATCATGTGGTTAAAAGTAACTATTGACATAAATTTGTTTTATCCATGCAAAGACATAAAAATGAATTCTAACGAAAGTGCAATGCAAAGGTTGTTGATTATAAAGGAACAATAATCTCTTCTCCGACGAAAGTAATCAGGGGGAGATACGGTAGACTATTTTCTAGGTCATTACCGATATTCAATTTCGAAAAGTACATGACTAAAGGAACAGTTTGGAACAACTCTGAAAGTAATCAGGGGGAGATGCCAAAATCAGGGGGAGGATCCAAGGATATTATGTCGACATATTTTACTTCGAAAATGAAGCCATGTTGTACTTTTTTTTCCCTTCGATCGAGAATAGTTTTTCCCAAAGGGTTTTGTTAGTCGACAAGGTTTTTAACGAGACAATACTAAAAATATCAAGTATGTTGAACGTTGAAGACATAGATATCACGTTGATATTACTAAAGATATCTGAATCAAAGAAATGAAACACGATATTCTCTTAAGCAACGTAACTTCCAGAATCAACAACATGGTCTTATAAACATTCAAGTCACCAAAGTAAAGTGTGATAAACTCTTTTTGACTGCATTAGACTAATGAAAATTGTCTGACATCATGGGGAGCATCCAATGGTGTGTTGAACTCTTTTCCTTCACCGAGGTTACTTTTTCCCACAGGGTTTTGTTGCTCGGTAAGGTTTTTAATGAGACAACAACAAACACCGGGAATGTAATTTCCTCGCTAAGGCTATTGTCTTTCCCACGAGGATTTTCTTCCTTAAGAGTTGTGAAGCAACTAGTCAACTTCAACGGAGCAAAGTGATCATCTCGCAACAAATTACCTTTACTTTCATCCTCACGTTGTACTCTTTTCTCTTCGTCAGGTTTTTATCCTTTGGTTTTTACTTGTCAAGGTTTTAATAAGGCAACATATTCGAGTCCAACTATGTTCTAAGTTTACTTAATATTATACTCTTTATTACGGGTTTTCCCTCTGGGTTTCCCTAGCGAAGTTTTAACGAGGAAATTAACTTAGACTCTTCGATCTTTGAAGATCGTATTACATGTGATGAACTACATGTAAAATACGAGACAACATGTGAAGTACTACATGTAAATAGTTGTACCAAGGTTTTATCCCATTGAGTTTTTCCTTGTCAAAGTTTTCATGAGGCAATTGATTTGAAAGACAAGTCATCAAGGAGAGAACGACATTTGAAGAACTACATTCATCAAAGCACTATATGTGAAGCACTATGTATAAGGTTTTATTATTGAACTGCACAAGGGGGAGTGTTATAGGGCCTATGGCCCACGGATGTGTGGTCTATTAGAATACTAGGGTTTTCCCTTCTCTTGTATAAATAGAAGGCTATACATGTGTAATAGGGTTCTCTCTCTGGTTAATGAAAAGTTCTTATCCCTTTTCTCTCTTTCCCGTTCTTACTCCAAAATTATGTTGATTTTCTTTTCTAGATCTTATGACCATGAGAAGTAAGCTTGGTATCTAAGTGCGCAATTAGGTATTTGTATGCAACTCTAATGCTAGTATTGAAACCTTTTAATTGTTAGAGTGATCTTTACATAAGTAGCGGTGCACTATTTGTCGCAAAGGGATTTTGTATGCAATAGTGTGTAAAAGATAACCTAGGTTAACGTGTCGAGCTCACGAACATGTGGCTAGGAGCAACTTGATTCACAAATTTATCAATTGATTGAATTACACCTAGAGAGCTTATTTTAGGTGCTTCATTTGATAAGAATCCGCTAGAGAACTTATTCTATGCGGTGATTTAAGGAATCCAAAGATTAGTTGAGCTTATAACTTGTATAAAAGTTGTTAACAATCGAAATCAATTGGGATTAGATCTTTTATGATTAATAATATCTTGTTTGGTTGTGGCGAATGAATCTCTAGTCAATTCCATCTCATAATTTGAATTACAAACTTTGCAATTTTCAGAATTTGTGTTATCCAACAACATCAATTTGTCTTACATAATAACTTAAAACTCACATCTCCCCGTGGATACGAACTCGACTTGCCTCACTACTTCTTTATAGACTTGTGTAGCATAAGAGAATTATTATTGATAGGTTGACAACCTCATCAAAATTGGCGCCGCTGCCGGGGAGGTAGTGGTAGTATTAAGTTGTTATTTTTCTTTTTAGCTATTCTTTTTGCTTTTAGTTTCACTTTTAGATTACTAATACAATTTTTGAGAATCTTATTTTCAGGTACCATCATTTTGTGGATGCTTAAAGAGGGAAGACCAAGTCCACTTGGTATACATCTTCGATCCGGCACTCAACTAAAGGATTTTATTCGAGCGGTTAACACTCCACTTCCTCGTTCTACTTCAAGCAAGTTCGCAGATTCAGACATAGAGGAAGAACAAGTAGTTATGGCAACACTCAAGGATCTTGCATCACCACAGTTGAACACTCAACCCTTGTGTATTCAATTGGACGAACAAATTGAGTTGAAACCAACTTTGCTCAACTCATTGCCCAAGTTCCATGGTTTTAGCGGGGAAAATCCAAACCGACATCTCCAAGAATTTCACATGGTGCTTGTAAGTGTGAAGCCAAAGGGAGTTGAAACTGATGATGCTATGCTTAGAGCATTCCCATTTTCTATTGTAGATATGGCCAAGGAGTGATTTTACAGTCTCCCAGTAGGTAGTACTACTACATGGACCGGCATGAAGAAATATTTTCTTGAGAAGTACTTTCCCGCATCCAAGGTAGCATATGTGGCATTGTTCAAATGGCAGGCGAGACTTTGTATGAGTAATGGGAGCGATACAAGAGACTATGTCAAATTTTTCCACATCACCAAATCACGGAGCAACTTATCATCCAATATTTCTATGAAGGACTCTTATTAAATGATAGGACAATGATTGATGCCGCAAGTGGTGGAGCTTTAGTTGACAAGACACCCACACAAGCAAGAGCTTTGATCGAGAATATGACATCTAATTCACAGCAATTCTCCACCTGAGCAGAAACACTTGTCAAGAAGGTTAATGAGGTTGGTGAAGTTTCTCATATGGAACAAAGGATGTGTAATATGAAGAGGATGATGCAACAAATTTCTGCGGTGATTGTTCCATCGTATGAAGGCGATATGGAGCACGCAAATGCTATGTTCCAAAATCAGCAAAGGCCAGGGTATGATCCGTACTCCAACACATACAATCCGGGTTGGCGAGATCATACAAATTTCAGTTACGCCAACAAGCAAGCTGATGCAAGTCCTACTTTTAATCAACAAGGAAGGTACCAATTCATGCAGAGACCACAACAAGAACCTCAAGGTACAAGTGTGGATGAGAAATTCACTCGTATGATGCAAGGGATGCAAGAGATTTCGAAGTCAATGCAAGGGTTCAACCAATTCCAAGATAAATACGAGATGGCTATGAGAGATGTGCAAAACCAAGTTAGTCAATTGGCTAATGATATAAATCTACTCAAAGCACAAAGTCCTGGAAAGCTTCCTTCCAATCGTTGAACCATAAGGAGAATGTCAATGCTATTGAGTTAAGAAGTGAGAAGCAAGTTAAGCAACCGACAATATCACCGAAAAACTCATGGACTTGTTTTGGAGCAAGAAGAGGACGAAAAATCCCCTAACAAGGCTGATTTGGTAACAAATTCTCACTCTAAACCTCTTGTTTCTACTAATTTCACTCCACCCTTACCTAGTAGGTTTGCAAAGTCAAAGAAGGAGACGTTATACAAAGAGATTTACGAGATATTCAAGAACATCCAAGTGAACATACCACTTATTGAAGCGATAAGGCAAGTTCCTCGCTACATAAAGTTATTGAAGAAGTTGTGCACTAACAAGCACAAATTGACCGGTAATGAGGTAATGAGTATGGGGGAAAACTCTACGGCGTATCTTCTAAAGAAACTCCCACCTAAATTAAAAGATCCTGGTAGTTTCACTGTACCTTGCACAATTGGTAAGACAAGGTTTACAAAAGCTTTGCTAGATTTAGGTGCATCTATTAATGTTATGCCTGCTCAATTTATGAATCCTTAAATCTTGGTCCTCTCAAAAGTACTTGGTGTAGTTATAGAACTTGCCGATAGATCTAATGTTTACCGAAAGGGGTTGTTGAGGATGTTTTGGTGCAGGTTTAATGAGCTTATATTTCCGGTGGACTTCTATGTTCTTAATATGAATGATGAAAATTTATAATCTTCTACACCTTTGCTGTTGGGTAGACCGCTTATGAGAACTTCAAGTACCTACGAAGGCACTTTGACAATGGAATTTGATGGGGAGGTCATAAGCTTCAATATCTTTGTGGCGATGAGGTACCCGAGTGATGTGTACTCCTGTTTTTTTGTTGAGGAGGTTGATGCTGGCTAAGGATGCGTGCAAGTAGTAAGTCGGGCTGACGACTTTAAACCAAGCGCTTAGTGGGAGGCAACCCACTTGTATCGTATTTCTTACCTTTCATTTTTTTAGTTTTTAATTTTTCTTGTGTGTTTATTATGATTCCATCATATTAGGAATTCCCTGTCTTGAATCATACATTAGAGTCCGTTTTCCATTGAGGACAATATCATGTTTAAGTGTGGGAAAAGGGTTCCATAAAAAGTTTTGATGTAGGCGAAACTCCGACTTTTAGAGATTTTTTGAAAAATTTAGAATGAACACTAGCCTTTCTAAGTAGATGGAATTTTTTCTTGACGCTGAGGTATATATTAACTGAGTCGGGATTAGATGCCAACTAAATAGCTAGTTTAGTGTTTATTCTCTATTTTTCAAAAGTAACTATGAGTTGGAGTATAGGTTTTGTAGGTAAACCTTCACGAGACTATAACTCGTCCACTAGGGACGCCTAGGGGTTCAACGGCTTGTTACATTTTGCTAAAAGTAACCGTATCCTCGACGACACGGAGTTGTAGTATTTGGTTTTATTTTGTTTGCTCGAGGACTAGCAAAGATGAAGTGTGGGGGAATTTGATAGGCGTCTAAAACACCTAATTCTAGTATCGGTTTCTTAGACTTTTATTAGCTAGTTTTCTTGTAAATTTGTATATTACGCTTGGTTTTTGTATTTTTAGGTACAATTCCTTGGAATTATAAAGAGGAAGCTAAAAGGCGCCGAAATGGAATGTATCGCGTTGCGCGCTTAAAGCTCATATCTACTGTGTCACCAGCCAAGTGAACTGCAGGTGCAACAAACAGGTAGCAGAGCCATGGGCCTAGATTGGCATATACACCAAGTACAAATAGCATCTTCAACTGTAGCCTACATTAGTGGACTGCACCACTTTGGCAAGGCACGTGCGAACTGGTGGAGGCAACAATTCAAAGCAAATTAGGTCTCTTTGTTAGAAAGGGGATCGAGTCCTTTACCAGTTCAAGCCAGGAGACGCAACAATTTTTCTTATTGCCTGCCAGAGACGGATATGGGCATTCAACAGAGATCAGCAACTCCATTTGTTGATGGAGCTGAGTCTTGAAGGGAAACTGAATAAAAATTTTTTTTTGTTGCTGCTTTTGATTGAATGGGTTTACTACAATTACATTGGCAGGAATTTGGGTGAATTTTGGAAGCTACATCAAGATAGAGCATGGCACACAACATGTTTGAGTAAAGGTCTGAATGAACTGTTCTTCATCACTTCAAGCTAATTAAGCCTGTATGCAAGGTTCTTCTTTAACCGCTTGTCCTGGGTGTTTAAAAGTTAAGGACATGAAGTAGACACCAACATAGATCCGAAGAAGCTTTTGAAGTCATGAAGGAATGGAGGTCTAGGTAAAAATCTATCTCAGCTTTCAATTATAATTTGACTACAATTTAGTGAAGGAAGTGGTTTGTTGGTTCGATTTGGAGGAGGGTTTTGAATCAAATTGTATCAACACCAACATAGGCTTAAACTTGTGGCGGTCTGTTTGTGCACGAACTTCAGATGGAAAAGTGCTGGAAATGGACTACTTTTGTGAGTCTTTACAAAGAGTTGGAGTTTAGAGTTTTTGGAAGAAAACAATGTCACTAGTGCAAATTGGTGAACCATGTTCTTATCTGTTGTAGCCATGGTTAAGGGAAATATACGAGGGGTATTTGTCAAGGGCTAGGACTTGACTTAAAAGCCTACAGGATATGGAGATTTGGATGCAATTTGGGTCCGTGAAAACAGTCACCAAGCGATGTTGTTGCCGTTGGTTTGGCAGAGATGGATGGCTGTGATTTGAGAGCCTGTAGGGTGTGAATATTGAGAATTATGTGGTGTTTATCCAAGTGGAGATTGCAGGGACGAGAAGATATAAGAGAGGCGCGAGAAAATACAAGAGGGGGAACCTTTCTTTCACCCAGAAGAGCTACTTTCGCACTGTTTTTACACAAGAAACAAATCCGGTTTTCTGCTGGGTTTATTATCAACCCTTTCTTCCTTTTAAACAATCTTTTAAGCCATGTGTTTTACAATTAAGAACATGAGCAGCTAATAGCTTTATTGATTAGGAGGATTTCAAAACTCCTTGAACATGTTTTATTAATCAAGTTTATACAAGTTATTCTTGTGATAATATCTTTTGTTGATTTTCTTTTACCGATATTATGACCATGAGAAGTATGCTTGGTATCTAAGTGCGCAATTAGGTATTTTGTATGCAACTCTAATGCTAGTATTGAAAACTTTAATCCGTAATTGTTAGAGTGATATTTACATAAGTAGCGGTGCACTATTTGTTGTAAAGGGATTTTGTATGCAATAGTGTGTAAAAGATAACCCTAGGTTAACGTGTCGAGCTCACGAACATGTGGCTAGGAGCAACTTGATTCACAAATTTATCAATTGATTGAATTACACCTAGAGAGCTTATTTTAGGTGGTTCATTTGATTAGAATCCGCTAAAGAACTTATTCTATGCGGTGACTTAAGGAATCCAAAGATTAGTTGAGCTTATAACTTGTCTAAAAGTTGTTAACAATCGAAATCAATTGGGAGTAGAACTTGTATGATTAATAATATCTTGTTTCGTTGTGGCGAATGAATCTCTAGTCAATTCTATCTCATAATTTGAATTACAAACTTTGCAATTTTCAGAATTTGTGTTTTCCAACAACATCAATTTGTCTTACATAATAACTTAAAACTCACACCTCCCTGTGGATACGAACTCGACTTGCCTCACTACTTCTTTATAGATTTGTGTAGCATAAGAGAATTATTATTGATAGGTTGATAACCTCATCATTAACATACCACCGATCTTCGATGGCTCAAACTACTTATGGTAAAAAATTGCTATGCGATCTTTTCTTCAAGCACGTGATTTTGAATCATGGGTATATGTTGTTAATGGCTATGATACTCCCGTTGTGGCAATAGGTAACGCTACTATTCCAAAGAATATCGGCGAATACGATGCTTCTGAGATACTTGCTGCAAAGCAAAACTCCGACGGTTTGAATGCCATCATTGATGAGCACGAAAGTGCGGCGCATTTTCACCCATAAATACATTAGCTTTGGGACTCATTTTATCACTAATAAACTTATTTGTAGGTGTTTTTTTGAAATAAGCTCTTATGGAGAAAGTTGCTCGAAAAGTGGTTTTGTACCCCGGAGGACACATGTTATTCGGACTCTCAATGTTGGTTAAGGGACACCTCAATTACTAAGGAACACCTCAACGGATAAGGGACACCTTCCTTACTATTTACACCCCATAAGGCAAGTGTTAAAGGGACACCCGTACAGGATAAGGGGGATGTCATCTTCTTCCTTTTGAATTTCAATTTTGGCGGGACAAATGGTGGCAGATTTAGGGTTTAGCTTTTGGAGGTGTTCAAACGAGATTCAATGGATGAAATCAAATAGGTTTGTTGCTAGGACCTAAACAGGGATGGTAATGTGCTTTGTTTCAGTTATATTTGGCTGGATAATCAAAGATTGATGAAAACAATGAAAGAACAAAAATGGCGGGAAAATGTTGCAGTACACGGCCAGATTTAGGGTCGAGTTTAAACCATGCTCTAGGGAGATTCAAGGGCTGAAATTAAATGGGTTTGCTCTAATTGACCTAACAGGGCTGGTACGGGTCTTCCTTTCGGCTAGAATTGGCTAGATTGTCGAGATTTAATTCAACATGGGGTTACGAGTTTTTCTCGAGAAAATCCGAGTGTTTCTGGAAGATACAGCATGGAAGAAGAAGAAAAGGAAATAAAAGCCTTTGTTTTGAAGAAAAATATTCCGAATATATTTTCTTTAACTGTTGATTTATTTCGGAGATTGGGGAAGATATTTTGGGAGCTGTGTGTATAAATAAGATGGTTCGAGTCTCAGTGGGGGCATGGAGTGACTGGGGTGGTTGCACCGAGCTGAAGACGAAGAAACGGAAGTTGCAGAGTTGTTCTCTGCACTTTCAGGTGAAGAATACGAAGAAGAACAGACTACTCCTGGTATGTCGTTTTAAAACGTGGTTTATTCTCGACTTAGCCACGCTTCTTCTACGCAGTTTCCAAATATAGTTTTCTCATAACGGCTCATTTGCAACGAGAGATTAAATTGTAACGGTGAGTTTGTAGCAGTGACAATCGTTGCAAACTCCGGTTTAACTTATTTTACTCCTTTTCTTTATTGTAAACACGATTCGAGCTATAAAAATTATTTTGAGAGTGTCTACAACATGAGGAGTTCAACCCCGACAACTCGGGTCGACGGAGGAAGCCGAACTTCATACTTGGGTGAATTTATTTATTCTTTTTATGACTTTTGCATTTATTTTAAATTGTTTTATGATTTGAAAAAATTAGTTATCATTTTATTAGATGGGTCATGCTTGCTTAGATGTTTTGCTTACGATTTATAACTAATATTTGGAGAATCTACCTTGGCAAAAATAAGAGTTGGTGTTATTTTGTTTATTGAGCGATAATTGCTGAAGAATAAATAATTGAACCTATTGATATGAATGCGGTGGAATCCTAGACCCAGTGACTCTCTCTTTTGTTTATTATTTTCGTTAAACCTTTAAATTTAATCTCAACAACGTCCGAGTGAATGACAACCTATTTACTACAACAAACAAATTAAAAAATCATATTAATCATACATGCCATTACCCCAAATTTTTAGCACCATGTGTCAAATTGCACTAGGTCTAAAGATGCGTGGGATATCTTAGAAACCGTATTCGAAGGAAATACCAGTGAAAAGGAAGCCAAGGCTTCAAAACCTAAATTTCGATTGGGAAAAACTTCGTATGGAGATGAAGATTCATTTGATGAGTTTAATCACAAAGTGTCTGAAATTGTTAATGCGTCTTTTGCATTGGGTAAGACTATTCCTGAAAAGGACATTGTGATAAAAATTCTCAGATCGCTGCCATCTATATACGATTCTAAGAAGCATGCCATCATTGAGGGAAATAACCTTGTTAATCTGTCCAGAAATACGCTGGTTGGGAAGCTTAAGATCTTTGATCACGAGCATTCATCCAAATCTAAGGATGTTGCGTTCAAAGCACTAAAAGACACAAAATTACTTGATAAAAGCAAAAATGTGTATATCTCTGAAGACGATCACTCTGAGACTGATTCATCAAATAAAGATCTTGACAAATCGGTCTCGATGATCACAAGACAGTTTAGGGATCTTCTGTTGAAGAGAAGTAAACGGTTCTCCAGAGATAAGCCAAAAGCATCAGCCAAACCTCGTATTCCTCCTAAAAACAGGACACGGATGAAACCGATGACGAGAATATGCCTCAATGCTTTAAGTGTAAGGGATTCAGTCATTTTGCAAATGAGTGCCCAAATCGTAAAAAATACACTTTGGAACAAAGGTCTTGTCTGCGACACTTAATGAGATGTCGACAATTATGATTCATTTGAAGACAAAAAAATCAAGTGTTGCTCTTCTATGTGATTTTGATAATTGTAGCAATACATACATCAATCTTGATAATCTTCTAGAAGAGAACCCAATCAAGATGGAAGAATCATTTGACCCCTCTTGTTGGAAACTCCATGTTTAATGTTTGGGATCAACTATGTGCCTAACGACTTGCACATCTCTTGGGCCGAACCATCTTATACATTGACATGATCTTCTTGTTCACTCAAGGGTCATGAACTTTCAAAGTTTTTCAAGTATAAACACAAGATGAGATATGTCAACAAGCTTCAATGAATAGCGGATCGTCTAGCAAACAAGCTTAAACTCGCGAGAAAACCGCTAAGGTATGCAAGATCTTATTTTCTTCAAAGAAGCTAGTTTCCAAAGAGAAGTCTAGACCAATAGAGAAAAGAGTATGGTCTAAACCAGTTGATAGACAGGGAACTATGAATTCCTCTCAAAAGGGTTATGGTGGACAAATCGTTGTTCACCGCAGCATAATCTAATTATGTTGTCCTCGTGCATCTTTTCTCATGAGAATGATTAAAAGAGACAAGATCGTGCACACCTCGGGCTTTAAGAAAAATTTGTGTTTTGTTTTCTTAGTTTTTTCCTTTGAGTATGGAATTTTTTCATGTTGGAAGGGTTTTTCCTGTTTAATCAAAAGAATAGGATTATTCTCGACAATTCCACTCTTTATAGGGTTGTGAGTGTCAAGCGTACACAAACCTTTTAACGGTTTAGAAACCCTACATTCCTTTTTCCTTCTATGATACTCTTTATATCTTAAGACTGCTTGTTGAGGTTTGATTGTGAACTCCTCTCACAAAACCGTGCTTTCATGGATACTCCAAGCACCATGTCTTCTGATGGGAAAGATATCAATATGATTGTTAATCCATCAATCACTAAGGAAAAAGAGAAATCTCAATTGTCTCCAACATTAAAAAGAAAAAGAAGGAATGTGAGGAAGCCAAGAGTGTTCCTTCAAACTCTCGAAGTTCTCGATGTTTTGAAGAGTTGAAGTCAAAAGAAAAAGATTCACAAATAAAGGCTTGTGTTTTAAGATCATTGGAAATTCGGAAGGCCCCTGGTTCGACATCATCGCCCAAGAAGGTTTATTGGTATTGACTCCTTCCTCCATGAACCATATGTTCCAATGGTCATTGACGACAAGGAGTTCGGGGACGACAAGGAATTTTTCAAAGATCTTAATGTCTAGGAAACTTATTAAGAGAATTTTTATTCTTGTTTTGTTTAAGAAGGATAACTAGGGTTTGGAATAGCCATTATTGTGAGTATACATAGCTATGTCCAACGTTTTCATCTTGCAATGTTTTTAGATTTATTTAAATTTTAAAGTTGATTTGGAAGATGATTTTTGCAGTATTAATCTTTATGGTTTTATATATTGCAATATTTTATGGGATATGTGTGTTTGCGTCCGTGAACTATTATTTTCCCATACGATGTCAAAAGTTATCTCTTTCATATGTCGATATGCATGTATTGATACAAGATCGATGAACTTTGCCATACAAAAGTTAAGCCTATTATGTCATTTATTGATGGAAGATAGGTTAAAAAATTTGTTTACGAGGATTATGTCTATTGTATGTCATTGTGCAAATAATAATGGAAAATAGAATGAATCCTTGTATATTCTGCAGTATTGATCTTCCCTGATCCATATTTTATGTATATCTTAGCTCTCCATAAGTCTTCTTATGTGAGCATTTCCAACTAAACTACTCATAGATTCGTTTGTGGTTATTTTGGTTGTGTATTCCAATTAAATTAATCATGGGTTCTCTTGTGATTAGTTTAATTGAGAATTTTGGATACAAAATCATTTTTTGGTAATTCTTCTTTTCTCGTAAAAGTAAGGTCGCTCTTGTTTTTCTTTCAGGAATGACATCAAATGGGGGAGAGTTCTTTTGAAGTTGCGCTTAATTTCCATATGTTTGTGGGGAGTGCGACTGTGGAATATTTGAGGAGTTATCTTGTATCTTTATAAACTCCATGATGAATGCATTTGTGCTCCTTACGTCTTTGATCCCAGCAGGATACTACGCACTTGATTCCCTTAGCTGATCTCACCCACAACTAAGAGTTGCTACGACACAAAGTCGATGACTTGATAGACAAATCTGTCTCACATAGAAAAGTCTATAGGATTGAATAAATATGTCTCCCATAGAAATACCGAAGATTTTTTTTCCGTCTTTTGATTAATCAAGGTGAACATGAACCAATTGATAACCCGGACTTATATTCCCCAAGAACAACCTAGAATTATCAATCATGTTAGAGCACTACTCGGTCGAACTCGCAAGCGTTTCTATCTCAAGATTGTTTCTCAAATTTAGTTGTCAAAACTATATGTCTTGATTTCTAGTCTAATTATGGCTAAATCTGGGTCTAGGATAGTTAAGTATAGTTGAGCTCCAGACTCCATTGCGATCATCTTACGAAGACGAAGAACTACTCAAGGAACCAGTGGAACTTCATCCGACTAAAAGGTATATGGAGACTTGAACTTATCTATCACTCAAAATCTATCTACTCTATCTCCTACTCTTGAGACAAAAGTCGTATAAGTATGATAGTTTTCATACATACACATTTGCTATTTAAGTAGAGTTTACTCGCCTATCTTTTCTCGAAATATGTGTTGGTCAAGCTTTCGCTTTAACTATTTTCATCTTTACTGTGACAAAAGTCATGATGACGTTTCAATCTTGAAAATGGCTTTGATGGGCGATAGTTGTGAATAACGACTATTATAACATTATAGAAGAATGTTTCAATGATTGAAATGTAGAGTTGAGATTACCATCTATGGATATAAGCATATATAGTGTGTTCGCACATTAGTGTATAAATCCATGTACCGGAAACCAAGTGTGTGCATATGTGCGCATACGGTATTGGTGAAGGAGACAGGTTGGGTACACATACTGGCGGAACTTTTCCTCTCGAAAAATTATGCTGAGTTTGGAGTTTACGAACTCATAAACTAGTCAGCTTAGGTATGCATACTCGTACGTGTATTGGCGGAACTTTTCTACCCGAAAATTTCTGGGTTTGGAAACCAAAGCCAACTCAAATACGGTAGCTAATGTACGCATACCCGCGATGCAGTACCCAAGTCAGGTTATTTCTAAAATCGGTAGTTCATGAACTTGAAACAATAAATTATAAGGAATGCAATATTTGCAAACCGTGGCTATATTGTTCATGAATTGATTCAAATGGATCAAACCGATTTTGTTTCAATTGTGTCTATGAATAAAGACCTAAGCAATTGAACAACTCTTGAACAGTTCTTATGAGTCATTTGAACTAGTTATGAGAAAGATGAATACGGTTAATATGAAAGTGCTCATATGGCTAACCATTGGTTAACTATTTGTGAACCAACTAAGTGTACACGTTTAGGTACGGTTACTCAAACCTAAATGAAATATATTTCATTTGTGTGTGAGAAGCTAAATTTCGATCTAACGGTTGAAAGATATTAGCTTGTATCTAATCAGGTTTTTATCTAACAGTGAATATTGAATGCTTTGTTACTAAGCTAACATAGATTGCAAACCTGATTTTAAAACTATATAAGGAGAAATCTAGCAATTGGAAAAACTAATCCCCACACCTCCTGTGTGATACTAGTTGGTTTTGCTAGAGTCGATTCTCCTTTAACCTTAGGTTTCTTCTCGAGACCCTATAGGTTAACGACTGAAAGACTTCATTGGGATTGTGAAGCCAGACGAAATACTTCTCTTGTAGTTGAGCGATCTGATCTTGCCATTTTCTATCGTACGAGTTTAATTGAATAATTGACTTACTAGACAAAATTACTCTTCGAGAACATGATTTAACAAAACATTAACCGCGGTTAGCAACTAGAGATTGAACAAGGACTAGCTCATCAGTTGCTTTCTTCAGTTTGTTTTTCAGAAAATCAAGATTCCTTGTTGCAATTCCGAGTTGTTCACGTACGACCTCAAAATCTCGAAGAAGATTTCCTACCACTTGTGATGACATCTGAAATGGTAGTTTGTTTTCATGATCAACAACATGATAGCATGTTATGAAAATAGCGTTCTCGTGAAACTCGATAGGCTTTCCCTTGTCAACATTGTATTCCTTGTTGCATCCATCCATTGTGTACACATAACTCAGGTGAACCTTCTGACATTACGGGACGTGTATGTACCAAAACTAAGCATGATACATATATATATATAGTGATTCTTAGGAAACCCTAGAATACTCGTATACGTTCCATGTGGGTCAGGTGTTCGTGCACTTATGGTTACAACCTTGGTACGAGACCAAAAGAATAACGAAGCCAAAAGAATCATTCTAAACAAGGGAAGACCTTCTTAGTTCAAGGGAACATAAGGGAATCGTTGGAAACAAGGAAATCAACAAGAAGTTATTCTCAAGAGTGATCAATCAAAAACATTACATCATGTAAAGTACTGGAGAAAGGCTCAACATTTTAATGATCAACGTTTCGTAAAGACATACAACAACAACTACTTTCTCAAGATACACGGGTTTCATGAGAATTATAAGCATCCTTCCATATTTCAAGAAGGATGCTATATTGAGTAGTCATGTTGTATTTTGATGAGATTTTTGCTCATCAATAATATTGACTTCTTTTCTCTTTCATTCTTGAAGATTTTCGTCAAAACCACTAGAATTAGTAGAAGGAGATTTAACCAAAGGGGAATAAGGAATACCTGATCTTGTTGCTTTCCTTGCCCTTTTGATGCTCCGTTTGAGTCTGTTTATGCTGATCTTGAGCTCCGAGACTCGATTATTGATAGATATGGATGAAATCTGGAACAGGTACCTCGGGTTTACTGTCTTCTTTAGAAGGAGATAAAGAATTTGGCTTTTCTTTCTTTTTCTTATGTCTTTTTCTCTTCTCAAAGTAATTTAAGGAGTCAGTTATACACCTGACATTCTTCCTTCTACAACTGTAGGCATTTTTCATCTCAAATCATGATCTAGAAATGACTTGTCACAGCATTTCTCTTGATTGCAGACACTGCCTTTTACTTCAGCAATATGAGAGGTAGGTATAATTACTTCTTTAGACATCCATGCAAGAATATTATGAAGTTTCTCATTCCTCAATCGAAAACGACATATTTGTTCAAGGTGTCCTTTATTTCCACAATAATAGCAGTTAAAGGATTTGTTCTTAACTGTTTTCATGCGAGTAAATTTTGAAGGAGTACACTCCTTGTTCCTAAGACTGTCGCCTGCTTGAGGATTTTCACATGAAGGTTTTTTCATGGACAAAATTAATCTTACCAGTACTTGGACTTTCTATTCCCTTATAGCCCAGACCACGTGTATCACGATGTTCTTTAAATGCTCCAAGCATGGAAGATAATTTTGTAGAACTAGAATTAAATCTTTTAGATTTTCTTCCAAAGATTTTACCTTATTCATAGCAAAGAACGAGATCAGTCTTTAACGATTTTTCTGGCGAGGAGACTGAGTTTTCTGTCATTAAAACATTTTTGTTGAGAGTCATATCTTGCTTCAGATTCCACAAGTCTTTCTTTCAACACAAAGAGATTTTGAAGAAGTCTGTCACACTCGGACCCTTTTGAGCGCAAGTCTTCATCTCGATCTTTAACGGTAGATTGTAAAAGTTTATATCCACAATCATAACCTTTAAAGAGTTTTCTCATTTTTCTATTTTCTTGACAGAGAGGTGCCAAATATTTTCTCCAGCAAGCTGTTGACTTCTTTTCTTTCAAATCATGGTAAAACAACGTGATATATTGAGAGACTTCCTCATCAATAGTTTGTCCTTCTTACGAATCATTCTCATCTGAAAGATCATCCAAATGTTCATCAAGACACTTTTCCCAGGTTGAAGTCGATTGAGGACACGAGAGGTAGAAACAGGAGATTTCTTAGATGTCTCAGGATTTTGAAACATCTCAGGGGAAATCCGATCTGGTGTTACGTTATCAGAGATTACTATCCATCTACTTAGATCGCTACAAACACATACTTATAAGGTCTTTAAATGTGTTTGCCTGCTCTGATACCAATTGAAAAAGCATGGGTCTAATAACCACACCCAATATTTCGCTTAGCAATCTGTATGGACAAACTCCAATATACTTTTAAGAGAATCAATTAGACAGTCAAACTCAATCTTAATAAAAGTATCTCAAGGAGTTATATCTCACTTTCTCGATTCAATACTTACTCAAGCAAATAGAAATCTGCGAGTCTAATTGAATACGAGAGAAACTACTTGAACGATACCAAAGACCGATGTTCAAGGATCAATCAATTTCAATCAATAACCAAAGGTTGGATTTCCCAATTGATTGATTCAACGCACAACCTGTGATATTTCAATTATATAACAAAATATAATGCGGAAAAGAAATAACACATACACCAGAATATTTGTTAACGAGGAAACCACAAATGCAGAAAAACCCCGAGACCTAGTCCAGATTGAACACACACTGTATTAAGCCGCTACGGACACTAGCCTACTACAAACTAAATTCGAGTGCAATTTGTAGTTGAACCCCAATAAATCTCACACCGATCCAAGGTACAGGTTGTGCTTACGTCTCATATCCTAGCAGGATACTACGCACTTGATTCCCTTAGATGATCTCACCTACAACTAAGAGTTGCTACGACCCAAAGTCGAAGACTTTAATAAACAAATTTGTATCACACAGAAAAGTCTACGGTAATAAATAAATCTGTCTCCCACAGAAATACCTACGAGTTTTTGTTCCGTCTTTTGATAAATCAAGGTAAACATGAACCAATTGATGACCCAGACTTATATTCCCGAAGAACAGCCTAGAATTATCAATAACCTCACAATAATCTTAATCGAATACGAAAGAAGATATTGCGGAATCACAAACGATGAGACGAAGGTGTTTGTGACTTCTTTTATATCTTGCCTATCGGAGAAATCAATTTCAAGCCAATCTTACGATTGTACTCAAATACGATCGAAACAACAAGATCGAGATCACGCAACTACAAAAAAAATAGTTGGGGTCTCGCTTCACAATCCCAATGAAGTCTTCAAGTCGTTAACCTACGGGGTCTCGAGAAAAAAACCTAAGGTTAAAGGAGAATCGACTCTAGCTAATACAACTAGTATCACACATAAGGTGTGGGGATTAGGTTTCCCATTGCTAGAGTTCTCCTTATATAGAATTTCAAATCGTGGTTTGCAATCTAAGTTACCTTGGTAACAAAGCATTCAATATTCACCGTTAGATGAAAACTCCGATTAGATTCAAGCTAATATCTTTCAACCGTTAGATCGAACTTAGCTTGTTACACACAAATGAAATGCACGTTTATTTAGGTTTGTGTAACCGTACCCAAACATGTACACTTAGTTGGTTCAACAATAGTTAATAAAATGGTTAGCCATATGAGCACTTCCATATCAACCATATTCTTCTTTACCATAACTAGTTCAAATGACTCAAATGAACTAGTTAGAGAGTTGTTCAATTGATTAGATCTTATAGAAGTATACAAGACACAATCGAATAAAAAACGATTTGATTCACTCGAATCAATTCATGAACTTTATAGCCACGGTTTGTAATTATGCATTCCTTAGTTTATATAAGTTTAAGTTCACGAATCGTTTTTAGAAAATAACCAACTTAAGTACGCATACCGGTACGCGGACTTAAGTACCGGAATAAGTTTGTTTTCGTTCACAAACTCCAAGAGATTTTCACGGGACGTGAACTTCCGATGGTGCGCGTCGGGTTCGCGGACTTTAGTTCCGGTTTGTCCGAGCAAACCAAGTACGCATACTTTGGTTTAAGGAATAAGGACTTACACATGTATGTGTTACCACACAATGTTTATATCCTTCCAAGGTTATATATTATAAACTCTCATTTCAATCATTGAAACATTCTTAGAGGACGTTATATAGTTGTTATTCACAAACCATTTTTCGTCAAAGCCATTTTCAAATAATTGAAACTTAATATGACTTTCGTTACTAGTAAAGATGAACTTGGCCAAAGCGAAAACTTACCAACACATATTTCAAGAAATAGATATGCGAGATAAACTCAGCTCGAAATAGCAAATGTGTATAAACAAATTCTATATAGCAATACGACTTTTGTCGCAAGATAGGAGATAGAGTAGATAGACTTTTGAGTGATAGATAAGTGCAAGTCTCCACATACCTTTTAGTCGATGAAGTTCCACATGTTCCTTGAGTAGTTCTTCGTCTTTGTATGATGATCGACATGGAGTCTTGAGCTCAACTACACTTTCTAT
Source organism: Papaver armeniacum (assembly GCA_023531295.1). Lineage (NCBI taxonomy): Eukaryota > Viridiplantae > Streptophyta > Magnoliopsida > Ranunculales > Papaveraceae > Papaver > Papaver armeniacum. The sequence continues at coordinate 90,883 of JAJJWW010008311.1, read as the reverse complement.
CCTAGTCCGAGACTTAGCAATAAGTAGACGAGAAATCAAGACTTATAGTTTTGATCACTAACATTGACAAAAATGCTTGAGATAGCAACGCATGCGAGTTCGGCCGAACAGTGCTCTAACAATAATTGTGCTAGGAAATGATGTACTAATCTTTCTTTGTGTGTTTGGTCTAGATTAAAAATTGAAAAAAGGTCCTGTAATGTTTAACCTTTTTGGCTTTGTGCCTTAATGAAATTTCCTTAGCTTTTCTTTCAAAAAAAAAAAGAAAAAAAAAACACGCAAACCTAAGTTGTTTTTTTTTTCTTTCTTTCCCTAATTGGTTTAAAACTCTTGTCAGAGAAAAGCTGGATGTTACGAGTTAATCGTCAATAATACTCATCTTTCCAAGTTAAAAAAAAAAGAACCATGATATTAGGCATACATAAAACTTTCCGGGCATACAAAATGATAGTCCCATATTGGGTGACCTTATAAGGGGTAACCTATGGGTAGCTCAATTACCTATATACCCTTAATACAAAAATCTAAAATCAGTTTTCTAAAAAATCAAAATCAGCTTCCCCTAACATCTCTTCTTCTTCCTCCTCTAGCCGAACTCTTCCCCTCCTGCGAAAAAAAAAATCATCACCGTGATTAATTGTCGATTCGTAAAAATTTGATTGTCGATTAAACTGAACTACATAATGACTCGTACAAAGAAAAACAGGGACTAGGCAAACCAAATCGTCTTCTAATCCATCAATTGAAGAAGAAGAACCAATTGAAGGTGAAGGTGTAGAAACTGAAATCAACCACCAATTGAACCAGACCAACCAACCGCATCTCCAACTCCGGAAACGAGGATAATAAAGTAAGTTTTACAAACCCAATCTCCTATTTGCTGTTTTTCATCGATTAAATGACGCTTACAGTGTTGGGTTCGGCTCAAAATTAAGTTGCGTTTTTTAGCCGAACTGTTCTTCACAAAAGCTTCCTGTAAGTGTGTATGAACAGTTCGGCTTGAAATTTCATGAAATTTCAAGCCGAACCTAGTCACAGAAAGAGATGCACAGGGGTTCTAAGATATTCGATAATCATAATATGTGCCGAACCCGGACATTTACGAGGTTCTATATTACGATATTCACAATATGTGCCGAACCAATACAAAATTATTAACCCGTAAATGTACATGATCGATTAGAACTTATATTCTACTTATTCAAATAGCCGAACAATGTGTTTCCAACGGGTTCACGCTTACGAATTTCTAAATATAAGCCAACCCTAAACATTTTTTCTTCCCGGACAGTTCGATGTAGGGTTCGGCTTGTTAGGACAATTCGAACCAAGCCGAACTCCTGGTCCACAAGGGAGGTTCGACTCTTAATCAACACTTTCATTCCTAGCCGAACCTGCTTCATCCAGGACTTCATGAACCTTAGTGAAAAAACACAAACTTTTGATGATTTTAACCTACAAAAGTGAGATTAAACATAAGATATGTTGGAAAATTTCCACAGCGAGACGGCGTCTCACTTTCCTGAGGGGGCCCCTTAACCCCTAGACCCCAAATGACTGGACCAGGCGGGTGTCGAACCCCGTGAATGTACCTAAATGACTACAATTCAAGGGTAACTAAATAATCTACACAAAATTTTTTCTCACTTTCCCTTCTCCTTCGAAAAAACCTAACTTTTTTATCTTACTCAAAATTTTTTATCTACACAAATTAATAACTAAATAATCCTAAAACTAATCACTAATCATTAATCACTAATCGGAATTATTTTAACTAATCATTAGTATTAACACTAATCCTAAAAGGGCAGATTTGCCATTACCAAAAATATTTGGTTAAGGGGCTTCTGATTTTGCTATTTACACTCCTTTTTTGTCTTTACTTGGTATGCCCTAAAAGATTTCTGTATGCCTAAAATCATAATTCAATAAAAAAGGTATTCCCTTTCTTAATGTTTAAGCCTCCTACAACATTAGGCTTAGTTGGAAAAAATTTTGAACTCGCAATGCGAGTTCATAAACGAATTAGCAGCTTAGTAACATTATCCCAGCTGATAGTCCCCTCTAGCTTCCCCTTTTATGATAGTGCGTGGTTGTCAAATTCCAGATTTTCATTTATGAAGTTTGGAGTGATATTTTTCTAGTTAATGCATTTCTTGTCTAAAAAAAACATTAACAGTTGACCCCCCAGTCCTTGCAACAAATTCAAGAACACCTAACCTACAGAGAACATCTTTCTAGAAACTTTATACAACCTCCAAAAATCAGTAAGACAAGCCCTCACATTCACAAAAGCGGAAAAAGGGAAAGGATCTGAAGGTGACAGGTTAACTAGACTGTGAGTTCAGCATTGAGAGCACTTCCACTTTCCCAAAGTCAGTTAATACAATACTCAACTTTTGGGTGAACTCATCGAGACTCCTCTGAACCTTATCTGCTTTCTCCAAGTCGGTTGCGGTATTGCTCAACTTCTGACTGTACTCTGTGAGAGCTTTCTTCACCGTATCTGCCTCAATATGGTCGAGAGGTATAACTGATGCAGTACATATGTTTGCAATATAGCCTGAATGGATAAACAAATGTCCGCTACTGACGAAGTACTTGGTTCTTTCGTTTCCAGAGACCAATGAGAGAACACCAGTTTCGAGCCCTACATAATGATTTTTATGTCCAGGAAAAATACTCCTCGGCCCTCTTTTAGTTGGAACGACGAGACGGTCAACCTGAAATAAAAGACAATAACACATAGGTAATTTACGCAGATGCATCAATTAACTATTTACAGATAAATATATATGGATTCATCAACCGCACTGACGCATGGGCTAAAATCGTGAAAGAATGTTCTTGGGCAGATACAAATGCCTAAAGAACTAGCAGGAGTGCCAACTTATGTGCAGCTAATAAAACGATGTACTAGCGATGAGTACAGACACGTAAGCATGTCCACAAGGCATGCTCCTTTTTTGAGGTAAAAAGGGTACGATTTTATAAGAAAAAAAAATAAAGAACAAGCACAAGAGGGACAAAAAAAAAACAACATGCCTGCCAAAGCAAGAACAAACACTGAGGGAAACCCCTAACAGCTAAAAACAAACAATTAACACCATCACAATCCTATTTCTTCCTAGCAGGAGTCCTTTTTCCTCTACAAAGACTCCACAAGGCTGCTTACAGCATATACCTTCATTGATTTACTAATATATTATTGTTAATATAAACTTCAAACAGAGAGAAAGAAACATAAAACGAAGATATTGAATAACAAACTGAGAACCCAATAAAGATATTCATAATTTCGTTTTCTGCATATAAACCAAAAATATAATACTGATTCCATTTAGACATTTAAATCGACAAACAGAATTAAGTCCCTTATGTTTACCTATGTAGCAGTAATCTTTGCGTCTTCTAATCGACTAACCAAAAATTTTTGCTAGGCACCCTAACATGCAAGCATTACAAGCTGGGTTATGTTTGCATGGATTCTTTGGAACACATCTGACATTGATATATGCAGAGTCCCTGATATTCAGGAATTGCCGATTCGGACACCGGATAGCGTCCTTTTATGCGTACAATACTAGCAATCATATCGAAATTGAGATTTGAGAAGAAAAGAAAGGGGTTCATTCATTCTCTGGTACCATAAAACAAAAATAAATAAATTGCCATTCCAAAAGTGACATAACATCAGAAGCTTTGAAGCTACACAAACATGAACACTAGTAAACACTGAACACAAACTAATATCTCATTAGTTCTGGTTCAACTTTTTAACTAGCAACAGATGTTTTCTGATATGTCAGCCAAACAAGGATGGGTATCCTGGTACCATAATTTTGACAAATTATATTAATAAATTATCTTGTCCATCCAATAATATTATATATCTTGATTTTGTGGTTGTCAATCATGATGACATGAAAACTACCCTAAACTCTCTATAGCTTAAGCCAGGCCAACATCCAGATATGTTTTATATGGAAACAAATACAAGTTCAACTATCACGAGTATTTCTCCATTCACGTTTCATCATACGATAACATTTCTTCATCTTATTCGTGTTCTGTACTAATGTAAAATTCTACAATTTCTTCCTCCCTTCATATGATATCCTTCTGTAAATACATACATAAGTTTTTTTTTTTTTTTAAAAACAAAAAACATGGTGGCATAAAACTATCAAGCCCCATCCATTTCAGTTCTAAGAAAAAGTTTTTGCCACCTTTCTTAATTGACGGGAAAGTGTTACTGTGTTTCTACTCTCTGGGTTCTAAGCATTATCCCAATTAATGGTGAGATAGACCTTATAATTCAATTTTGAGATAGTCAATTGATGTTTATTGTTTGTGTGTGATACAAATTTAGTTTTGAAAGTAAAAAGAATTGTGCAATACATTAAAGTAATATCTTGGTTCAGGTGATCAACTATCCACTCAAATTCGTTGTTAAAAATGGTGGGTACTTGAGCATCTTCTGTTTTATATTTGTACTTGGCAACTATAGCTTTACCATGTTTGCAGCTCCGAAACTATATAACCATATATACTTACTGAAGAAGATACTAGATTAGTAGGAATTATAGACCTTGTATTTTTCTGAGTATTCGCGGAAGCCTAAGAAGGATGAAAGAAAATAAAGATTTCTACAAAAATGTAAATAGGGAAGACTGTGAAAAAATATCCCCAGGGAAACTAGAGATATTGTTTCCTTTCAAATATCAAGTTGTGTGCAAATTGATGTCTAATAGTTGCCACATCATGCAGAGTGACAACCATTGGATAAAATGTAATTTGATTGACAAGATCATTTGTCAAAACAATTGTGCCAGGATCCCCACCCGTCAAACAATTGGTATTCGCAATTCATAAATCAGCAAAGGAATCCTCTAGTTTCATGTAAACTTTATTGCAGATTCGAAAAGAAAAAACAAAAACTTATAAATTAAGAAGAGAAAGAATCAAAATTTTAGATTTTGTTTTTACTAACCAGTTTGTAGGGGTCAGTTGGAGAGTAATAATAATAAAAATCCGCTCGAAGTTTAGTAGGATCCCGTGAATCTGCAACAGTTGATAGAGATCGAGAAGAACAGTTGATCATACTCGATCTAGCAACTAACTGACGAGAAACTCGCAAAAACATTTTCGATTCTCAGGGAAAGGAAAGAAAGAGAAAACCCTAACAATTTTGGGCCGAGTGCTGAATCTGCTGCTTTAGGTCGAGTATATTCGACGGGGATGAAGCTAAACAACCTAATAATAAGACCGCCTCTGTTCACCGGGCCTTGATCTTAAATACAGGGCCATAGGTTAACAGGGACGTACACATAAGATACTTTTTGCATGTGTGTTAAACACACAGCTATACCACGTCACTGTAACGGGTCCGGGAAAAAAAATTGTGTTGTAGGGCCGCCTGATAGCTAGGAGTATAAAAAAAGACTATATTATCTATGTAACATATACTAATTCTGATTAATGGAAAACCCTTTTCTCTGTGCCTCTTTATCTTTCCCTATTATCCACGGCAAAACGTTATCAAGCACGAGTTCTAACCCCACGACAATAGATTTTGATTTATTTATTTATTTTTGTTGCTATCAAATCCCTGAAGGATTGTTTTGGATTCTTTGGAATCAACGTTTGGAATCGTTATCATCAAATCAACTGTCATCAACTTCTGAGGCACCATGTCCAATCAATTAACTTGATACAACAAAGATAAGTTTATTTTCATCCCCTAACCTATTTATAGCTTCGATTTATATACGAACCCTTCATCCGGTCTGTAATTGAAATCCAGATTTGTGTTTGTCTTGTGTTTTTTTTAGTTTCGTTTTAGAAGTTAACCAAAATTTTGGGGTTTAAAACGGAAATTCAATTAGCCTCTCGATTCTTAACGGAAACTGTGATTTATTATCACTGCACCATGATCATTATTACCCATTAAATCATACTCCCTCCGTTGTTCCTAATTAATAATTAATAGGCTGGTTTTATTTTTAAGAAAATTAATGAAATTAAGAGAACTAATCATTGAAAGTGGTCCTCATGACACTTGTAATAAAAGATGTGAAGTGAAATGGTCCCCATCACACTTGTCAGCAAAAGAAGTAAAGTGAAATAGTCCACATGACACTTGTCATCAAAAGAAGTTAAGAGAAAAGTGGTCACAGAAAATTAAAGTAACATTTGGCTATCCCAATTAGGAAACCAGTCTATTTTTTTGAAATATCTATTTATAGAAACCAGCCTATTATTTAGGAACGGAGGGAGTATTGAATTTGATTTATTATTGGTTTTCTTTCATATATGATATACACATACATCTATGTTTGAATGTTTTTAATAGTCTTAACTCGAAATTGTTTTTTTAGTTCTTCGCTGAGACGAAGTAATAAGGTAATAACTAATTAATTAAGGAAATTTGGCTCCATGTCCGGAGTAGGTAAGGAAGGTCTCTTGGATCAAACCTTACTAAGTCAGTAGCTGTAGTGATCGTTGCCACAACCAGTATTGGAGTTTTTGTTAGGACTGAAGAAAATAAAGCAACCAATCCGAAATGGTAAAGTATCTCGTACAAAATTGCTTTGCTTTGCCGAGTAGAGTTAGGGAAGAAATGGATTTACTGCGATGGAAACAGAGACGAATGGACGAGATTGAGATTTGCAAGGAAGCAGATGTATATGAGGGGTCAAGGATACCAAATGATCCATATCTCAATTACCAGTTTAACACTTGCTAAGTGTTTGATGAATTTTTGCAAAAGAGCTCGCCTAAACTCCACAGCCTCCTAAGTCCTAGCGCCAGTTTTATCCACTATCAGCTTCACCACTTGACTGCACCAAAGGTACCTCTCTTCTAACAGGACCTCAGCACCTGAACCATTTATCCATAACCGCTACGGCTCAATTGGCGATGACACCATCAGAGCTTTGCACTTGCATAAGACCACCAGCCTGACTCTTAAGGCAAAGGAGCTAAGAAGAAAAATACACCTTGGACATATTCTACGAAGACAAGTACCTACTATCTCTCTGAATCTCACTTGGCATTTGTCTTACAATTTTTGATTGTTCTCGAGTAAGAACATTGGCATCTGGGTCTTACTTAAATTAATATCACTATTTCAAAAAATCATTTTGTTAGAAAAATCAAAAAAAGAAAAAAACTAAGCCTCGCATTAGTAGTTAACTGTTTGCCCCCTATATAAATGTTGTTCGTTGTGAATGTAGATCAAATCAAACTATGTACATTAGTAGCACATGAGGTCGAATACATGTACCATTCTTACACTAATGGTAGTGGTGTTGATATTTCCTTTCGGTATGTAGCCTGATTCGCTATAATATCCAATTTTTTCACAAAACCCGTCATGATGATTCTCGTTTTCTCATGGGTGGGGATTGATTTTGTCATAATATTCTCGTCGATTGTAATTCTCGGTGAAAAGAGGAGAAGGATCATGTTACGATCGCGAGAAAAGAGGAAAAGGAATAGTCAGTCGGCCCGGCCCTGTCGATCTAACCCGGTCTATCCCGAACCGATCCTGGTCCAACCCGACCTATCCAATTTCACCCGACCGGTCCAATCTGACCCAATCCGGTGGAACTCTGTCCTGTTCCAGCATGGTTTTAGGCTGTGTGCGGTCAATTTTGTTCCGGTTCTGTCTATATATAGCGGGAACCAAAAAATGAGGTATATAACTAACTAATGTGGGTTTTTACATTGAATATTTGTTGGGCTTATCTATTTGACTGTTTTCAGAACATTTTTTTTTTTTTTTGTCTTCAGATAAGTGCATATCATATAAACGGTCAACTTAAACTATGATTGTTGATCTCGACCATTAAGAATTTTGGTTTTATTGTTATTTTGTTCTCTTGAATATGATATTAGCTATAGTTGAATGATGTTTATTCTTTTTTTTAGTTGGTTGTACCAACTCAATTCCAACGTATTCATTTGGGGCTTAGAAGTACTTGAGCACCATTATTGAATTCTTGATATTTTCCCAAATTTGAATGTTCCGTGGGATGTAATCCACTCACTGGGATAGTGAAATATGTGCAGAGGGACATATGTATCATGAGACAAAAATGTACTTTTGTCTTCGGTAGTAATAATATCAACACACAAGTATCACCCGAACATGGGATCAGCTAAAATGTAATTATATCTCCCATCATAAATAAAGAGTTGGAAATGCACCTCGTCATAGGTGTCTATATATACAATGTAATGTGGGTATCATAGTAGCAACCAATTTCACATCAACTTTAATGGCAACAAGAACTTTGCCTGGCCAATTGACTATCTTACTCAGTTGAACTAGATCCAATGTCTGCACTATGGAATGAAACCACGAGACATATATTCTCTAAAGCACTTGAGATATATCTGGATGAAACGTAACATATATTCGCTCTAAATTAATTGAGTTGTATCCGACTTTTGTTATGTAATAAGGCCACACCACTTATTAAATCTCTCAAGACTCAATGTCTAAGCTCTGTATGTACTAAGGGAAAATCACACCAAAGGGTGTTCATGCATGAACTATTACCTACCTTTTTGTAAACTTACAGTGAGAATGAAGTCGATTGCATCTATAAACTATTTCTAATGAATGTGGAAGGAAGCATATCCTTAGAAAATTAATGTGTCAACCTAGTGAATTGTAAATCACTGGAACTTGAATTCTCGAATTCATATTAACCCCAACAATGAACTGATTGGGATTGATCCATAAAGACTTTGACATAACCATAAGGCACATTGGTTGTGACACGATGTTCTGTTTTGAAGTACTAACACGGGCATCACTTCATTTGAGTGTACGAGAAAATAAACTAATATAATGCGAAGTTACGACATCTATCACAATCAGTGATTTCTAAAGTTACTAGATTTGCACTGCACGTCACTCATCTTACAAAGTCTTTCTTTACTAAACATGATTGAGATCATCCTATTTTACTTAGATGCAAATGGTAAGTACTCCACTTTCTTGCACATATATTATTAAGTTTGTATTTATGGAATCTGACCTTCAGTTTATATCTACTTGCGAGGTATTATGCGTAATGTTCATTTTTGTTGAGTGAGAAGTGAACTGCACTAGGATCAGCATCAACCCGTGCATGGTACCACGAAGATGGAAGAGTTTTCTTCGGACCAATGTCTCGATATTGGTGCTAGGTAGAACCAGGATTACATGTTTACTATAAACCCAATATCATGTATCTATAACATATTTCAGCTAATGTACCATTTGCACATCTTTGTGTACAAAAACCACAGAGTGATACATCCCCTTTGTGAGATATAACGATCAATCTTAAAAGGTTGACGAAATTAGTGGACTTACAACTATATCACTCAACCAACAGATTGAGACCTTGTTTTACTGAGAATTTTATACCGAACTCCTGCTTTAAGCATTTTTTGTGCTTTGGAGATCCCTTCAGGAATTCTAATCAAGTATATATTTCATAAATCAAATCTAGTAATGCACAATACATGGGCATATAAGATGGTTCACATATTACTTGATAATATTAAGCATTCGCCTAGACGATTGACCACTTTCGTTCTGTTAAGCAAATGCATTTGACATGGTAATTCTACTGATAGATGAAAACCTTCAGGAATTTGTATGCAGTAATCTGTATCTACTCTTTCATACAGATTCGCAGTAACCATATCCATTAGGTGCATGTCGAGTCTTTCAAAGACTACCAGACAAATACGAAATAGGTGGTTGCATTTATAACACGGAATATGTTTCTTTGTAATACATATCAGGTTTCTGTGAAAGACTTTATGCCATTAGCTGACTTCACATTTCTTAAAATGCACTCACCCAACTGTAGCCACTAGGGGCTACATTATCGTATGTCAGGACTGCAAACACTGATAAGCATGTAGGCGCTACATTTTATATCCATATTTATATTATCTATGACTTAATATTTAGGCTAATAATACTATTTTAGTACTTTTGTAGAAGGTACAAGCAACTCCGATCACCGGGAAGATAAACGGCTAAATGAGGAGGTTTATAGCATTTGCGACAAAAAGCACCCACTGATGTCGGAAACACACACACAAAGAATTATTGGTGGTATGCCAAGTCAACAACTCATGCTGACACACAAAGAATTTATTTGTTACATTACTAACTTTACAAAAAGCACCCACTGATGTCGGAAGCACCCACTGGTCAGTTTGTTAATGATGTCGACACAGTGGATATTTGTTTCCCATTATTTCTAAATTCTTTCCACGATATTAGTTGGACGGTGGAGTACTGAGAGAGGGGGAACGTCCACACAATCTTAACCTGAGAATAGGGTTTGAAGTTTTCTGTTCGATTTCGTTTTTGTCTTTGGATTTGCTAGTTTTGATTCTAATATGTTTATGGCTTTTGAGAAAGCTATGTCTAGCTAGAGCCATGCTAGGGTTTAAATAGAAACCAATTTGATTGTGTAATTCTACAATGATATTTCTAATAATGATTTGATTGACTAGTGATTTCTCTTCATAAAAGCTTGGTATCTAATTATTCTTGTGATTTTCTTGATTATTTATGCTTTTTAATTGATATTTCGTGCTTTGGTTGAATCCCTTGACGTGATATTCTTTAGGATTGATATGTAATGCATTAGAATCACCATCTATGAAGCGAAGGAAGTTACAACGGAGAAACTATATTTTAGAATTTAACATACCATCTTCCGAGACATGAGATCGATTTCGAAATTTGTCTTGAGTAATATATAAAGATTAGTAGAAATTATATGATTAAATTAGTGGAAATCGAAAACCCTAGCAACCCATTGCCATTTTGTTTATTGTCAGAATTATTGTTATTTCATTTTGTTCCAAATTTCTGAAAATCGTTTAAACATTCTCTATTTGATTAATTGGTTTTTGGTATTAGCCAGTAGTAGTATTTTCACACTCCTCGTGGGAACAACCTGTACTTTCCATTGTCTACTAGTTAGACGTTGTGCACTTGCAGTATATTGATTGTAGGTTTCTGAGCCTATCAAATTTTTGGCGCCGCTGCCGGGGAGTGGTTGCAAAATACTTCCTGATTGATATCTTTTTGTACATAATTTTATCTTTTTCCTTCTTTTAGATTTTTTTTAGTTCCTTTTTACGTTGTGTTTTGATTTTTTTCAGGTACAATCGAAACCAATAGCGGGCGAAAATAAATTAAGTATGCACTCGCAAAGCTTTTGTAAGAACCACTTGGAAGATCCACTAGAGGTTTGCTTAGCTCATTTTGGGTATGATATTGATGATGATAGTGTTATTTGTGAAGTCAATGCCTTATTAGACTCCGCACCACTGCTAGACACTAATAAATGGAAGCCCATAGTAGAACCTCTAGTTCTGCCTGAGTCTCGACTAGTTTCATCAGTCGAGAAAGCTCCGACCCTGACCCTTAAGCCATTGTCTGACCTATCAAGTTATGATTTTTCTCATCTTGATGATATTAATAATGAAATCGTTGTAGATGATAGTGGGTCTATGAGTCATGATATTATTGTTCCATTGAGCCCTTGTTCAGCAGGTGAATTAGGACCAATATTTGCGGCGTAAGTTATTTCGTCGGATTTAGAACCAGATTTAGAGAGTACAACAACTGTTCAATTCTTTAAACAATCTTTGCTAATTATTTGCGAACCTGATTTACTTCATATTCAAGGTTCGAATTATATTTTGAATAAGATTGAATCCATTTTTAGCTCTCTGGGTACTAATCATTCTTGCTGCAGGATCATCTTTTCACGGCCGGATTAGTTGGGTTGATCCCCAACTCTTAAGATTATGTATCTATGATTTGCAGCTTACCTTCGGGAACCAACCTCTCATTGTTTGAGATTGCGTGCTACTGAAAGCAGGGAAACAAATACCTTTCGCTTCATGGGAGTCAACCCATTTGATTTGTTCCCCTTTCTCTATCTTTTACTTTTACTTTTATTTGTCTATTTTTGCATATCATTTTAGGAATTTCCCATCTTAATTTATACGTTGGATGACTCAATTACATTGAGGACAATGTAATGTTTAAGTGTGGGGGAGTAGTTTATTTGAACATATAGATTTTTGTAGATTTTCGTTCAAAAACAACAAAAACATTGCATTTATGACCAACTGTTTAGCGGGTCTTGGAAAAAAAAAAATTTACATGATGTGACCAAATTTGTTTAGCGGATCTTTCTGTCTAGTTGTTTAGTAGACATATCTATCCACCGAAGTTTAGTGGATTCTGTCTAGCTATTTAGAAGACATCTCTATCATTTAGTGGATCTGTCTCGTTGTTTAGCAGACATCTCTCCATATCCAGCTGTTTAGCGGATATTTATCCAAAATAGAGCGGATATATTTTCTGTTTTTCTCGAGGACCAGCAAAATACAAGTGTGGGGTGTTGATAAGCACGTAGGTGCTACATTTTATATCCATATTTATATTATCTATGACTCAATATTTTGGCTAATAATACTATTTTAGTACTTTTGTAGAAGGTACAAGCAACTCCGATCACCCAGAATAGAGCTTTCAAACGAGCCAAGCTAGGGTCAACCCGGACCTAGCTTGCCAACCCGTGGTCGGGTTAGGGTCATCCCTAGCCCTAGTACTATTCATGAACAATCCCATAACCCCAACCCTAGACCTAGGCGGGTCAGCCCTAGCGGGTTAGCTGGTTAATGTTATTCATATTAAAAAAATGTAGGTACAAAATACCGCACACCAATCAAGTATGCTAAATAATGATTATCAATACCCAGCGAAGACAACCGCGTACAACTTATCCAAAATGACGCATCACATGACATCAGCTTGATCCCGAGTAAAGTGTGAAGATCTGTGCGATAGTCAAGAAACCGTGCATCAATAATAAATTCCACACGACGTTGACGCACGTCAGATCCGAAATTATGGATTTATTAGCTGTCATCCACTATGTAAACTCCTATATAAGGATCCGAACGACCTTGTATTGAGAGAGAGCTTTTTGAGAGTCTAGACAAGATATTTAGGAGAGAGAAAGATTATTTACTTCCCAAGTTAGGGTTTTCTCAATACTTTGTATCTAATTTGAATATCTTAATGAATGTTCTTGTGATTCTCATGGAGTTAACTTAGATTATTCTATAGATTTTACTAAGGGTGTGGTTGTAGGATTTCCTACAACTACATTTTGACGCTAGAAAACAGCTCGGAATGATGTACCCTGTTGGTGGAATTCCTTAAAAAACAAGTTAGAAGATATTCATAGTCTTGGAATTTTTTTTGGAAGTTTAGATCTAAAAGATTCAGTCAACAGTTTCTTGTTTCAGAAAAACAATCTTCATTAGTACAATCTTTGGTCCTTAAAAGAGTATTTTTATCTTTGAAAAGCGAAAAATTGTTACATATAAACAAGATGGTGAGACAAACAACTGCAGCAGAACAAGCAGTATCAACTAGGAGGAGCATAAGAATCGCTGGTAAAAGAAGGAGCGAAATCGCCGAATCCTCAAGGATAGGAGAAAGGAACAATAGAAGAAATCAAGTACAAACATGATCGAACGCAAAACCGGTGGAGAATAATATAATCGATTATGATAGAGTAAGTGTTCATATAATAAATACAGATTCAACAGAAGAAGAAGAGGAAAGAACTGGAGCTCTAGGACTAATAGAAGGGAATGAAGAGAACATGACAATCGAGGAACTTCGACAAAGGTTAATTGCATAAAGAAGGAGAGAGGATGAAGAGCATACGATTTGACGCGCCAAAATAATGATTTAAGAGAAGAGAACATAAGATTACAAGAGCAAAGATCAAGAAACACCACACGTGCGATCTCAAGGTCAAGGACAAGCAGGAGTACGTTAAGACGTAGCCAATCTAGTCGAAGGGATACCAGACAAGAGCCACCTTTAGATAATATTACTGAAAACTTTCAGGTAAATGACGACTCACAGGATCAACGCGGTGAACATCGCATAGAACAACAACCAGTTGATGATCGGTACGTAGAGCAGGGAGAAGATCACCGCGTGCAAGAAGATAACAGAGGCAATAAATGCGAACAACAAGACGAGCGGTATCGCGTTCATCATGACCAGGATGAAGAAGACGATGAAGAACAAGGAAGAATTATACTACAAGGAAGAAAAATGATAAGAGATCAATGTGAACGCGAAGAAGAAGATGCAAGGTATAATTCCGCACAGATACATGCAAGGAATGAAAGAGAAAGACATAGACAAAGAAGAGAAGAAGCCGAAGAGAGAGAGATACAAGAAGATATGCGTCAAAATAATCATGACAACAGAGTAAGGCAAGCAAGACTGAAAAGACCCATGCAGCAAGATGCAGATCAAACCATGAATGAGACAATCCTTAGAGAATTAGCAGAGATGAGAGAAATGATAACGGTGCGAAGAGATGGAGGCAGACGACAACTAGATGAAGCAATAGAAGAAGCGGGAAGAATATCATTCGCTAGACGAATACAATGTGCAGTTATACCACCTAAATGTAACCTCCCTGCGTTTACTAACATTTTTGATTGAAGCACATGTGTGGTTCAACATATAACAGCATACAGTCGATCTCTCTTACAATGGGAAGAAAATGATGTGGTGCTCTGTAAATATTTCCCGGCGAGCCCAACCGGAGAAGCTTTGCAATGGTTTGAAGGTTTACCAGTCGGTACCATCCGATCATTTCATCACTTACAAAACATATTTCTAGGACAATACATCAGCAATAATATGTTAAGACCAGGAATTGGAAAAGGTGTCCAGCTTACATAGAAGAACAAATGAAAGCTTGCGAAAGTTAACCACGTGTTGGAGGAGCATGTGCAGTGAAATGGCCGGACGAGTAGATGAGAGAAACCTTATACTAGCCTTCATCAACGCACTATTTGCAACAGATTTATTGTATACACAGATCTTTAGAATAAAAGATACGATAACCATGGCAGAATTACGCGAGTATCAAGAGGAGTACATCGCTCTTGAAGGAAAGAAAAAAAGAAATGGAATCTTACCCAGTGTCGATCACGAACGCATGAAGCACCATTCTACTCCCAAGAACAACAAATGCCGTTGCAAGTACATCCCAGGGAAATTAAGGAAAGAAGATAGTGGAGGAAGAATAAAAACTGGTGGCTATGGGTAGTAGGGATCAAGAAGAATTTGAAAGAGAAAGACAGTTCAATAATCGCGGAGGAAATAATAAGATTCAGAGGCTTGATGACCAGACAGAAGGATATGGAGGGCGAAAGCAATATTATAACCAAGGCCAAGGAGGTAATAGAGTAGCCTGGGAACATATAAAGATGCCGCGTCTAAAAACTACAATAGACAAAATCTGGGAAGCAATAATTCTGATGGAAGAAATACCAGGACCACAAAATATGGGAGATGAACCGCCACTAGAGAGGAGAAGTAGAGAATTCTATGCCTATCATCGTTTCCACGGTCACACAACTAACAACTGTAGAAATGTGAAGAAAATCATACTAAGAATGATTAATCAGGGAAAGCTAGACCACTTCCTAGTACAAAGAACCACAAAATCTACCACCACCACCACCTGCAGGGCATGCACAAGATCGGGAGGCAGGAAATAATACATATATGATCGAAGTATGGGCGAACGCAAAGAATTTATACTGTAATTCGATAATACATTCATTCAAAAGCATAGAAGATTTCCATGATAATGTTTTAAGTCGAGTTCATGCAAAAGACAATGATGGAAGGGAGATACTCAACCTTGCGAAGATATCACCATTGAAAGATTGGCAGAATCAGCCTATTTCCTTTAATGCAGAAGAAGTACCAGGAGGTGGAGAACAACACGAGAGCCCATTAGTGGTCAAGTTAGAAATCAATCCAAAAGCAAAAGCTGATGAAGATGAAGAGGAGAATGCGGATACATGGGCTATAAACAGAATACTGATAGATCTTGGTAGTTCAGTTGACATATTGTTTTATCACACATACAAGACTATGGGTGGTAGAGATGAGGAACTCATCCCATCAACTTACAAGATCTACGGTTTTAACGGAACAACCAACAAACCAAAGGGAGAGATAACGATGTGAATTTCTTTAAACAACATATCAACAGAAATAGTATTCTGTGTTGTTGACGTAGAATCACCCTATAATGCTTTGATAGGAAGACCATGGTTACATGGTATTCTAGGAGTGGCTTCAACTTTCCACCAATGCACCAAGTTCTCTCTACCTAAAGGTATTGTATTCATAAGAGGAGATCCAAATGAAGGTAAAACTTGCCATGAGATTGATGTTGACAAATGTGAGGAACGCACAAGCAAGCGAAGAGACTGGAAGAAGCAGATACAAGATATCCGGAGAAGCGAGCAATTAATGGTAGATGCTGTGAACAAGGAGAGTGAAATAAGAAAGATTTCCGCGAAGACGACAACAACCACACAAGAAAGCAAACGTGACAAGTGTGTTAACAAGAGCGAATTCCAGGAAGGAGATTTGGTGTTGAGGCAGAAACCGCACTATCAGAAAAATAGTAAGAGACAAATGGAGAGTATATGGGAAGGGCCATACAAAATCAGGAAGATCGTTGGAAATGAAATGTATGAATTGGTAGATGAGAAGGAAGGAGAACCATCTGAGGAACTATGGAACCAAGTGTACTATATGAAGAAATATGGTCAATACGGAAATCATCGCACACCAGAAGAAGTGGAACTCATGCGAATCAATGTATTGGATAGCATACGCGGACTCAAAGAAGCACAGAAGGCGAAAGAAACAAGCAAGTTATCTTGAAAAATAAAAAAGATTGTTATCATGTAGGAGAATAAGCAAAGAAAGAAGATATCAGCATTGTATTAACCAAGCGTATGAATGCAAACGAAACATTTTACTTCTTTATGATAATGTCATATCAGAAAAAGGCAAAAATAAGACCTTAATAAAAGGCAACAGAAGTAAAGACTTTAACTAGGGAGGCTAGGCATCCAATTGTGGCGTGTACCCTAGTTCGCATACAACAAGAGGCAATAATAAGACCTAACACGCGTCATTATTTGGGAAAACCTAGTTAGCATGACTCGGTGAAAGCTACATCGACCATGGAGCCTAAGTCATGGAGATTTGGGGTGGAACAAAAGCCCATCTAGGAGAGGCGCCTAAATCGAAAGATTAAGGTGACAAGATCTCTTCTAAGGAGTGCAGAAACTCGATCAAGGCGCCGAGGTACATGGTTGAGTCAAGAGTGCCTGGGGCGTATGGAGCGTGTCGGCCGCTCTTGACAAGTCTTGACTATGATGCACTCGGTCCAAAGAAACCCCACTTAGGGTGCGGTCTTGTAACCATAGGCCATATCGGTGGAGGGATAAAAGGCCACGAAAATAACCAATTGTTGCATCACTGGATGGGAAGAGCCCACCCTAACCCGGTAGGGGTAAGCTTCCTTGAAGGGGCAATCAGGGGGAATATAAGGACGGCACCCTCCATTAGGGAGCTGAATTGTGTCAAAAGACGCAAATATCATGAAGCTTTTTACTCACGGGAGTATTAAGACTTGTCGTATTTGCGCGTCAATACAACCTGAAAAGGCAATAATACGAGAAGATGATAAGGCGGGATCAATGGGTTATTACATGAAAGTGTAAATACCACATGCGATCTCGTGGCACAGAAAAGAAATCATAACTTAGGCAAAATAAGACCTTTACTTAGGAAGGCTAAATAAGACCTCATGAAAAAAGTAGAACATAAGCTTATATTGTTTTGCAGGAAAGAGCAATTAAACGTGTGGATTCAATAGCACAATGAAAAGACAAAGGAAATTTCTCACAACAAGAATGTATGGACGCGAACGACAATAACACAGAACATGGCTGAGGCATTAAACAAAGAAAAATAAGGTAAACATAAGGAAAAGGTAATTCAGGCAGGATAATAAATAATATATATGTTAATGCATAAACAATAGGTTACCGCATAATGAACTACAATATGAGGAAGCTACACGCACGCATGATAGCTTTCAAGATAAAACAAAATTACCAACTTAGAAGAATAAATGAATACACATAACACGTGCTCGACTCAATCATCTTGTGACGACTAACAGAGGCAAGTATGGGAATGCAAGCATATAGAGGAGTGTTATTCACCCCCATATGATAGACTTACGCACGAGTTATTTATTATTACGAACGAATATTGTTATACATATTATTACCACCAAATTAACGCCAACTAGTGGAAAGAAAAGTTTTTTGCCTTTTTATAGATGCATGTATATGCCAAGGAGAATTTACATTAAAGAAATCTCAAATATTTAAAGAGTTTACATTGAAGATGAAATTTCAAATACTAGGAAGTATCTGATATACAAAAAGCTGAAAAAGAGTTTACAAGCGCGAAAAATAACTAATTTACACCCATATCATCTTCATTATCCTCCTCAGCTCCTCCTTCAATATCAGAGATGTCGGAACCTTCTTCATTAGGAGGAACTTCATTAGGAGAAATCAAATTTATAAGTTGAAAGAGGAATACTATTATCCGCATAGACTTTCTTAATAGCCGCATCACGAACTCGGACAACATCCTTACTCAAATTGGAAACCGTAACACTCATCTTTTTCTTGAGCCGGCGGTACTTAGAGTCACGAGCGGAACATCTCCCTTCCAGATTTTGAATCTTCTCAAGATACTTCTTCTCATCCTCTGCGAAAGAAGATTAGAAGGTTAAAGTCGCATAAGAATATCTACCAGGGAATAACAGATGGATAAGCATAATAAACAACCTTCTTTATTAGAAATAATATCCTTAACCAATGCAGCATGATCAGATTCAAGGCTAACATTTACAGCTAAATCACTTCTAGCATTATCTAAGACTCTAGCAACCACTCAAATTCAGCATCGCTTTCTATAAGAAGTCGGGAACGGATCAAATTCCCTCGCTCAACAAGTGCGTCTTTTTCTCTTATAACTAGATCCCGCTCCACTTGAACTTGGTGGATAGTTTCTTGAAATTCCTTCAAAGCTTTTTTTTCCCCTCTAAGAGCAACCTTTAGATCCTTCCCAGAGAAATAAGAGTGTTAATTCTCGCTTCTAATACCTTAATCCTTTCTTTGGATTCACAAAACTGGCGTCTAAAGCTATTAACGGTAGATAATGCACTTCTATGATCACAATTGAGAAGTTGATACTTCGCCCTGAGTTCCTCTAAATAAAAAGTTTTTAATTTGTCATCAGAAATATTATTCAGGGAAGCATTAAGATGCTCAAGGAGAATATCATTATCAATAGGAGGGAGCAAAATAGAGAAGCTGCTTCGTCAGATAGATTGTAAATCTCTGCAAGAATATGCAATTAAAAGGGAGCGAAAAACAAAAAACGAGCAAACAAAAAGGCGGAAAAGATAAAGATTTACGCACTAGCTAGATGATTATTTCTCTTGCGAAGACCAGAGACATCATTCTCATAAGTGGAAACTTGTGCCTTGAGTTTAATATTTTCAGCCTCAACAGAACGAAGCTTCTTTTGAAGATCTGAAGCAACAACATAAGACATGCGAGCATACTGCATCGATAGAGAGGAAGAAAAAAATCAATAAAGAACGCAGACTCATTAAAAATAATTAAGATTGCCATACAAGAAGAAAACTAGCCAGAGATCTAAATGAAAACTGAAAGTTTAGGCTCAACGCAGAGGCAACTCCCTTAAGAGATTCATGGTTTAAAGAGGGAGCGTCATATATTTTAGCAACTGTCGTACATGTACGAGTTAAAGCAGCATTACCAATAGCTGACATAAAGTCAGAGAAGATACTAGACAACTGCCCCATGGAGGATGTGAGCGAAGAATCGTCAGGAGAGGGGATTTCATCATCACTAGAATGAGAGCTTGAAGAAGAGGGATAAAATGCCTTCCGCTTCTTAGACAGACTCTTGGAAGAGGACTTAGAAGCGGTTTTATTATATATGATTTTACCCTTACCCTTGCCTTTAGCGCCCATAGCTTTCACGTACGCAAATAATGAGAGATAAGAAATAGAGGCAACAATATTGAGAGTATTTCTTACTTCATTATCGTGCGAAGGTGACACATGAGGCAAATTTTTAGCCTTGTTTGACTGTTTGGCAATCTGAAACCAAAGAAAGTGATAAGAGAAGTGAAAGGCAAAAGAAGAAAAAAAAAAGGGAGAGTTGAAGGTAACATACAAATTAGCTTCTTCAGGCCATCTGAATACCCAAGGATTGTAAACAGGTTATCCCGCAGGAAGGGGAAGAACTGAGCCATCTCCGCTTCTGCCAGTTATGTAGGGGCCCACTAAAACGATGGGATACTCCAACCATCGAGTATCATTTGACCTACGAGCGGTGTTATTCGTAGAGTCATGGAAATCAACATCCCGCATGATTCTTTCATTCTCCGCAGACCATCCTTTCTTGTCAAGCGAATACCCCACTTAGATGACTCATTCTTCATGATAGCAACATCATAGTTCTTGAAAAAATTGTCAATTGTGTAATCTGCATGATTGATTTCCTTATGGGCATGTTCTGGCTTTGTTACTTCTACTAGATAAAGAGATTCTAGTCTTGCCGCGCGACGAGTGTATTCCATGATTATTCTAATATACAGTCACCGCTTAGTTGATAGATGCCCCGCGAGAACCTCGCATCTGATAGAATTTCACAAAATAGGGGAATTTGAGGATTATAAAGAGGAACAGGAAGACCAGCGAGAAGCTGTCCTACTGAAATGATGATCTTCTGATCATTCCATTCTTCGAGAGAAAACCATTCAGGTCCGAGCGTAGATGAAAGTTTTGATCCAATAGGGACGGATAATGAGAAGCCTCTTTGACCAAATTCGGTTTTTAATCTTTTAAATTCTTTTTCGTTTTTCCAACGTACCAGCCTGAGGCATGTTTAGTATGGGAATGAGGAATAATGAAAAAATAATCAAAGATGATTAAGTTAATCAAGATCAGGACGATCAAGGTATGAGAAGTGAGAAATAAAGTGCAAAAATGAAGAAAGAAAAGAGAAAAGAGTGATGAGAATGATGAAACAGGAAAAGATGATAATCAACTTGAAGGTTTAATCAAACCAGAAGAGCAAAAGAAAATATGAATCGAAGAGAAAAAGGAGAGAGAGTAAAAAGAAGAAAGAAGAAGACGATTGAAAGTAAATTAAAGATTTACTCCTTATTCCCAAGAGATTTACTCCATTAATGCGATGATTGAAAGTGAACGCATAGGAAGAGGCGGTTATAAGAGACGTGTCAGATAACGAATGGTTGAGAGGACACGCGTAAGTTGTCATGATTATTTTAGGGGAATATGTCGGCAGAGACGAATACTAAAAGGTGAATGGGTGCGGCAGAATAAATTGAAGTTTCTCATATCGCTCTCTTTTACAAAGAAACGACATGAGAAGAGGCAAAATGTAGGTACAAAATACCACACACCAATCAAGTATGCGAAATAATGATTATCAAGACCTAGCGAAGACAACCACGTACATCTTATCCAGAATAACGCATCACATGACGTCAGCTTAATCACGAGTAAAGTGTGAAGATCTGTGCGATAGTCAAGAAACCGTGCATCAACAATAAAGTCCACGCGACGTTGACGCACGTCAGATCCGAAATTAAGGGCTTTATTAGTTGTCATCCACTATGTAAACTCCTATATAAGGAGCCGAGCGACCTTGTATTGAGAGAGAGCTTTTTGACAGTCTAGACAAGATATTTAGGAGAAAGAAAGATTATTTACTTCCCAAGTTAGGGTTTTCTCAATACTTTGTATCTAATTTGAAGATCTTAATGAATGTTCTTGTGATTCTCATGGAGTTAACTTAGACTGTTCTATAGATTTTACTACAGGTGTGGTTGTAGGATTTCCTGCAACTACAAAAATAAAAAATAAATAAAAAATAATAATAATTAAGCACTGTCACTGTTTGTTAAGGATCGAACCCCTATAAAATTTAAGCATTGTCACCGTTTGGTAAGATCGAACCTAGGTCAATTATTAGGTGTATAGTTAACAACCCAATCATCAGACTATTGAATTGGATGTTCTTATCACCACTTAATTAACCATATAACAGGCTTAGTACACTTTATTTTTCCTAGACACGAGACCCTAACATCAACATAAGAAGTGAAAGACTAAGCACTTTATTTTTATTAGTTTAATGTCGGTAAGACTAACCACTGTTTAAGAAGTTTTGCTCCTTTTTTCTTTTTCTTTTTCCTTTTATTTTTTGATCGATCAAAGAGAATAGATTAATATGCACACAAGCCGTGTGCGAGCGAAAACATCCGACAAAGAGCGAAAAGCCCACAAAACAGAATTAAAGCTAAAGTAGAGAAATTTCTACTAATACAAAAGGAGACAACATAAGAGGACAACTTAAGAAACCTAAAACAACAAAGAGCAACTTGCGTACCACAATGAGGACCACTGCCTATTGTTGGGATAAGTTGCGGGGGTGTTCTCTTTTTCTTTTTGTAATTAAGCCTCCATCACTTAATCTCTATCTAGAACAAATACTTCTCCTCTCCATAAATATCTTAATTTTATTTTTAATTTTTTAAAGTCAATAATTCTATATATATATATTCACGGCAGCAAGATTTGCATCTCGATTTTTCAGTATTTCTTCTGATTGATTTTACTCGCACTACTAGCTAGTCTTCTTATTAATTTGGGCATCTGGGTAAATGAGCGATTTGATGTATTTGATTATTGAATAAATTATTTGATTCCTAAAATTGTAATATATGATTTGCTAGATCTAAGAATAATTAAATTTATTGATTCACAATTAACTAAATTATAATATATGTATACTTCTAATAATTAGATAATATTTTGACGGGTTTGCGGGTTGACCCTAGCCCGGCTTGTTTTCTAGTAGGGTTGTATATGCCAACACTAACCCGGCCCGTTTAGACAACAAGCCAAGCCGAACCGGGTTCAAACAAGCTGGGTTAGGGTCAACCCACAAGCCGGGTTATAAATTGACAGCTCTAACCCGGAAGATAAACGGCTAAATGAAGAGGCTTATAGCGTTTGCGACAAAAAGTACCCACTGCAGTTGGAAACACACACACAAAGAATTATTGGTGGATGCCAAGTCACCAACTCATGCTGACACACGACCTTGCCATTTCATTATTTTTGGCCAGAGAGCAAAGTTGTTAATGGAACAAAGAAATTTCTCTGTCTGTTAAAGCAAGTGGAGCCCAACAAAGTGTGGACGTGTCCTCTTCTTCCCATGTTTCTGTGGAAGTTACAATCATTTTCGGTTCTTATAAGCAGCTGCCGTAGTTATCATTCTTTTTGGTTCGTGACCAAGATGTTATGGAGAAGCACATAGGTAGTGGTGATCGTTCTAATTCTATACACCGACAACAACAATGATTTGAGATGAAGACATCACAGAGGAATTGACGATGAGAGAACAAAGGATGGGGAAGCAAAATGGTCCCACTTGAATCGCTACTACCTCAAATCTAAAAGATAGGCAGATTTGTGTGTAAATTTACACACAAACCTGCCTATCTTTTAGAGACGGAGGGAGTATATGCGAAGAAAGATGGGTTTATATCCAATTTTGAATGGAAGTTGGAAATTTCTGACGCGGTAAATCAAAGGAGTCTGATATCTAAATGGTCATCTAATATCATTTGTTGTCATGATTGTTGTTGCAGGAAATCCTACACTACACCCCTCACTAGAATATACACAATTAAGTCATTTTAAGATGAATGATTATGATTTCTATTGATTGAATACTTGGATCTTTACAATATGAAATAGAAATGAGTTAAAGAATTACAATCACTTTAAAACTTTCTCTCTCCTAAAGACTTGCTTAACAATTCAAAAGAACTCTCCTACAACAGATTTACTCAACCCTTTATATAGGGTAGTACGATGTGGATGACAACTAAAAAATTGTCCTTTATTTTCGAATATCTTGCGAAATATCGCAAGTGCACATGTATCAATTCTCGCGACACTCCTAAATTTCATTTGAGTCTTCACATTCTTCCCATGTTAAGGGTCGTGCGTTCATTGCGTCATTTATTTTACTTCCTGCTGACTCCTCGCAATGTCGTTATTTATTAATCTCGCGAAGTATTGATGTCGCGATATTCTCGATCCTACATCTTGCCTCTTCTCATGTCTTCTGCGAAGGAGAGAATGTCATGAGAACCAATTTTGAGATATCGCAATCGTTGATTTTCCATCAATTTTCTGCCGACAAGATTAAAGTAAATTCGGGAATGATTTGTTTACACGTATCTAAAATTTCCCTTTTACCTTGCACACTTAATGTTATCCTAGGTTCTCTTTTCTGTCTATTTAAAGGAGGATTCCTTGTGAAAGCATTTCTTTTCTTTTACTTCGTCTTCTTCATCGTAAATGCAATTTTTTCTCTCGTGCTTTTCTTCATCGTCTTCTTCATCGTTTTCCTTCTATTGTTTTTCCTCTTTTGTTTCTATGGCATCAAGGCTTGTTAATTTTGCTGAATTTGATCATTTTATGATTGATCTTCTCTTATTGAAGTTGTTTTATCTTGATACTGTTCTTCTTTTAACGACTCCTCTGCCATATTAGCAAGAAAAAATCTAGCACCAAGTTCACCATTGTGAATCCCAATGTCTCCCTAGGCTCGCAATCGAAATCCACTGCTCCTAAAAGAAAGCCTGCGAGTAACAAGGTATTTAAGAAACATTTATTCTCTTAATAACAATATTGTTGCCTCTGTTTCTTATTTAGCTTGTGATTTGCAGGATGACCAAAATGTTGATAAGTCCCCCAAGAAGCCTCGCCATTCTAAACCCGTTGCTCCTTCTATTAATTTTCCTACATTCAAACTTACAACTCTTACTGCGACATCTTCGCAAGAAATCCCTACCGTTTCTTCCAAAGATAATATTTCTATGCCTGAATTTCTCATAGATCAACTCCCTCATAACAGTCCCATTGCGAATGAGCCTATTTCTTCTTCCATTGTTAATGCTTCTACCATTCCTCCGATTATTAACCTTCACGAGATTTCTTCTTCTCGTGATATTCCTTTAACAAAAGATGATTCATCTCTTCCTTCTTCTACCACTATTACTTCCTTTTCTGAGCAAATCCCTCTTACTAAGGAAAATTTAGAAGGAATTGATGTGGCCTTCAAAGTCCTATCAGATATTGTGAACGATGCTAAGAAGACTTGCATCCTATCAAGTCCGATATTTGCGAGATTTTGAGCAAACACCTTGGTCCCGATAGAGTTTATAAAACATCCTTGGAACAAGAAATTAACACTTTGAAGAATGATCTCCAAACTATGACTGCAAAATGTAATACTCTCCATCTTGAGAATCAAAAACTTCAAAATGTTTCACTGGATCGCGATAACCTTCGCAAGAAGAATGAAGAACTGAAAGGTATACTCTTGCCTCTGCACTGTCCATTTTTTTTTTTAAGACTCAAGTCCTTGTTCGCCCTTCAAGCTTTAAACCAGAAACGAAAAATGGAGATATATCAGTTGGAATCTACTGCTGAAGAAGTTCGAGTTGATAGAGATGCTTGGATGGAGCAATATAACCAATTAGATAATCTTCTTACATATTCTCGTTTGATCATATAAATAATCTTTCTAAAGAAAATGCCGATTTAGCTCGAAACAAGACTCATTAAGTAATGACTTATCTCGCCTCTCTTATTCTTTGACCAAAGCTAATTTGGAGTTGGAAACTTTATCGATGAGAATGAAACTCTTTCTCAAGAGAAGCGAACTCTATTAAACAAGGTGGCGATTTACTCGCAACAATATGATGTTTGTCAAAAATTATGTAAAGAGCAAGAACAATCTCTTTGTTATTTGAGAAACCAACTTGAAGAAGTTACCTTTGAGAAGGATAAACTGATTGATTGGTAGAATAACCTTAAGTGTAAAAGAAAACCAATTCAAGGATCAATGTTCAAACTAGAAAAGTCCAACTCTTCCCTTACAAAAGAAAATGCTTTACGATTTCCAACGAAAAAAAGTTGGCGATCACGTCAAAGGTTTAATTGGAGATAATTTTGACAATGCCATGGATCATTTGGATAATAGTTGTTCATCTCTAATCCAACATCTTACATCGCAGAAGGAAGGTAGTTATAGAAGTTGACTGCCTCATCTATTCTTTCTTTATCAAGCCTTCATATTTTTTGTTTATATAATTCTTTTATTTTTTATTTTGCGGAGTCTCGAGAAAAACTTCACTCCTCCATTACGCTTTGAAATCGATTACTCAAAATTCGCAAAGAGAATGGAATACTCATCGCTTCTCTTGCCCGTTCTCGCGATAGAGGCGAAAGAAAATTCGACCACATGCGTGATCGTAAAGATATAGAGAGTAAAAATCAACAGAAAGCACTCCTTCGTCAATTTCATCTTAGAGCCGAAGTTCTTGTGAATGATGTTTTACTATCTAAATCTCTTGATCCTGTCCGTTGAACCTCGGAAGTAAGTGATGATGAAGTTCCTAATCCTCCTGATAGCGATTATGATTATAACACTGGCGAAGAACTCGAAGATGGAGAAAATGTCTCTCCCAATAAAACTGTCAATGATGATATCGCAAATGAAGAAGAAGGATCTGCTGGAAATATATTAATTATCGAGAATATAGATACAGCCTGCCGAAGAAAACCCAACATCTCCTTCGGTGACAAAGCTACTATTTGAGAGATGATTTTCTCTTGTAATCTTCCTTCTCGTACTATTGTTTCTTTATGTACTTCCATTATCTTTTTTTTTGATGTATGTACTACTTTGCGTTACTCTTCTTTCCTTCAACAAGTATAATTTTTGGTATTTAATGATTACTATTCTATTATCTTCATTTATCTTTGAAATTCAGCATTGCGACAAGATCGCAGGATGTCTTTACATTTTCATGTATTGACCCATTGATGTTGCCTTATCATTGTTTTTTTGTGGTCTTATTTTGCCTTCCTAGTTAAAGGTCTTATTTTGCCACCTCATTTTGTATCAATATGACAGTCTAAATATTCTTGCGAACATAAAATCCCATGACATTGACGTCTTGCGACAAGATCGCGACATCCTTACACTTTCATGTAATGACCCATTGATCTTGTCTTATCATTTCTTTAGTATTTTTGCCTCTGCATGATATTTTATTTGCGACAATATGACAGGCCTAAATGTTCTTGCGAATATAAAGCCCCATGACATTTCCGTCTTGTGACACTTATCAGCTCCCTAATGGAGGGTGCCGCCCTTATCATCTCCCGGTTGCCCCTTCAAGGAGGCGTACATCGGCCATACAAGACTAGCTCCTTCCATCCGGTCTTAACAACAACTAGTTATTTTCAGACCTCTTATCCCTTATACCTATAGGGTTTATGGTTACGAGGCTGCACCCTAAGTGGAGTTTTCTTCGGGCGGTGCAACATATGCCAAGACTTGCCAAGAATGGCCGAGACACTTCAAATGCCCCGAGGCACTCTTGGCTCAACCGTGTACCCCTGGCGCCTTGAGCATACATCGACTCCTTGGAAGAGACCCTCGGGCGTCCAACCAGGGTATAACCTTATATATATAGTTGGAAATCCAAGGTATCTCTCCCTTGATAGGCTTTCATGGGCCCCAAATCTCCATAACTCGGGTTCCGGGAGCGGTGTAACCTTTTCACCGAGCCATGTCAAGAGATACCCCTTATATGACGACTTTAGGTCTTAAATTTGCCTCTTACGAAATATCATTCGCGAACTAGGGTGTACGCCATAAAGGTTTGTCCCATTCACTCACTCATTCATTTTTGTCAATTTGTTCAATCATTCATTTTTGGTTAATATTTGTCAATTCATTTGCGAGATATTCGCACATTCTTTCTTGATTTCGCAATATCTCTGTCGCGGGAACATTTTATATTATTTCATTCATTTAACATTTCGAATTTATTCTTTCTTTTCCATCTTCTATGGGTAATATTTCTTGAGATATAATCTATTCCATGGTCTACCCAATCTCTGGCCCACATCTTTGCCTTCTCCTGGATCCATTAATCTATATGCCCCACTGTTCCAACTATCTCCTTTATGATATAAGGTCCATCCCACTTTTTCGCTAACTTGCCACCACTTTCTCGCTGATATATTGGTGTTTCTCGCAACACCATATCACTGATAGGTGTAGAATACACCGTATTTTCTACGAAGAGTTTATGCTTTCTTTGCTATTTTTCATGTGAATTATGTATCTTATGTGTGCTTTTGAGTTTATTAGGTGCAATGGAGTCATTTGGAGCAAAAAGACCAATTGTAACTCGTTCAAATACAAGATTTCTACTTTTCATTGTGTAGAGGACGAGAAGATGAAGACAATGCCGAAAGAATGGAGTCGTTCCGAGTTCGTATGAAGAAGTTATGAGCAAAATGAGAATCGGAAAGAAAAGGGCAAGATGGTCATTTTAGTGGTGAATGCTATTGGCACCCCAATACAAGTTAAGGGGCAGTCATTCCGTTAAGGGGTTGCCACTTTCAAAGGAGCTGCTAAAGGCAGTTAGGCCATTTACTCAGGGGGAAGCCGGAATTCAAATAGTGTTAAGAGCAATGGCCTATTTACTCGGGGCCACCGTCTTCTCCCATGCAAACCGTCGAACGAGGCTTGGTCGAGTTTCACGACCAGCTCGGGCATTACAATATAAGGAAGAACACGGCTTTGTGAATGATTACGGTGATAGACTCGAGCCTTGGCGGAAGATGGTGAACACGAGTCTGCGAGTTGGAGTGGTGATGGCGTTCTCTCTGCCATTAGCAACAATGACGATAGGATGGGTGTTTGAGCTGGAGATTGCCAGTGAGTGAAGGAGCAGCGACGATGGAGTCTCGGTGATCGATAGAGGTGCTGCGGTTTGGATGAAGTTGGATGGTGATGATTCTGTAGCTGTCGATGGAGTTGGTGGTTAATGGTGCTGGTGATTCTCATAACGAGAAAAAGGGGCTTGCTGTGAAGGATATATTGCATGGAAATGCAGTCATTGATAGAAGAAGAGATTGTTGTTGCTGAGGATGGAAGATATGGAGCATTCGACAGGGTGTTTGCTGTCATTCTTGGCGGAAGAGCTAGTGACAGGGGGAGCATGGCGGTGAACGTTGCTGCCATTGTGGAGGTTGACACCGATGTGAGAGTTCAGCTCGAGAAAGAGTTTCATTGGAGATGGCGGACATGGAATTCGAACGAGGAGAATGAATGACGCCGTGGAGATGTTGGAGTATGAAGATAGACATAGACAAAGGTGATGATGGAACGTATGGTGGTGAGGGGATGGTGAGCTCGAGAAAGGAAATACATGGAACGAGATGGTGATTCTTTGCGGAGCTGCTCGTGATCGGTATGCATGGCGAGATGGGTTTGACTGTGGTGTTCTCGAGAGAGTAAACTGAATGAGACACGGATGGAGTTGTGTGATAGAAGAGGTGATGGAACTCGAGTATATTTCCGATGGTTGAACGGAAGCTAAGACGAAGGGTAGTAATGGTGGTAATGCATGATGGAGAGGAGTTCAAGCTCGTGATGATAACGTGATAATGCCGAGAGAAAGAGTATCTTTGTCGTTTTACGGGATCGACAAGCTAAAGACAGTTTACATGACTTATGAAGACTTGGGCTGGACTATTCAGTATTAGACGCAAGCCCACTTGGATGTTTATGCGACTTTTTTCCAGCCAATATTTGCGAAGGATATTTGTGAATTTGGCCAGAGTTTGGCAATATACTTTGGCACGGGTTTTGATGCACGGGACACAATTTTAAGGAGTGCACTTTCCTAATTTTACTAGGTTTCCTAGTTTCTTCAAGAGGAGGTTACAAAACTCTATATATATAGAGAAGCCTAGGCACAATTTGGACACCACGTTTTATTATTATCTCTTCTACTTTATTCGAGGGTTTAGAAACATGATAGGTTTTCTCTTTCTTCTTGTTATGAACTCCTATGCCATGAGTAACTAAGTTTTTATTATTGGTTGAAGATGTAGTTGGATTTTGCAACCAAGTTATGATTTTTATGAATTAGTTTTCTCTCAATATTATCGTTTGATTTCTACGGGTTACAATAATTGCATGATTGATGGATTGCAATATGATTGAATGTTTGTTTAGTCGAGTCTAGAATTGATTGAACTCACATCCATATCTATAGCTATTTTAGGGTTTTCATCGAAAAGCGATAACCTTGAATACAAGTAGCATGATATGATTAGGGTTTGTAGTGATACATCCTCGTAGTCATATGTAGAAATTGACCTTTGTCCGAATTGTTTAGTGCGCTGTATTACAATTGCATTGATTAGCCTATTTCTCGAAACTTAATGCTCCTAGGAATTGAACTTAATTAGCGCAAGGCGTTAGGTTATTCTTTAGGTAGAATTCACATTCGCATCTTTTAATGTGTGTGTTGATGACTTAGGAAATTATGGAGTATTCTTGCAATAAGGTATTCTATGGCTTTTGATGATGGAGAGATTAAATATTAATTCTATTCATATATTCATAAACTTATTTACAATTGAAGATGAAACCTTTATCCAATATTTTCACATCCTTGATTTGCGTTTGTTTATTTGCTTTTTGTTTAATTTTTATTTACACAATCTGAAAATCCTTGGTGTTTTATATAGGAAATCATAACAATTTGACAACCTAGACCTCTCTGTGGGATCGATCCTTTCTTGCCCTTGCTATATTTATATTTTGAGTAGTAAGAAAGTGTAAATTATATTTGTGTCGCTTACGACCGCGATCAAATTTTGGCGCCGTTCTTGGGAGGCGCTGGTTGTCAATTGTTTTTGGTTTCTTATTTTTGTATTTAGTTTTTGTTTTATTTTTCCTATTTTACGGTTTTAACCTTGGTTTGAGAATCTTATTTCGTGTGCTTATTTCTATGGAAGGAGCATATTGGAACAACGGATACGGGTTTCAACCTCAACAATACGACAACTACCAATTCCATGGGTATAATCAAAACCAATTCATTGGTTATGACCAATATTCCATGGAACCTTGTGGTTTTCCTCAACAACCTTATGGCGGGTATGTGTGTGAACAACAACAAGGATGGGAGGATTCTTATGCTCTTGAACAAAAAGTCTCTAATTTTATAGACCAAGTTTCCAACTTTTTAAAAGAGGAATTTCAAAAAGCTAAAGAGACTACAAACGAGCAACTCCAAGAACTTCGTGAAGGTATGACTATCTTGCGAAGAGACATTGATCAATACAAGGAAGATATGGATAATTCTAATGTGCATATGGTTTGTGATGACTATTTGATTGATGCTAATGTTGAAAAAGGCCAATCCTTGGGCACTTTTGTTGATAATTGTGTAGTTAACTCAACTCTTGATCTTAATAATGATCATTCACCTATTCAAAAGGATGAGTTAGAGATAAACAACACTAATTTCAGCGAGGAACAATCTTATGTTGACTATGATAGTGACGGTGATTATGATACATTGCTTGAAACAACTCATGGTGACATCTCCGAGGAGTCTTTTGGGATCAAGATGAAGATGAAGAGGAATATGTGACACTTGTGTAGATTACTCAAGCATTGATCTTAATAATGATCAAGAGCCTATTCAAAGGGTGGAGCTTGAGGATGATGCATTTTTCAGTGTTCTAAAAAAGTTTCTTATAATAAAATTTGGATCCGCAAAAGAGTATATGCCTTACAACAAAGAGGAGTGTGTTGAGAATGAGACCGTTATAACCAATATTGTGGAAGACCCAATTGAGCTTGCATATGATTGTGGTGATGATGTTTATGTCGATACTTTGGTTAAAGGCGAAACGGACGAAGAATGGTTGCAAGGTTTGATAGAGGACCATGATATACAAGAGGTGAATAATTCACTTGAGTTTTTCAAGGATGAAGAGGATTCCGTAATACAAGAGATTGTCAAGGTTTATCTAACCCTTCGCCTATTATTTCTTCTCCTTTACCTCTTATTGGTTTGAATGTATGTGCTTCGAGAATATTGTTGGATGACTTTGTTTCTCGTTTTCCGCCATTAGAGACACTTGATTCTCATACTATGCAGGTTATGGAACCAGAAACCGTGGAGGTAATTCGACTTCTATATTCTTTTACACTTCCATGTGTGGACAAGAATAAGTGTGGGGGAAGCTTTTATCGGTTCATAGCTTCACTTTTGCTTTATTGTACTAATATTTGTGTGAAGCTAGTGTTTGCAAAACAGGTTCTATGGACGGATCCCCAACTTTTCAGATTATTGGTGTATGGGGAATGAATCTTGCAAGAGCTAAGTCGGGCCGTCGACTTTAAAACAAGCGCTTAATGGGAGGCAACCCATCGGTTTTGTATCTCTTATCCTTTTGCTTTTTATTTTTGTTTCGTTTATTTATTTTTTACTGTTTTTATATCATATTTTCATCCCTATGTTTAATTTCATTGAGTCCGTAATCTATCTTAGAAGAGAATTATGACGAATACCTTTTCGTCAGAAAATTTCAGACTGCGCGTAGTTCAGTCCAGAGACCATAACTGTCAGACCGTTTATCAAAACACTGTGAAATTTTGACACTGTGTAGAAAACACGTAGATGAACAACTTTTGTGAAATGGAGTTTTTCCAAATTCCTTACCAATTTGCACAGTTTTTGCGTTTTATCTGCTGTTACGTCAGAATTCAGAACTTTCGGTTTTACACATTGAGGACAATGTGAAGTTTAAGTGTGGGGGAGCATTTATATGTTTGTATAGTTTGTTTTTGACACCATTAGTGGATGGAACCATTTTGAATGCAGGAGTTGAGGAACTAATTAACTAAAAGGGAAGAATATAGCTCAGAAATCACAAATTAACATGATAGTTGTTACCATATCTCGGAATATCACCATATCACATTCTATTTTTTATTTTTCCATATTTATCTATTGTTCTCTAAGTGCTTTGGTGGGTCACTAAAAATCGACGTGTTATTACTGCTAGGATGAAATAGAGTGGTTGAGTTACTAGAAAAAAAAAAAAAAAAAAAAAAAAAAAAAAAAAAAGACCGATCAATTAGACCAAAACGGAATAAAAAGACACTTGGGAATAGCAGTATGTGTGAAACGTAGTCCCTGTCTCCGTCGCCTAAACAAGCGTGGAATGCAGGATCCAAGGCAACTATCATGTACTTGCTGACAAGAAGCATGCGCTTGGATCCAAAAGATCTAATCATGCCGTCTAAAAAAAAAGAAATTGGATCCATTTGATCCAATCATTAAAAAAAAAAAAATTATTATTGTGTTGAATAAAGTCACTTTTGGTTCCCTTGTATATGCCAATTGATTTGATGTAGCATTCAAAGACTAAGCAGCTCAATCCAATAGGATTAGGTTCATCTTAGCAAGTGACCTTCGAACAGGATATGGGAAACATCGAACACTTGTGAATATTCGCCAACATCTACATCTATATCCATCTTCTTAATCTTTTCATTGTGATTGTGGTTTGTTAGTTTCAGTATTGTGGCTTGTTCGACTATCTAATTAGAGTTTATTTACTAATAATTGAATTGAATTTGCAAAGGTACCTCCTCCTGTAGTCATTTTGGATTCGTTCATTGATTTGTCACAAATAGACGGAGTTGGAAATATAGGTTTTGTAGGTATATCTCTAGTAAACCTTCACGAGACTATAACTCGTCCACTAGGGACACCTAGGGGTTTAAAGGCTTGTTATTTATGCTAAAAGTGACCGTAGCCTCGACGACACGGAGTTGTTGTATTTTATTGTTTTGTTTGATTTGCTCGAGGACTAGCAAAGTCTAAGTGTGGGGGAATTTGATAGGTGTAGAATACACCGTATTTTCTACGAAGAGTTTATGCTTTCTTTGCTATTTTTCATGTGAATTATGTATCTTATGTGTGCTTTTGAGTTTATTAGGTGCAATGGAGTCATTTGGAGCAAAAGACCAATTGTAACTCGTTCAAATACAAGATTTCTACTTTTCATTGTGTAGAGGACGAGAAGATGAAGACAATGCCGAAAGAATGGAGTCGTTCCGAGTTCGTATGAAGAAGTTATGAGCAAAATGAGAATCGGAAAGAAAAGGGCAAGATGGTCATTTTAGTGGTGAATGCTATTGGCACCCCAATACAAGTTAAGGGGCAGTCATTCCGTTAAGGGGTTGCCACTTTCAAAGGAGCTGCTAAAGGCAGTTAGGCCATTTACTAGGGGGAAGCCAGAATTCAAATAGTGTTAAGAGCAGCCGGCCTATTTACTCAGGGCCACCGTCTTCTCCCATGCAAACTGTCAGAACAGAGCTTGGTCGAGTTTCACGACCAGCTCCGGGCATTACAATATAAGGAAGAACACGGCTTTGTGAATGATTACGGTGATAGACTGAGCCTTGGCAGAAGATGGTGAACACGAGTCTGCGAGTTGGAGTGGTGATGACGTTCTCTGCCATTAGCAGCGAATGACGATAGGATGGGTGTTTGAGCTGGAGATTGCCAGTGAGTGAAGGAGCAGCGACGATGGAGTCTCGGTGATCGATAGAGGTGCTGCGGTTTGGATGAAGTTGGATGGTGATGATTCTGTAGCTGTCGATGGAGTTGGTGGTTAATGGTGCTGGTGATTCTCATAACGAGAAAAAGGGGCTTGCTGTGAAGGATATATTGCATGGAAATGCAGTCATTGATAGAAGAAGAGATTGTTGTTGCTGAGGATGGAAGATATGGATCATTCGACAGGTGTTTGCTGTCATTCTTGGCGGAAGAGCTAGTGACAGGGAGCATGGCGGTGAACGTTGCTGCCATTGTGGAGGTTGACACCGATGTGAGAGTTCACTCGAGAAAGAGTTTCGATTGGAGATGGCAGACATGGAATTCGAGCGAGGAGAATGAATGACGCCTGTGGAGATGTTGGAGTATGAAGATGACACCGGCTGACGATGGAACGTATGGTGGTGAGGGGATGGTGAGCTCGAGAAAGGAAATACATGGAACGAGATGGTGATTCTTTGAGCTGCTCGTGATCGGTATGCATGGCAGTGATGGGTTTGACCTGTGGTGTTCTCGAGAGAGTAAACTGATGAGACACGGATGGAGTTGTGTGATAGAAGAGGTGATGGAACTCGAGTATATTTCCGATGGTTGAACGGAAGCTAAGACGCTGGTAGTAATGGTGGTAATGCATGATGGAGAGGAGTTCGAAGCTCGTGATGATAACGTGATAATGCCGAGAGAAAGAGTATCTTTGTCGGTTTACGGGGTGACAAGCTAAAGACGGATTTACATGACTTATGAAGACTTGGGCTGGACTATTCAGTATTAGACGCAAGCCCACTTGGATGTTTATGCGACTTTTTTCCAGCCAATATTTGCGAAGGATATTTGTGAATTTGGCCAGAGTTTGGCAATATACTTTGGCACGGGTTTTGATGCACGGGACACAATTTTAAGGAGTGCACTTTCCTAATTTTACTAGGTTTCCTAGTTTCTTCAAGAGGAGGTTACAAAACTCTATATATATAGAGAAGCCTAGGCACAATTTGGACACCACGTTTTATTATTATCTCTTCTACTTTATTCGAGGGTTTAGAAACATGATAGGTTTTCTCTTTCTTCTTGTTATGAACTCCTATGCCATGAGTAACTAAGTTTTTATTATTGGTTGAAGATGTAGTTGGATTTTGCAACCAAGTTATGATTTTTATGAATTAGTTTTCTCTCAATATTATCGTTTGATTTCTACGGGTTACAATAATTGCATGATTGATGGATTGCAATATGATTGAATGTTTGTTTAGTCGAGTCTAGAATTGATTGAACTCACATCCATATCTATAGCTATTTTAGGGTTTTCATCGAGCGATAACCTTGAATACGAGTAGCATGATATGATTAGGGTTTGTAGTGATACATCCTCGTAGTCATATGTAGAAATTGACCTTTGTCCGAATTGTTTGCGCAATGTATTACAATTGCATTGATTAGCCTATTTCTGAAACTTAATGCTCCTAGGAATTGAACTTAATTAGCGCAAGGCGTTAGGTTATTCTTTAGGTAGAATTCACATACGCAGCTCTAATGTGTGTGTTGATGACTTAGGAAATTATGGAGTATTCTTGCAATAAGGTATTCTATGGCTTTTGATGATGGAGAGATTAAATACGAATTCTATTCATATATTCATAAACTTGTTTACAATTGAAGATGAAACCTTTATCCAATATTTTCACATCCTTGATTTGCGTACTTTATTTGCTTTTTGTTTAATTTTTATTTACACAATCTGAAAATCCTTGGTGTTTTATATAGGAAATCATAACAATTTGACAACCTAGACCTCTCTGTGGGATCGATCCTTTCTTGCCCTTGCTATATTTATATTTTGAGTAGTAAGAAAGTGTAAATTATATTTGTGTCGCTTACGACCGCGATCAATCACCTGGTTGAAACTCGCGTGTTTTGACACGTTTGTTATATTCTCTGGCCAATCTTTGCTGATAATTCTCCATATGCTGTAGTGCTCTTTCTCTTTTTTCTTCTAACTCATCTAATTTAACTAAAATGTTACCCGCACTAATATTTTTCTCCCAAGCTTTTCTCTTTGTTGTTGGAATAATAACCTCCGTCGGAAGTACGGCTTCAACACCATAGGTTAGACAAAACGGTGACATCCACAGAAGCTTCTCGCCTTGTTGTATTATAAGCCCATACTGCATTATGCACTTGCTCACACCATGCCTTATTATGGCCTTCTAGTTTTTTCTTCAATATATCGTGATTGTTTTATTTGTTTTACGATTAGCTCATAAAGGAGTTGATTTCCCACATTTTATTAGAAATTCATTAACGATAATTCTATATTTTGTCCCTCAAACTGTTTCCCATTGTCAGATACCAACTGTGCTGGAATTCCAAATCTGCATATTATGTTTTTCGAATATGAAAGTAAAAATATCTTTGTCGCGAATGTGTTGTACCGCTTTACTTACGCCCACTTTGTGAAATAATGCATTGCGACAATCAAATATCTCCTTTTCCACCGTACTGGTAAAAATGGTCCTACAATGTCTAATCCCCATTTTCCAAAAGGCCATACACTTGTTGAAGAAGTTAACGGTGCACCTGGTGCATGTATTTTCTTTCCATGCACTACACCAAATTCAGTAATTTGTAACACTGAATTGTTACACTAATTAGTGTGATAATGTTTGTTACACATATTTGTGTGACATTGATGAAAAGTGTAACAATATATCCATATTTTATTTTATTTTATGTTTTATGAAGTATGTCACGCTAAATAGTGTAACAATTCAAATATTAGTATTAATATATAAATATAAATAAAAATAAAAGTAAATAATAAAATAATTTAGAAAAATGTTTCCCTCTAGCCAAATATCCCACCACTCACGATTTCTTCTCTCTTAAAAACCGATCTAAAAAGTTAAAGAGAAACATAAAAAGTTAAAGTTAAAAATATCATCTTCTTCTCCTGGGTTTTTTCTTGCTCTATTTCTTCACGGTTACCGATCAAATCAAAGAAGAGATTATTTTTCATACTAAAAAAATTCTCTTGCTTTCTTCAAACCTTTTCTCTTTGTCTGGAAGATTCGTGCTGTTTTTTTCTTTTTTTTCCTTACTGTTCTTCCGCCTTGTTCTATGAGAGAAGTTATGAATATGAACATTATCTCATATTAGTTTTAATTTTATGGGTTTCTATAGATTTGATTTTAGGGGTTTCCATAGATCTATCCTAATTATAATTATTCGATTGCCCTAATTTTATGATTGAGATTCCTTTCCTATTCTTTTGCCTTTTTAATTTTATTTATTTTTTCCCTAATTTCTATTTCAGGTTAAGAAATATTGGGTACAATTTCAAGGATTTATGTATCACATCAGGTTGAATACTGTTTCTGGTTATGTTAATTTCATACTCCTTTTGGTGTTAATTTATATAACACAGAGTAATTTAACTTGTTGTGGAGAAGTTGTTTGATGAATTGCATCAAAGAAACAGATTTACTTGATAGAGTTGTGTGTTTTCTTAGTTAGATTATGGTATTGAAAAACTTCCTCATACATATCCATATAAGTGAACTAGGGAGTGAAATACAATATTCATGTCTGCTCGTCCTGCAACATTTGATATTCACGGCCATATGGGTATGCTTTGATTTTTAATTATCATATTTTGATAATCATTTCCCCATAAATTACTGTATCAATTTGTGTAAAAGTGTTATAATGTACTCGTTTAAGATGCGTGATACTTCACTTGATTTAAGATTGTGTAATGGTCATTTCATAGTTGACTAGTAGTGCTTATGGTGTAGCCTAACATTGTCATGACTGTCTTTTATTGTTTTATAGTATGATTCATTAGGTTCGTCTGAAAATAGATAAAACAAGGGTTTCAGTAGCACGACTCAATTTATGTTTTTCTAACTATATTTTTTTTGCCCCCTAATTTCCTTTTCAGGGCTAAGTAAACATCAAAGATTTGGAATCACCTCAGGTGAGTTTGAGATACCTGTGTTATCTAGTTGACAAGACAAGTTGATGAAATTTCAATACCCAAACCTGATGAGTTTCATGAGATATCCTCTGATGAGCTTCATTGGTTCTTAAGATATTAGATGACGAGATGCGGTCTTGATATTTAAACTTCTCGACTATGTTGTCGATTCACTTACATTATATTATGGTGTGTTTTCTTGATTTTGTTCAGTTGTCTACTAACTTATGTTTTGTTTTATATCATGGACATAAATTAATAAGGTACTGATTCTTTTGAAACTAAAACCATTCAGTCATTGCAAAGTAATGCAGTTGTTGCGCTAACAGACTAATTGTGAAATTTGGTAAATCTGGAAGTACCAGTGGAGAAAAATTTCAGAAAGTTTTTTTTTTTTTTGAAAAAAAGAACTTGTACGATTGCATTGCCCATTAAGTGATGCTGTTTGGAGGCTGGTTCCGGAAAACTTTAAGGAGGATGTGTGGAATGGCTTAATGGTATGTACGCTTTCGTCTTTAGCCGGTTAGTTTTGTATAGACATGTACTCCTGAGTATCAAGTTTCATTTTGCATAAGCTTGTCAAAGAAACCTGCTAAGGTAAGCATTACTTAAAGCTGCTCTTTGTGATACTACAGTTAACAAAGGCACTTTTCTCATAGTCAGATTAAAAAAGGTAACATCTCTTGCCATTTTAAAGTAATCATTAATCACCCTTATTTTTTGTCATTGTTGTATCAACTTCTGCGTCACTATCTAAGATTAAATTATTAGTTAAATTTGTACTTGCATGAAATTTGGGGACTTTTTAACTCCCATTTGTCTTGCATCTAAAAAGGGTTTTATATTGATGCGTTTCTAATCGAAAAGTCAAAAGAAAAGTGGATTGAATGGCTTCGGATTGTTGTAGATTGGGTCGCCAATCTGTCTCCCATGTAGAGCATGCCTAGTTTGACCACAGATGGTTTCTTACTTTTCATTTATTTCATCCAATGGTCTACTATTAATATAGCACACCATGATTCCGTCTAAGTAATTACTATACGCGGAGATAATGATCAACCTGTACAGTTGTTTTGCCTTGCTTCCGTTCTTTGTGTAGCCGTTGTTTGCTGCCACTTCTGCTAATCAGTATTAAAATGAACACCATGATATTTTTCTTCGACCAGGTACACAACTTTTAGGACCATATTCAAGATAGATATGGTAATGTCAAGCGAATTAGGACCAGACTTATAGACATTACACATATGATGACTATATATTGATTGTGCTGGACAAACTGCATTACAGGTCATGGCACAAAAAATATCCAGTGATCACCTGACACCTAAAGGACCAATCATGGATGATTTTTGTAGTCCTAACTTTGAGTTGAAATGCATCGGATGCACCATCTTTCTAAAATTTTGGTGGCCAGGAATCTACAAATGCTTCTGCACCAATATGGGACCCTGCTCAAGGTGATGATTACTATAAGTCTGCTTATGTTGGTGGTGGTTGGGTGTTATGGAATAAGAAGCAGTTGTAATTTGTAAAATAATCTTTGTTTACTACAGTTACGGATTATTAGGATCAATTCCAAGCAAAGAGTTAGATAATTTTAGGACTATTTTTTGTTTTTTTTTTTAGTTTTTATTTGTACTTGTGATACTAGTTGAAGTTCAAACATCAATTGAGTAATTTGTAGTAATGAATAGTTACAAAGTTAAAAATAAATCTTTAAATAATTATATTTTATTTTTGGGAAAGTCGGTGTACAAGAAACAGGGTGGAAAAAAAAACCTTGATTACAACCAGATTTGTTACACTAATATATGTAAGATATTTGACATACTTTTAAGTGTGATTTTAATTAATTAAAGTCACACTTATTAGTGTGACCACAACTGTGTAACAAAAGAATAACGCCATATTTATTACACTTATATGTGTGACATTAAATAACAAGTCACACTTATTTGTGTAACAAAATGCCTGATTTGGTGTAGTGATGCCTTTGACAATCTTCGCAACGTCTTGATATTTGCTTCGCATCTTCATGCATATATGGCCAATAATAGCCTTGCATTTTCGCCTTATGTGCTAGAGATCTTCCGCCATTATGATTGCCCGGCATCCCCACTGTGTAGCATTTTAATCTTTTGCTTCTCCTTCCTTTCGTGTTAAACACCTGAGTGAGGGTCCATTAAAGGATCTTCTGTATAATACCCCGTATCTCAATTCATAATTTGTTGCACGGCTTTTTAATTTATGCATTTCTAATCTATTTCTTGGCGTTTCTCCTTTCATTAGATAAACATGAAGTTCTGTCCTCCAATCCTCGCAATGGGATCTTTGTGTTTCATCTTCTATGAGCATTATTTCTGCTTCTTCCTTTTCTTCTTTGTTGATTGATGGTGATTGAAGTGTCTGTATTTTTATGCATCTCGCAGATGGATCTGTCATCATACTTGATATAAAAGCAAAAGCATCTGCGAGTCTATTATCTTTTCTTGATATGTGTCTCCACTTTATTTTTGGTATCTTCACTGACAATTCGTCAACAAGCTTTTTGTACTTTTCAAGGATGCTTCATTTGTAGTATACTCTTCTTTTATCTGGCGAATAGCTAACTGAGAATCACTGGTAATTCTTACATTCTCCAACTTCATTTCTATTGCAAATCGCAGAGCATGTATTATAGCTTCATACTCTGTTTCATTGTTAGTAGACGCAAACTCCAATCTGAAAGAAAAAGCCATCTTATTGCCTTCTAGCGAAATTATGATGATCCCAATTCCGTTACCTTCTCCATTTGATGATCCATCTATCAATATTTCCCATCTATTTGGCTATGTTAATAAATCCCTTGGATTTCCATGTTCTTCTTCTTCTATATCCATCATTTCTTCCACTGCCTCATCTTCTTCCAATGGAAATTCTGCTAAAAAATCCGCTACAACTTGCGATTTTGGTGAATACAACACTTCATATTTGAGTTTACAATGACTTACTTGAGCATTCCACCTTTCAACCCTTCCTGATCTTTTGAATTTTTCATCATCGACTCAATTGGTACTTTTGTCATTACCTTTACCGTGTGCGCTTCGAAATAGATGCGAAGTTTAAACGTTAAACAAACTAATGCCAAAATTAATTTTTCAATTTTTGAATAGTTTTTCTCTGCAGAATTGAATGTTTCTTTGATGTAATAGATTGGTTTTTCCACCCCTGCGTCCATTCGCAATAATACTGCGCTTAGTGCATGCGAGGTTGTCGCAAGGTAAATTAGTAATTCCTCCCCTTCTTCTGCTTTTTGTAATATTGATATATCCATTAGATGTTCTTTTATTCCTTGCAATGCTTTTTCACACTCATCCGTCCACCTAAATTTCGTTCCCTTTTTAAGTATGTTGAAAAAATGTTTGCACTTATCAGATGATCTCGAGATGAATCTTCCTAGCTGAAGCTAATAACCCATTTAACTTTTGCACATCTTTTCTGTTGCTTCTTTGGTGTTGGCATGTCTCGAATTGCTTGTACCTTCTCCGGATCAACTTGTATTCCTTCTTTTAACACAATGTATCCTAAATTTTTTCCGGATGCCACTCC
Organism: Papaver armeniacum; assembly: GCA_023531295.1. Classification (NCBI taxonomy): domain Eukaryota; kingdom Viridiplantae; phylum Streptophyta; class Magnoliopsida; order Ranunculales; family Papaveraceae; genus Papaver; species Papaver armeniacum. The sequence goes on along the minus strand of JAJJWW010008311.1, from coordinate 48,677 downwards.
AAGGTACATTATTAAGATTTACTTTGATGTTGAAATACCTCATTTGTTCGAAAATTTCCTTCAAATCTCGCACATGATCTTTTGCTTCTTTGCTTTTTATTAACATGTCATCCACATATACCTCTAATGTTTTATGTATCCATTGTTCAAACACTTTCTCCACCATCCTTTGATACGTCGCACCGGCATTTCGCAATCCGAATGGCATTTTTGTGTAAGATATAATCCTCTTGGGGCGAAAAAGACACTATGTTCTTGGTCTTCTTCGGCGAGAGGGATTTGATTGTATCCCTTATATCCATCCAGAGAAGATATCCTTTCATTTCCTGCTGCTGATTCGACCATCTGCGAAATATCTGGTAAGGGAAAACTATCTTTTGGACAAGCTTTGTTTAAATCGGTGAAATCTATGCAAATTCTTATTCCTTTTTTCTTCTTGAACTACGACCATATAAGCTATCCATTCGGGGTATTTTTCTTGTCTAATAATGCCAGCATCAAGCATCTTCTGCAACTCTTCTTCTATTTGAGGATGATATGCTGTTGCGATCTTTCTAATTCTTTGTTTGAATGGTCCGGCATTTTTATCAATCTCTAATTTATGACACGCTACGAGATGGATCTATTCTGCATCTCATCCATATCCCATGCGAAGATATCTTTATACTCTCGCAACAAATCAACGGTTTTATTTCTTCATCTGCCTCCATTTTAGTTCCAATTTTTAACATCTTGGGTTCTTCTTCGCCCCACTATTCACTTCCTTTGTTGGTTCTCCGCAATGTAGCTAGCCTTCGTTTCTACCATGGGCGTTGGTCCTCTTATTTCCTTTGCGAGATCACTCTCTTCACCACATATTCCTTTTCCTTCTTCCGCTCTTATCATATATGTTCTAAATTCTTCTTCCTTTTTGTTGCTTTTGCCATCTTCTTGCGATCTTTTTCGCCTCTTCACTCGTTCTTCATAATGTTTTACTTCGATTTGATGATATATTCTTCCTTTATCGGTATCTCCTCTAATTTCGCCAATTCCGCTCGGCATAGGAAATCTGACACACTGATGAAATGTTGATGCTACAGCCTTTATTGCGTGTATCCATGGCCTTCCCAACAGTATGTTATACGGTGATTCCATATCTACTACACATAACGTCACATTTGTTTCAATTTCTCCCAAAAAAATTCGTATTTTTATTTCCCCTTTAGGTTTTGTTATTGATTTGCCGAAACATAGATATGACATGTTGCCGAAGTCATTTCTTCATCTTTGTACCCCAATTTTTTTTATGCATTATAAAACATTATATTCACTGAACTCCCCCGTATCCACTAAAGTTCTATTTATTGCCCATTCTTCCATTGTTTTGTTAATTTTCCTTCTTCTTTGCTGGCACTTATCGTAATCACTAGTGGAGATGTGTGATTTAAATTCTCTCCTGACATCTCTGTTGCCGTGAATATAATTCTCTGTTTTTCCCATTCTTTCAAGGGTAACACCTCCTTTGCTGCTATGATTTTCTTTCCTTTAAAATCTCTTTTATGTATTCTCCCTTTAATACTTTCATGAAATTCATTAACCATTGATTTTGAAATCATATTACATTCCATTTCTTCATTACTCTCTCTGATTCTAATTTTCTTCAATTTATCCATCATACTCTTGATTTTTACCGATTTAGTGACAATATCCAATCTCTTATCTTCAATCACTCCTTGTTTCTAGCGCCATTATGTAGTTGCAGGAAATCCTACACTACACCCATCACTAGAATATACACAATTAAGTTATTTTAAGATGAATGATTATGATTTCTATTGATTGAATACTTGGATCTTTACAATATGAAATAGAAATGAGTTAAAGAATTACAATCACTCTAAAACTTTCTCTCTCCTAAAAACTTGCTTAACAATTCAAAAAGAACTCTCCCTACAACAGACTGACTCAACCCTTTATATAGGTGTTGATGGGTGAAAACTACTCCTGCTGAATTTGGTAATTTGGGGTGTGGATGAGGAATGAATCTAAACCTTCAACAAATGCACTGCGCGGTGAGTGCTTGTAGATTCGAGAGATCAATCTGCAAGTCCGCATAAACCAAGAAATGGCCGTTCCAGACTTGTTTCGGTCACAAAGTGAAGGAGATGGGGTTGATCTTAGGGAGGGGAGCGAAGAAGGTGTTGAGATTGTGAAGGTGTTGGCCTGCTTATGACTTGTATGAAAGATGAGCAGGCTTGCGGTTGATGCAAGCGAGCTCTGGTGTTTGAAATACGATTTTTGTATTAACACTTGATTTTCTGTCTCGTCTGAACTTGTATTGTTCTCCGTTATTCCTTGTGTCCTTTGAAATAGGGCGGAGAACCTATTTATACAAGTCATTGAGCCTCATTCACGTTTCTCGTGGGAAGTGGAGGTAGTGGAATGATGGAGTAGTGGAGTTGTGTGTCGGTAACACCACGACCAGTCTTGCCCACTTTTCCTGTTCATCTCTAACCGTCCATGACTTCCTAACACGTTCTTGTGATGGCGCGTTGCACGCGCGCACGCTGTAAACCGCCAGACCAATACCCCAGTATGTATCCCCCCAGTTTGTGACATGATTGATGTCTGGAATGTGGATCGTGGATCCACGAAAGATAGCATGTAATGCTGAATTGAATAAATGCGTTATTCAGAAAGTCGATACTTGTGAAGTATCGTGTGTATTTCATGCAGGTACTGCATTGTGGTGTGGTAAGGTGATGGGTAATGACGCCTTGCCGGCCAGTTGACTCTGACCGGGGTTGTATAACCAAGCTGGTGAAGTTGGACGGATGAGATGAGCCTTGAGACACTCATCTGCGACCGTTAATGAATATTAGGGTTTTGAAGAGGTGCGCAAGCATCACTCTCCAGCTTGGTCGAAACCAAGCATGGGAAGGATTTTGGAGGGGGCCAGGCCATACATGCGTGTTGACGGCATGATGGTGTAGGTGCCTGTATTCCGTTCCCTCATGAAAGCGCGATCCGGGCCACTCAATTTGACCGTCAAAGAGGAGTGGTCCGAGATTGATCTTTTGCGATAGAAGTTTGATACTGCAAGAAGCCGCGCGCCACACTCTTTTTCCGGGCGCGTTTTCCAAGATGACCCGACTTGGTTGGTCTTGGCCGTTAGTTTGATGTGAAGGTGGTAGGCTAGTGTTCACACCTATACCGACTATCCCATGAAAACGTGATCTAAGCCGTTCAAATCATCCGGTGAAGTTGAGCGGTCGAGATCAGTTTGCAATTTGGGAAGTGTAACCACGCATGTTTGAGCGGGCGTTTTGGATTAGCCGGGCATGATATGCCTTGGCCGACCGCATGAGGAGGTAGATGGGCCCACGGTGGTCATGCTGGTATGACCGGACCTGCTTGATCTGATATGTGACCCTCCATTCATGCCGGAGAAGATGGACGCGCGTGATGGCTTAAACCCTAATTTTGGATTTCAAAGCCGTGCGACCATGCTCTTTCAGGCGGACGAATTTGTTGTAACCAATCATGTTTGGTTTTGACCGATTGGTCAAGTGTGTAGGCGGTCACATGGTGATTGTGTCGACATGCTCGGGCCCTTTGAGTCTACATCTACACCCTCCATCTATACCTGCGAAGATGGATGGTTGAGACCATTTTGCGGCACATGTAATATGCCGCAAACCCTAATTTATGGTTTTTCCGTCCATAATGCTTGGTATGGACGATTTCTTGGCAAGCGAAGGCCAATGGTCGACCATGCGGGGTCGGCTTGTGTGTATTCCATACCTGCTTGGGGGTGATGGAATTGATGCGGGGTCATCAATCATGCTTGTGGAGTTGGATGACTGCGATCGAATCATATCCGGACTGATATGGTCAGTCTTTGGATGCTCAATCGGGCTAGTATAACACACCGAGAGGGGCTCAATCGGGCTAGTATAACACACCGAGATGGCTCGGGCTAGTATAACACACCGAGAATCGGCACATGCGGGTATTTCGTACATGGTTTCATTATAGTGCTTGGAGGTTCGTGTTACTGTAGAAGAGTAACACTCGGTCGTCATGCCACACACGATAATGATTCATTATAGTGCTTGAGGTTCGTGTTACTCAGAAGAGTAATACTCGATCGTCATGCCACAATCGATAATGAGTACTTGGAAATACAAGGCTGATATGAAATTCACGGGAAGGGATTGTTGCTACATGCTCCAACCTGGAGGAATTTCATGTATTCACAGAAAGGGATTGTTGCTACATGCTCCATTCTTGGTGAATTAAGTGAGGAGTATCCGTCACTTATAAACGGCTTTATCTTTTACAAGATGTCAGCGCATGATTTTCTCTGGTTTTTACAAATATAACCTTAAACGAAAATCCACCATCAACATTAAGTCCCCTGCCTAGCACATAATGGTTACACTATTGTGTGGTAGGCATGAGATGGTGACAGTTAAAGATAAAACTTATGAGGCAAAGTTAGATGTTACCAGGAGGGACGGGTCATCCTGTCCTTGGAGTATGTCACGTTCAAAAGGCATATAGGAGAGTGTTTCCCTAGTATGATGTCGGCCTTGCCTGCTTGATCGACCTTGCTATGCCCGCTTGATCGAGGGGCTATTGCGCCCGCTTCACTCGATCGTGGGGTTGTGCCTAATCGACCCAACTGCTGCACCTGCTTCGTTCGTGAGACTCACTGCGCCGCTTGTTCGAATGTGGGCTTGTTGTGTACCTTGATTGAACGTGAGTCTCACCCACATACGCACGATGACTTGAAACTTGTACCGGTCTTGAAACTTGTACCGGTCTTGAAATCAACACGAGTAAAATTTGTCTTAGGACTAAACTTTGTACCGGACTAAAATTTGTCCGGGACTTGAATGGTGTTTGGACCGGCCATTGTGTGCTCCGATGTGAGTTGTGTCTTGCCGTGTGACTATATCTCTCCTGTATTTTCATACAAGTTCTAACTCATGTCTTTTATTTCATTGTGGAAGAAAAGAATCCTGTTGAGATGTCTTACGGAGATAATCTTTGGTGCCAAGTCAGGAGGTGTTGAAAGCTTCAAAGATATGCCGAACATTGATGATGAGTTGTTCACCGCGCCTTTTCAACTATAGGAAAATATCTGTTCCACAAGATAACTCTTCTCCTATCGACTTTTAGGTTTTTTCATGCTCCGTTGGGCCCTTATGAAGGATGGATGAGACGTATGTTGAGCAATGAGTACATCAAAGATAACTTGACCGGAGCGCAGATTATTGATGCACTTGAGTGTTGAAACGTCTCGAGAGGATGTTAAAGTGGTTTACGATGCGTACCGTTGAGGTGGGTCCCGGAGAGAGTGTTGAAGAAGGATTGAAGCGAATGTGGGTCTCGGAGAGAGCGTTGCGGCGGCTCTTGAATAGACCATTGAAGCGACTTATCTTGGAGGGAGCGTTGAAGTGGCTTCCTCTTCGATTCGATTACCCTTGCGAATCCATGATTCTTGATGACCATCTTTCTCATGTTGAAGAAGTCCTTGACCGACGGTGAAGGAACTTCATGTCGAGCCTCGGTCCCCAAGCGTGGTTTACATGGTTTGTCCGTAGTGGTTGTTGTCGAGCCGTATGGAATACCTTGGACGTTGTTTCATCATTGTGGGATTCGTGTACGTGGTACTGGAGTTGGAGTTGATGGACGCGCATGATGTTGTATCTTGGTGGTTTTCTCTTCTTCTTCAAGGAACCGCTTCGAGAGATACTGAATGTTGTATCGCTTTGTTGGTGAGATATATGCCCTACAAACATTATGAGGCTCTTCCGGCAGGCCCTGGTTCTTTCTATCGTGGCATATGTTGTTGTAGATGAGCGTTCAACAGCTCAGAGGATGACCAAAAGCGCGGATTCTCCAATATAGCGTGATAGACATGTACCGCTGTCTGATAAAGTGACTCACCCGGATCTTGTTCGACCACTGTCTGATAGAGTAACTCGCCCGGATCTCTCTCGATATGACGGTTGGACATCGTTATCTTCTTGAGGCTGCTCCCTTGAGGTATCGGCTCCATGGAAGATTACCGTCATAGAGCGGATTATACGTTGAACCGGCACTCTTTAAACCAAATGGCAGCATGGTATAATAAAAATTTCCGAGAGGAGTTCGAAAAGATATCTTACTTGCATCATGCTCGTACATCCTTATCTGTTTGTAGCCGCTACATCCATCCATGGAGGAGAACATGCCGTGTCCATTGGTTGTATCTATTAACATGTCGATGTTAGGCGAGAGGAGGATCGTTTTTGGGCAAAGCACTGTTCAAGTCTCTGAAGTCTATGCAAGACTCGATCTATCCATTTTCCTCACGTATGAACTACAATCGTTTAACCGACTTGGATACAGGTATGACATGTATATGATGGGTGACCAATTTTCATCCGGCATTTCTTCATATCTCCAAGCAAATATGTCCTGGTACTCTTTGAGAAGTTGCACGAGCTTCGTGCGTTTATCCGTACACAAGGTTGAGCTGATGGAGATAGGCCTAGGAGATTCCTCAACGATTTCAATTTCATCGGTTGTAGAGTTGGTGCCATCTTGCAGCTGTTGTGGAGCATCTAGCACTTGCTCTTGTGGTTCGTTCTTTGTTGTAGCATTCCATTAGGTGGAGAGACCGGGTAATGGTCTCCTCTGCTGATAATGGCGATCTTGAGATACCGTTTTCCTTTCTGGTCACGACCCGCCATAAAAGTTCGTTCCCTCTTCGTGTGAACGTGGGTCATGGATTTGAGGATGGAGAAGAATGCTTCGTCGACAAAGATGCATTGTGGGTTTTAGCTCTCAATGATGCAAGCGGTCTTCTTCCCGAATTGACGCCCACGTGGGGAGTGGGATGCAACGAACTTGTCCGATTCTTTTCAGCGGAGCTCCTCCCAGTATCTTGTTGGTTTGGTTTCCCTTGAAGTCCGTCACTTGTGGTAGGATTCCGTACGACCTTGCGTGGGAGAACCTTGGATGTCCCGAGAGTCTTGATAGTAATCACATTCGAAGACGCTCCCGTGTAGATAAGGGGCGTCTTGAACTCGAATCCTTGATGCGTGCGGTGACATGTAGGTCACGGTCCATGACCTTCCTCTCGGTTGATTTCAAAGAAAACGTCTCCGCGCGATTCTTTGAGAGGTGTGAAAGTTTGCATAAACTTTCCACTAGAGAAACCGCTTCTCGATCCACCGGCCTCGGTTCATAATGAAACTATTGACTTGAGGAAGATCATCGTGAGGATCAGTCCCCAGTGTAGGAGCCTCCATGACAGGACCGCTCATATCTGGTGTCGCTTCTTTGATCAGGTCCATGTAGGTCCGTGCCATTGAAGTACCTTCTCCGGTGCGTTGAATTCATTCCTTGTTGGCTTCCGGGCTGTTGCGGGTCATGAGGAAATCGATCGGTTAATGTCTTAAGAAAAGTGAGTACCTCTTTCCGAGTTGCGGCCATATCCGTTTGAGTCTTGACAAGAACTTCCTGCTTTTCCATCAAATCTGCAATGGTAATGGGAGATGGCCCTCCTCTCGCCCATCCGGTTCCTCGTCTGATGAAGGAGTGGAAGTTGTTGCTCGGTGACTACCTGAGGTGTTACACTGATGAGATGCCGGGACTTGCAGCTGCTCGCTCTCAGTGATGGGAGGTGTTGTAATATCACCTGTCGAGTGATCGAATTGAACGTTCCCATCCTCTCGTACTCACGTGTTCCTTGATTGATCTCTCCTTCCTCAAGCATTTCTTCACGGCTTCGACAAGGGTCTTGAGATATAAATCTTCCACAGGGATCCGTAAGCTGCAGGGCTCCATTTCTTTATTCGGTAGACGTTGTAGTAATCCGGATAAGTCCTCTCCTCTTGGAGTTGCCTCGAGTCTTCGTTGGCTGGACCATGTTGTCGTCTTTCCTGGAGTCTCCAGTGCTTCGCGCTCTCTTTTGCCTCTCCACCCCAGAAGGTGTGACTCGACTAAGGATTTAGCATTTCTTGCACTTTGCTTGAGTAGATGCATGCCGACCCTTCTTGTAATTGTGCTGCTATATCATTCAAAAGGCGGAATGTCTCGCGCCGTCTTCTAGTGATACCGGATTGATTTGCCAAGAAATCCTCCAGCATTCTATCTACACTTCCCATGGTATCTCGAACCGCCCTTTGTGGTTTCTGATGAGGATGCATCGTGAGCCGAAAACCGAAGAATTGAGAATTCAAATTTTTTTTTTTTGCAAGCGATAGATCAACCTCCCACCGTGGTCGCCAATTGTTGATGGGTGAAAACTACTCCCGTGAGAATTTGGTAATTTGGGGTGTGGATGAGGAATGAATCTAAACCTTCAACAAATGCACTGCGGTGAGTGCTTGTAGATTCGAGAGATCAATCTGTGCAAGTCCGGCCTAAACCAAGAAATGGCCGTTCCAGACTTGTTTCGGTCACAAAGTGAAGGAGACGGGGTTGATCTTAGGGAGGGAAGCGAAGAAGGTGTTGAGATTGTGAAGGTGTTGGCCTGCTTATGACTTGTAACAAAGATTAGCAGGCTTGCGGTTGATGCAAGCACGCTCCGGGTGTTTGAATACGATTTTTGTATTAAAACTTGATTTTCTCGTCTCGTCTGAACTTGTGTTGTTCTCCGTTATTCCTGTTGTTGGAAATAGGGCGGAGAACCTATTTATACAAGTCATTGAGACTCATTCACGTTTCTTCGTGGGAAGTGGAGGTAGTGGAATGATGGAGTAGTGGAGTTGTGTGTCGGTAACACGCACCGAGTCTTGCCCACTTTTCCCTGTTCATCTCTAACCGTCCATGACTTCCTAACACGTTCTTGTGATGGCGCGTTGCACGTGCACGCTGTAAATCGCCGGACCAATACCCCGAAGATGTATCCCCGATTTGTGACATGATTGATGTCCGGAATGTGGATCGTGGATCCACGAAAGATAGCATGTAATGCAATTGAATAATCTGCGTTATTCGAGAAAGTCGATACTTGTGAAGTATCGTGTGTATTTCATGCAGTGCCGCATTGTGGTGTGGTAAGGTGATGGGTAATGACGCCTTGCGAATTAATTGACTCGACCCCGAGGTTGTATAAACCAAGTCTGGTGAAGTTGGACGGATGAGATGAGCCTTGAGACACTCATCTGCGACCGTTAATGAATATTAGGGTTTTTGAAGAGGTGCGCAAGCATCACTCTCGGCTTGGTCGAAACCAAGCATGGGAAGGATTTTGGAGAGGACCGACCATACATGCGTGTTGACGGCATGATGGTGTAGGTGCACAGTATTCTGTTCCCTCATGAAAGCGCGATCTCGGGCCACTCAATTTGACCGTCAAAGAGGAGTGGTCGAGATTGATTTTTGCGATAGAAGTTTGATACCGCAAGAAGCCGCGCGCCACACTCTTTTCCTAAGCGTTTTCCAAGATGACCTGACTTGGTTGGTCTTGGCCTCTGTTAGTTTGATGTGAAGGTGGTAGGCTAGTGTTCACACCTATACCGACTATCCCATGAAAACGTGATCTAAGCCGTTCAAATCATCCGGTGAAGTTGAGCGGTCGAGATCGATTTGCAATTTGGGAAGTGTAACCACGCATGTTTGAGCGGGCGTTTTGGATTAGCCGGGCATGATATGCCTTGGTCGACCGCATGAGGAGGTAGATGGGCCCACGGTGGTCATGCTGGTATGACCGGACCTGCTCGATCTGATCCGTGACCCTCCATTCGTGCCGGAGAAGATGGACACGCGTGATGGCTTAAACCCTAATTTTGGCTTTCAAAGCCGTGCGACCATGCTCTTTCAAAGGACGAATTTGTTGTAACCAATCATGTTTGGTTTTGACCGATTGGTCAAGTGTGTAGGCGGTCACATGGTGATTGGGTCGACATGCTCCGGGCCCTTTGAGTCTACATCTACACCCTCCATCTATACCTGCGAAGATGGATGGTTGAGACCGTTTTGCGGCACATGTAATATGCCGCAAACCCTAATTTAGGGTTTTCCGTCCATAATGCTTGGTATGGAAGATTTCTTGGCAAGCGAAGGCCAATGGTCGACCATGCGGGTCGGGCCGTGTGTATTCCATACCCAGGGGGTGATGGAATTGATCCGGGGTCATCCAATCATGCTTGTGGAGTTGGATGATCTGCGATCGAATCATATCCGGACTGATATGGTCGATCTTGGGATGCTCAATCGGGCTAGTATAACACACCGAGAGGGAGCTCAATCGGGCTAGTATAACACACCGAGAGGGCTCGGGCTAGTATAACACACCGAGAATCGGCTTTGTACGGGTATTTATTACATGGTTTCATTATAGTGCTTGGAGGTTCGTGTTACTCTGTAAGAGTAACACTCGTGCGTCATGCCACATCGATAATGATTCATTATAGTGCTTGGAGGTTCGTGTTACTCTGTAAGAGTAATACTCGGTCGTCATGCCACACCGATAATGAGTCTTTGAAATACAAAGGCTGATATGAAATTCACAGAAGGGATTGTTGCTACATGCTCCAACTGGAGGAATTTCATGTATTCACGAGAATGGGATTGTTGCTACATGCTCCATTCTTGGTGAATTAAGTGAGGAGTATCCGTCACTTATAAACGGCTTTATCTTTTACAAGATGTCAGCGCATGATTTTCTCTGGTTTTTACAAATATAACCTTAAACGAAAATCCACCATCAACAATAGGACATTAAATGGCGGATGACAGCTAAGCTGTCCTTTATTTTCGGGTAATATCTTGCGAAATATCGCAAGTGCACATGTATCAATTCTCGCGACACTCCTAAATTTCGCTGAGTCTTCACATTCTTCCCATGTTCTGGCTGTCGTCGTTCATTGCGTCATTTATTTTACTTCCCTGCGAATCCCTCGCAATGTCGTTATTTATTAATCTCGCGAAGTATTGATGTCGCGATATTCTGATCCCTACAATGATGTATACTACAAGTTCTTTTACTCAACAGCGTCACGAGAATATAGTCGGCAGCGATAAGCCATGGTACCTGGTGGAGGTGATGGTCATGGCTATATAGACATTTAGGGTTTGTTTCAAGAGTAAAATCAGTTGGGAGGATACGGAAGCTGAAATTTGTGTTGCACTGACCGAAAGTCTCAAACACGTGGAAGCCGTATGGTGGAGGAAGAAAGGAAGTTGGCACTATGGCCGGAGCTGGTGTTGTTGATAGGCGAGCGATGGGCAATCGATGAAACAATGGTGGAAGATTTCGATCACGCCTGATGGGAGCTGTGTATAGTGCTTATGTGTGATGGTGGATGAGCAAGAAGTAATTACGGTTCTGTATTGTTCTTGGTGGTCGAGAATAATTAGTGCGGTCGGTATGGGTACAAAATACCGCATACTGGGCCAGTATGCGAAATAACTCCACTAATAGCAAGCGAATACCAACGCGTACATCACATCCAGAATGACGAACAAATAACGTCACTTAATCACGAGTAAAGTGTGAAGATCTGCATGCGACATTAGAGAAACCGTGCGCAATGTAGATTGCCCTTATGCGACATCGACGCGCGTCGGATCCGAATTAAGGGGCTTTATTAGTTGTCCTCCACTATGTAAACTCCTATATAAGGAGCCGATCGTCTTTGTAAGAAGGGAGATCTTTTTTGAGAGCCCAGACAAGATATTTAGGAGAGAGAAAGATTGTTTGCTCGCTAAGTTAGAGTTTTCACATCATTTTGTATTTCCTTTAAAGATTTAATAAAAGTTCTTGAGATTCTTATTGTTAGACCATTGCTCGGTCGAACTCGCATGCGTTGCTATCTCAAGCATGTTTGTCAATGTTAGTGATCAAAAGTATAAGTCTTGATTTCTATCCTATGTAGCTAAAGGTCTCAGACTAGGATAGAAAGTGTAGTTAAGCTCAAGAACTCCATGGCAATCATCATTCAAGACGAAGGACTACTCGAGGAACCGGTATAACTTCATCGACTAAAAGGTATGTGGAGACTTGAACTTATCTGTCACTCAAAAGTCTATTTACTCTATCTCCTACTCTTGAGACAAAATTCATTTAGACGTATAGACTTTCATTATACACATTTGCTATTTCGAACAGTTTAACTCGCCTATCTATTTCTCGAAATATGTGTTGGTAAGCTTTCGCTTCAACCGAATTCATCTTTACCTAGTGACGAAAGTCATGATATATTTCAATCACTTTGGAAATTGCTCTGACGAAAAATGGTCTGTGAATAACGGCTATATAACGTTCTCTGAGAATATTTCAATGATTGAAATGAGAGTTTATATTACATAACAATTGGTAGGATATAAGCATTGTTGTGGAAACACATATATGTATAAGTCCTTATTCCATGGACCAAAGTTTGCGAACTTTGTTGATCAATAGAAATGGAAGTGGCGCAAGCCAAGTCCGCGAACTCAGTCCGCGAACTGACGGAAGTTCTCGACCCGAGAATTTCTGCTGGAGTTTGTGTACTCCTTCCATGGGCTTAAGTCCGCGAACTTGAGTAGGTTATATCTAAACCGGTTGTTTTTGAACTCATGTTTATATAAACTAAGGAATGCTTTTGCAAACCGTGGCTATAAAGTTCATGAACCGATTCGAGTGAATCAAACCGTTTTTGCTTCGGTTGTGTCTTGTGTAGTTACATAAGATCTAAGAAATTAAACAACTCTCTAACTAGTTCATTTGAGTCATTTGAACTAGTTATGGTGAAGAAGAATATGGTTGATATGAGAGTGTTCATATGGCTAACCATTTGGTTGACTATTGTTGAACCAACAAATGTTAATGTTTGGGTACGGTTCATAAACCCAAAATTGAACATTTCGTTTGTGTGTAACAAGCTAAGTTTTCGATCCAACGGTTGAGAAATATTAGCTTGAATCTAATCAGGTTTTCATCTAACGGTGAATATTGAATGCTTTGTTACTAAGCTAACATTGATTGCAAACCCTGATTTGAAAGACTATATAAGGGATAACTCTAGCAACTGGGAAACCTAATCCCCACACTTTACGTGTGATACTAGTTTGCTAAGCTAGAGTAGATTCTCCTTTAGCCTTTGGTTTTCTTCTTCTAAAACCAGGTTAACGACTTAAAGACTTCATTGGGATTGTGAAGCCAGACCGATACTACTTTTCTTGTAGTTATGTGATCTGATCTTGCTGTTTCTATCATACGAGTACAATTGAAATAATTGGCTTGAGATTTATATCTCCGATAGGGAAGATAGAAAAGAAATCACAAACACTTCGTCTCATCGTTTGTGATTCCACAATATCTGTTTTCACTGCGTCGATTAAGATTATTGTGAGGTGATCAATAATACTAGGCTGTTCTTCTTGGAATATAAGTCCGGGTTATTGATTGGTTCCTGTTCACCTTGATTTATCAAAATACGGAACAAAACTCATAGGTTTATTCGTGGGAGACGGATTTATCTATTACTATAGACTTTTCTGTGTGATACAGATTTGTTTATTAAAGTCTTCTACTTTGGGTCGTAGCAACTCTTAGTTGTGGGTGAGATCAGCTAAGGGAATCAAGTACGTAGCATCTGCTTGGGATCAAAGGCGTAGGAGCATAACAATACCTTGGATCGAGTGTGAGATTGATTGGGGTTCAACTACGGTCCAGGACAGAAGTTAATTTGGAGTAGGCTGAGTCTGTAGCGGCTTATTACAGGTGTGTTCGATCTGGACTAGGTCCCGGGTTTTTCACTCGCATTTGCGGTTTCCTCGTTAACAAAATTACAAGTATCTGTGTTATTTCTATTCCAGTATTATATTTGTTTATATAATTGAAATATCACAGGTTGTGCGTTGTTCAATTAATTAGAATATTCGACCTTTTGGTTGTTGATTTAAATTGATTGACACTTGGATATTGGTCTTTGGTACCATCCAAGTTATCTCTCTTTGATAAGGACTCGCAGATTTCTATTTGCTTGAGTAAAGATCAAATCGAGAGATTGAGATATAAACTCGTTGATATACTTTTTATCTAGATTAAGTCTGACTGTCTAGTTGATTCTATAGAAAGTATATTGCAGTTTGTCCATACAGATTGCTAAGCAAAATATTGGGTGTGGTTGTTAGACCCCCGCTTTTTCAATTGGTATCAAAGCATACAAACACGTTTAAGACCTTACAAGTCTGTGTTTGTGGAAATCTGAGTCTGAGGACAATATCCCTTCTACGCATACCAAGATGTCTTCAACTTGACTTTTAACTATGCAAATGTCTTGGGAATACCTCAAAGGATTACTCCTTAGATGATTCCTCTGAATCCCAAAGTAAGAAGATTGTTCCACCTTGTGTCAACGTAGCTCTTTCCGATGAGACATTGGGCACGATGGCAAAATCTGAAATGGAGCTCACCAGAATCTCAAAAAACTCTGCTTTGAGATTATTGATTTCCAGGATCATGATTAGGTGATTGATGAATTTGAAAGGTCTCTTGATCGAGAACATGAACTCTACGGCATCATTGAGTCTTTCTCTAAGAATATTGAAAAACTTCTCCAAGAAACTACTCTACAGCGTGAAAAGATTAGTGTTATTGAAGACATTGTTAAGGAAGACTCATTTAGAGAGAAACAGTTGATCAAGACTCATTCATCGAGATCTTAACAAACTTCGTGTCGTAAAAGAGAAAATAGAAGCATCTCTGAGTCTAGCCCATGAACAATGCAGATCCTTGGAAAAGGAAAACTCTGTCTTAAGGAGAAACTCCTCTGTACAAAGTAATTCTCACGAATCACAGTACATGACGAGATGCTCTCCAGAAGAAGATTGTGTCAAGAAAAGTTTACATAACTTACAATCTTCTCATATGGCTATGAAGTTAAAACAAGTGCCAATTATTGCTTCTCCTCCACGAACCTGTACATTCTGTGGGAAAAAGAATCACTATGCTATCCATTGTTTTGTCAGAAGGAAATAGATTTCTAAACTTCATAATTTGCTTTCCACTTTATCAATGGAATAAATAGTCGACCCGACTCTTGGACAGTGAATCACATGTCCACAGAAAACCCAGAAACCTTATAAATATGATCTCCTTCCTAGAAATCATCACAGGACTCAAAGGCTTTCCAGTGTTGCTGATGAAAGCATTCCCTGTGTTTATAAGGCTGTTGCTGGTAAATCTAAGTCTAGAAAATGGATTACCTTCTATCCTAATCCTCTTGAACCTGTTGCAAGAGGTCCTAGATTTAGTCCTCATAAAAAACCTTCTGACGGATATATCAGTCAAGCCGTGCCTTTCCTTTCTGAAATGGGTGTCAAACAAAGAAAGGCAAAACACACAAAGATAAAGAAGTCGGATGAGATGTACAACTCCCTTCTCAATCATCATAGTGGGATTGTTTATCACTCTACCGCTTTGATTCCAGGTAGTCTTTTCTTTGTTCCTAACTTGAGAGGTTGTTGATGGTGGTTTTTAAACAAGGGGTAAAATCGTAAAACCCCATGACCCAGTGTTACCCGCAACACATTAACTAAGAGCATTTAACTCGGTGTAAATAATTAATAGGGGTATTTTTTCAAAATACCCAGTTAGGTTTTCAACCACAGAACCCTAATTCCAAAACCAAGCCGCATCTGCGCACCATGGCAACAATGCCAACCAAAAGCCGCATCTTCTGCGCACCATGGCAACAATGCCAAACCAAACCGCATATCAAGCACCATGGCAACAATGCCAAACCAAGCCGCATCTTTGCGCACCATGGCAACAATGCCAAACCAAGCCGCATCTTCAAAGCGCCACCGCAACAATGCCAAACCAAGCCGCACCACTGCGCACCATGGCAACAATGCCAAACCAAGCCGCACCTTTGCGCGCACCATGGCAACAATGCCAAACCAAGCGCATATCTGCGCACCATGGCAACAATGCCAAACCAAGCCGCATCTCTGCGCACCATGGCAACAATGCCAAACCAAGCGCATCTCGCGCCATGGCAAAATAATGCCAAACCAAGCCGCATCTCTTGCACGCACCATGGCAACAATGCCAAACCAAGCCGCATCTGCGCACCATGGCAACAATGCCAAACCAAGCCGCACCTGCGCACCATGGCAACAATGCCAAACCAAGCTGCACCACTGCGCACCATGGCAACAATGCCAAACCAAGCGCACCCTGCGCACCATGGCAACAATGCCAAACCAAGCCGCACCACGCGCACCATGGCAACAAGGCCATATTTCCAAGCCGCTATGCCTTTGGCCCACGCCAAATATAGCGCCCTAGGCTTGCAAGACTTGCAACTAGGTCAACATGGCCGTACGTGCCATTGGCACATGCCAACACGTATCGCAGCCATATTTCCAAGTCGCTATGCCTTTGGCCCACGCCAAACATAGCGCCCTAGGCTTGCAAGACTTGCAACTAGGTCAACATGGCCGTACGTGCCATTGGCACATGCCAACACGTATCGCAGGCCATATTTCCAAGCCGCTATGCCTTTGGCCCACGCCAAACATAGCGCCCTAGGTTAAGACTTGCAACTAGGTCAACATGGCCGCACGTGCCATTGGCACATGCCAACACGTGTCGCAAGCCATATTTCCAAGCCGCTATGCCTTTGGCCCACGCCAAAACATAGCGCCCTAGGCTTGCAAGACTTGCAACTAGGTCAACATGGCTGCACGTGCCATTGGCACATGCCAACACGTGTCGCAAGCCATATTTCCAAACCGCTATGCCTGTGGCCCACGCCAAATATAGCACCCTAGGCTTGCAAGACTTGCAACTAGGTCAACATGGCCGTACGTGCCATTGGCACATGCCAACACGTATCCATGAGCCATATTTCCAAGCCGCTATGCCTTTGGCCCACGCCAAAACATAGCGCCCTAGGTTGCAAGACTTGCAACTAGGTCAACATGGCCGCACGTGCCATTGGCACATGCCAACACGTGTCGCAAGCCATATTTCCAAGCCGCTATGCCTTTGGCCCACGCCAAAACATAGCGCCCTAGGCTTGCAAGACTTGCAACTAGGTCAACATGGCTGCACGTGCCATTGGCACATGCCAACACGTGTCGCAAAGCCATATTTCCAAACCGCTATGCCTTTGGCCCACGCCAAATATAGCACCCTAGGCTTGCAAGACTTGCAACTAGGTCAACATGGCTTTACGTGCCATTGGCACATGCCAACACGTGTCGCAAGCCATATTTCCAAGCCGCTATGCCTTTGGCCCACGCCAAATATAGCGCCCTAGGCTTGCAAGACTTGCAACTAGGTCAACATGGCCGCACGTGCCATTGGCACATGCCAACACGTGTCGCAAGCCATATTTCCAAGCCGCCATGCCTTTGGCCCACGCCAAACATAGCGCCCTAGGCTTGCAAGACTTGCAACTAGGTCAACATGGCATTCCGCGCCATTGGCACATGAGCCATTGGCACATGCCAAACACACACGCTTGGTAGCCTAACTTGGCAAACCGTGCAACCTACCACCAAGGCATTCCGCACATGCCATTGGCACATGCCAAACACACACGCCATGGTAGCCTAACTTGCAAACCGTGGTGCAACCTACCACCAAGGCATTCAGCACATGCCATTTGGCACATGCCACACGCGCCACTAGCGGCGCCACTTGCACTCAAGATGCAACCAACACTCGAGACATCGACACAAATCGGGGATGCTTCTTTAGGGTTTTGGTTTGGCGGTCACAAAGATGCAGCGTACACTACGCTCACATTAAGAAAGCGTGAAAAGGAATAAAGCGGTCAAATAAAGAAAATAATGGTGAAAAACGTTTTCACCCATTAAACCATGCGGTTACCACCTCCTCCCATTATTTCACCCTTTACTCTCTTCCTTCATGAGGCCAGGGTACATTTCAATCTCGACTTGTATAAATAGGTCTTACCTATTTCCACCAGGACAACAAGTCTCGGTCGGGAGAAAAATACTACACTCTCGAGAAGGCAACTTTGCAAGCTCTCCCAAAAGCTTCCATCTCTTGCAAGCTTCCTAGCTTTCACTTTACGATACAAGTCGAGATACTACTCTCCTCAACACCTTTCTTTGCTTCCCTCCCCAAATCAACCCTTCTCCTCCACTTTGTGACCAAACAAGTCTGGAACGACCATTTCTTGGTTTAGGGACGGACTTTGCAGATCGATCTCTCGAATCTATAAAGTGCTCACGTGCAACACATTTGTTTAGGGTTTGAACCGGTTTCTCACTCACCTCCGAAATTACCAGAAATCGGCGAAACGATTTTTACCCATAAACAATTGGCGACCACAATGGAGGATTGATCTATCGGCTACAATGTCGGGCTGTCGATCTCGTTCTTCGACCCGGATGTCAAGATGGTAGGGAAAGGCGAATCAATCCGACACAACTACCGAGATTGGGGACTTGACCGGTTACTAGTTATAAAAACTACACAAGAAATCGGGACTTGCCAAAGATGCTACCACTCGATCCGACTCAACTACCGAGACGACCGGTTACCGTTGCAAAAACTACAAGAGAAAACTGGGGACTCGCCGAAGATGCTATCAACAATTGGGGACTTGCTGACGATGCTACCAGCAAAGCCGCCTTTTACATGGAGAGGGGCGTGTTTACAAAAACCTATGAAGTGAGTAAATTTAGACTGCGCAAGACATACGATCTGTTTTTAGGCTCTTAGTAAAACCGTCATACTACTGAGTATTGTGCCTATTGCTAGCACACACTTTCATAAAAGCAATATTCCTTTCCCAAAATATAATCGAGTCATTTTATCAAAACCATTCATCCCGAAATAATCCAATATCCTCAAAAGCTAACATTTATCTATCAACCCAAGAAATCCAGGAAGACAAAAACCATAAACCAGGCGCTTTGTTTGCCTTTCAAAAAAAAAAAAATTTCACCTACCCGTACATACCTACTTTGCACAATAACAATTACCTATCACTATTAGCAGACGTTACTACAGTGACATTTGAAGAATTATTTATGATGAAGTATTTCCACAAGTTTATGAAAGGCATACCTATGGCTACGGTTTACACCAAAGACAAGAAAACAATAAAAAAATTGAAAGAGAAACATTTGGAGTACATAGGTGGGATATGCTTGCCCACTTTGTCACTATCGCGCTACCGCTAACACCATGACGTGATAACAAAGATACGAGGTAAAAGGGGATCCAACCCATTTCATAAGCATAACACTTTTTGAATTTGAATAAGGAAAGGATTTCTGTTTGAGATACGTATGGGAAGAGGCAAGCTGGGCCGCAGGAACAAGTCCAAGCCACGCCAAGCCAAAGTGCCAAGCCAATGGTCCACACCATACCGAAATCCAAGCCGGCGTCCACACCAAGTCGGCGCCCATTCCAAGACGATCCGGGCGCCTACCGGCGCGTTTCCGGATGCGCTTACAGCGCGCTTGCCGAGACGCGCATGCCGAGCGCTTGCCGGAAGCGTTTTCCGAGGAGCGCTTGCCGGACACGCTTGCCCCTTTTGCAGGCACACATGCGCACGCATGCCATCGCTCCAGTACCACACTGTGCTAACATTTCGCATCCTTCCAGCGCTAACATCTTGCGCCCTTCCAGCACCATCCTCGCCCTTCGAAACAACGCCATGGCTCCAGCACTTCGTGATTAAAACCGTGTCATCTCTGCACGATACACTTACGATCACCAGAACCAGAGCCACTTCCGCCACCCCAACGGTTCTTCAAGCATGGCAGCTCCACCGTCACCAGAGACGCTACTCCACCATCAGGGCAAGATCTTGGAAGATCCGGAAGAAGCCGACCTCCTTGTAGCGCTTGTTGATTTGATGAAAAGACAAAAGATACTTCAGCGGAGGACGCGCGTTTATAGATGAAGAGGCTCGCGTTGCTCTTGAGCAACCGGTAGAGAAGGGGATAAGCAATCCAATTTCGTCACACGTGAAGATCGAAAAGACTTCTCCAAAATTGAAAGCAAGGAAATCAACAACTCTCCCGAGTTCACGGAGACCCTTCCCTCGTCAAGACCCGCACAATGGGAACTTCGCCCACAAAGTCGTACGAGTCTATGATGAAACGATTGTGTGAGATTCTATGTTTCTCCAAGGCGTAGCGTCAAGACATATTTGCACCCTCAACTTCACTACATCGGGGAAAGCGGGCGTTTCCATCCGGGAAGCCGTTCCCAAACCCAAACCTCTCATAGGAAGCACGATCGATAGATGGGCCAGGGACTCCTCCTCTGTTCTCTTGAGGGATGTCGAGTTTGTGAACGTGACGCGGTCTCAGACTTCAAAATGGTAACCGTCAAGGCTCGAGAGTTGCAAGACGTTGTTTCAACGTTCTCTCCGAGTAGCTCCGCATCAACGTTCTCTCCGGAAGTAGCTACACATCAACGTTCTCTCCGAGTAGCTACACATCAACATTCTCCAGCAGCGGCTTCGCATCAACGTTCGCTTCAACGCCACTCCTTCCTGCAAAGGGTCATGCCGCCACACTCCCCCAGCCAGAGCTTCACCGCAGTAGCAATTACTACAAGGATGGAAACACGTAAACATACTTGAGGACGGAAGATATACATGGGATCCCTTCACTGTCAAAGCTACGAAGAACAGTCCACCAAAAATCCGTACCCACAACAAGGTCCTCTACTCTTCAAGGGTGCGGCGCAAGAACATCATCACCTCTCTGTATAGAAGACGCCTTCAACACTTTACGAGGCCGCGGAGGATCCAGAGCCTGCACTATCCGAATATGTCATCATGTAATTTACTGAGCATCCCGGTGTCACATCCGAGAAGAGTACGATAGGCTTATATCAAATCCGTGGAGGGGGAATTCAAGGCGATATAATGAAAGTAGGTCATGCATGGAGACTACCGGCGTAAGATGCTTTCACTCCCCTCAACCAGTTATTACGATTTCAACATCATCACTATCGAGGTTTTACGAGCCACGGGAATTTCTCATCATGAATCCGTACATGTGCACCTAAAACTCCAAAAGCACGCCGAGAAGGTTACATTCACGTATTCATACATTCCATCATATCAAACCGAAGTATGACCAGGGACTTCTCGCCGCATCCCATTTCGTAAGATAGATCCCTAAATCGGCGTCCTCCAAGTCTGCGGCGAGCAACAAGGACGGATTCGAAGGAAGGGGAACGACTAGGTCATCCTCGTCGATAACACCGACGCATGCTCCAACGGGATATCTCTGCACAAAAGGGAAATTTTCCATTTATACAACAAGCGGCGGTAAAGTGTACGACAGTCCGCCAAAGAAGAAGAAAACATACGGGTATGATTTTCTTAACCCGAATAACCTTTGTTGGGATGCTCATGCAAGAGTCAGACCTCGCGCCTTCATCTGGAGAACTCCGATTGGTTAGAAGATGATTCGAATCTGCGTGACATGACAAAGAGAGAAATTCAACAAGAAGAACCTTTCTCAAACGAGGGAGATGATGCGGTTGCGTTGGGTTTGAATACTGAGAACCTTTAAAAAGGAAAGGAAGCAATGAGGGACATAACGCTTCCAGTTTTTTGGCATGAACGATGCCCTAATCGAAGCCGCACGTGAAGGAAAGGCAAAATAAGGAAACTTTTCTATCGTAGAAACACCTACTCCCTCCTTGTTCATACCGATCTCATCAAGTCACGTCGGCAAGCACCCACAATTTCCCTACCTTGCGCCGGTCCCACCAGGTCCAGCACAATCGACTTCCCAACTCACGCCAATTTCCCAACGTCGCCCCAAGTCACGCCTTGCAAGCACGCCAAGACTTCCACACTTTGCGCCGGTCCCACCAACTAGCACACTCGGTTTCCCAACTCACGCCCGACTTCCCAACGTCGCCCAAGCCGCACCGGCCCATCAATTGTGCCGACCTCCCGATTTGTGCAAAACTACCGAGGCAAGGATTCCAAATCCTATTTATAAAAGGTCGAGACAAGCCTCCTCAATTTTCCTTTACGTTTCTTTGTTGATAGTTTGTCACCATCTTATGCTTACCTCATGACAAAGCCCTGTTCCGAGCTAGCGGGGGACTTAATGTTGATGGTGGTTTTTAAACAAGGGGTAAAATAGTAAAACCCCATGACCTAGTGTTACCCGCAACACATTAACTAAGAGCATTTAACTCGGTGTAAATAATTAATAGGGGTATTTTTTCAAAATACAGTTAGGTTTTCAACACGGAACCCTAATTCCAAAACCAAGCCGCATCTTGCGCACCATGGCAACAATGCCAAACCAAAAGCCGCATCTTTGCGCACCATGGCAACAATGCCAAACCAAGCCGCATCTTTGCGCACCATGGCAACAATGCCAAACCAAGCCGCATCTTTGCGCACCATGGCAACAATGCCAAACCAAGCCGCATCTCGCGCACCATGGCAACAATGCCAAACCAAGCCGCACCTCTTCGCACCATGGCAACAATGCCAAACCAAGCCGCATCTTTGCGCACCATGGCAACAATGCCAAACCAAGCCATCTCTGCGCACCATGGCAACAATGCCAAACCAAGCGCATATCTGCGCCCATGGCAACAATGCCAAACCAAGCCGCATCTTTTCCAAGCACCATGGCAATAATGCCAAACCAAGCGCACCAAACTATGACTTTGCACCATGGCAACAATGCCAAACCAAGCCGCACCTGCGCACCATGGCAACAATGCCAAACCAAAGCCACACCCATGCGCCCATGGCAACAATGCCAAACCAAGCCGCACTCTGCGCACCATGGCAACAATGCCAAACCAAGCCGCACCACTGCGCACCATGGCAACAAGGCCATATTTCAAGCCGCTATGCCTTTGGCCACGCCAAATATAGCGCCCTAGGCTTGCAAGACTTGCAACTAGGTCAACATGGCCGTACGTGCCATTGGCACATGCCAACACGTATCGCAGCCATATTTCCAAGTTGCTATGCCTTTGGCCCACGCCAAATATAGCGCCCTAGGCTTGAAAGACTTGCAACTAGGTCAACATGGCCGTACGTGCCATTGGCACATGCCAACACGTATCGCAGGGCCATATTTCCAAGCCGATATGCCTTTGGCCCACGCCAAAACAAAGCGCCCTAGGTTGCAAGACTTGCAACTAGGTCAACATGGCCGCACGTGCCATTGGCACATGCCAACACGTGTCGCAAGCCATATTTCCAAGCCGCTATGCCTTTGGCCCACGCCAAATATAGCGCCCTAGGCTTGCAAGACTTGCAACTAGGTCAACATGGCCGCACGTGCCATTGGCACATGCCAACACGTGTCGCAAGCCATATTTCCAAACCGCTATGCCTTTGGCCCACGCCAAATATAGCGCCCTAGGCTTGCAAGACTTGCAACTAGGTCAACATGGCCGTACGTGCCATTGGCACATGCCAACACGTATCGCAAGCCATATTTCCAAGCCGCTATGCCTTTGGCCCACGCCAAAACATAGCGCCCTAGGTTCGCAAGACTTGCAACTAGGTCAACATGGCCGCACGTGCCATTGGCACATGCCAACACGTGTCGCAAGCCATATTTCCAAGCCGCTATGCCTTTGGCCCACGCCAAAACATAGCGCCCTAGGCTTGCAAGACTTGCAACTAGGTCAACATGGCTGCATGTGCCATTGGCACATGCCAACACGTGTCGCAAGCCATATTTCCAAACCGCTATGCCTTTGGACCACACCAAATATAGCACCCTAGGCTTGCAAGACTTGCAACTAGGTCAACATGGCTGCACGTGCCATTGGCACATGCCAACACGTGTCGCAAGCCATATTTCCAAGCCGCTATGCCTTTGGCCCACGCCAAATATAGCGCCTAGGCTTGCAAGACTTGCAACTAGGTCAATATGGCCGCACGTGCCATTGGCACATGCCAACACGTGTCGCAAGCCATATTTCCAAGCCGCTATGCCTTTGGCCCAATCCAAATATAGCGCCCTGGGATTGCAAGACTTGCAACTAGGTCAACATGGCCGCACGAGCCATTGGCACATGCCAAACACACACCATATTTCCAGCCTAACTTTGCAAACCGTGCAACCTACCACCAGGCATTCCGCACATGCCATTGGCACATGCCAAACATACACGCTACCACCTTGCAAACCAGCCTACCACCAAGGCATTCCGCACATGCCATTGGCACATGCCAAACACACACGCTTCAAAGCGTAGCCTAACTTGCAAACCGTGCAACCTACCACCAAGGCATTCCGCACATGCCATTGGCACATGCCAAACACACACGCTGGTAGCCTAACTTGCAAACCGTGCAACCTACCACCAAGGCATTCCGCACATGCCATTGGCACATGCCAAACACACATGCTGGTAGCCTAACTTGCAAACCGTGCAACCTACCACCAAGGCATTCCGCACATGCCATTGGCACATGCCACACGCGCCCCTAGCAGCGCCACTTGCACTCAAGATGCAACCAACACTCGAGACATCGACACAAACGGGGATGCTTTTTAGGGTTTTGGTTTGGCGGTCACAGCATGCAGCGTACACTACGCTCACATTAGAAAGCGTGAAAAGGAATAAAGCGGTCAAATAAAAGAGGAAATAATGGTGAAAAACGTTTTCACCCATTAAACCATGCGGTTACCACCTCCTCCCATTATTTTACCCTTTACTCTCTTCCTTCATGAGGCCAGGAGTGCGTTTCAATCTCGACTTGTATAAATAGGTCTTACCTATTTCCACCGAGACAACAAGTCTCGGTCGGAGAAAAATACTACACTCTCAAAAAGGCAACTTTGCAAGCTCTCCCAAAAGCTTCCATCTCTTGCAAGCTTCCTAATCTTTCACTTTCTGATACAAGTCGAGATACTACTCTCCTCAACACCTTTCTTTGCTTCCCTCCCCAAATCAACCCTTCTCCTCCACTTTGTGACCGAAGCAAGTGCGGGAACGGCCATTTCTTGGTTTAGGCCGGACTTGTACGAGATGATCTCGAATCAATAAAGTGCTCACGTCAAAGCACATTTGTTTAGGGTTTGAACCGGTTTCTCACTCACCCACCGAAATTTACCAAATCGACGAGAAACGATTTTTACCCATAAACAGATTGAAAGGACACTTGAGAATTACTCAAGTATGTTGTATATTTTTCCTCGTTTAAGTTCGTATTCCATAACGTCTTCCTATTGAGAATTTTAGGGTTTCCAAAACAAGAGTTCATATTCTATACACATATATATATATATTGTGTTTTTTCCATCCATAATAATAATTATATGGAGAATCCTGCAAAGTCTCAAGAGATTGTGCATCTTGATATGGAGGAAGACTCTCAAGAACGTGAGTCATTGCAAGAGCTTGTTCTAAAGAAGATGCTTGAAAGAAAGGATCACAACTCCTGGATTAATGATTCTGTCAAGGATTTAATTCGTTTTCAGAATGATTTAAATGCCGAGTTTGCAAATCTTCAATTAGATAAACCAACTCTTGGATGGTCATCCGATCCTTGCTAATGTCTTCGATACGGAATCAAAAGAAGCTCATCATGGACTTGTCAAGGCTAGACATCTTGCTCGGGTTGTTGATCGTAAAGTTAGTATTCTAACTCATGAATATGGTGTTTCTACCCTCAAGAGGATAAAGGAAATTATATGACACCTTCTTTGATGGATTCATTGAAAGATATGAGGTTCTCAACGAACTCTGATTTTCTTATATTGTCTAGTAAATCTTATTTTTTGTATTTTTGTTAGAAGAATAACTAGAGTTTGGAATAGCCATCATTGTGATTACACATAGATATGTCCAATATTCTCATCCTCTTGTTTTTAGATTTATTGGTTTAAATCCTAAACTTGTTTGGAAGATGATTTTTGTAGTATTAATCTTTATGGTTTTATATATTGCAATTGTTTATGGGATATGTGTGTTTGCGTCCGTGAACTATGATTGTCCCATATCTTGTCAAAAGTAATAAAGTCCTTCGTAAGTCGATATTCTTATATTGATAAAGGAATGAATGGAATTTTGACAAATACAAAAGTTAAGTCTATATTATCAATTATTGATGGAAGATAGGCTAAAATCTTTTGTTTTTCAAGGATAATGTCTATTGTATGTCATATGCAAATTTTGATGGAAAATAGAATAAATCCTTGTGTATTCATAATAATTGATCTTCCATGATCCATATTTTTGTGTATTACTTGTGAGGCTCCGTAATATGTCTTATGTTGAGCACTAAAACAATCAAAGTTGATTATTTTCATGATTAGCTTTGTTGTTGTTCCATAAGGTACTTTATGACGAGCATATTGAACTAAATTAATCATCTTGTTTGGTTATTTTAGTTATGACTCCATAAGTTTTCTTGTGTTTGAGCACTTTTGATTGGGTTGGTTATTTTCATAATTAACTTAGTCATTGCTCCATAGATTCTCTTATGTGATTATGGCCAATTAAATTGATTACTCTTTGTGATTAGTTTGATTGTGTATTTGTTGATTAAATTAATCATGGGTTCTCTTGTGGTTAATTTAATTGAGTATTTTGGATTCAAATTCATACTTGTATGTGATTTGTTATGTCCAAAGAAATCCTTCTTTTCTCTTGAAATTAAGGTCGCTCTTGTTGTTCTTTAGGGAATGACATATTATGGGGAGAGTTCTTTTGAACTTGCGCTTAATTGCCATATCTTTGTGGGGAGTGCGGCTGTGGAATATTATAGGGGTTATCTTGTATCTTTAAACTCCTTGATGAATGTATTTAGCTTCGGCTTTATGATTGCATCTAAATAAGATGATGTGTGTTTCTTTCTTTTGGTCATGAAACGTCTCTTTGGGAAATTTCATTAGGATCCCGTTCTTGTACCTTTGCAAATTTTATTGACAAAAAGGGGGAGAATTAATATGTAGTTCACACTATAAATACATATGGTTTTCGGATCATTATGTAAGGGGGAGTGGTTTCCATGTGAGATGGAGTATTGACTAAGGGGTGATACATATCACCATAGTATTGTTGTTGAAGTTGTGATATAATTGAACTTTGACGCTGTGTAATGATACTTTGACACTGTATAACAATGATTGAGAACTCTTGTTTTCTTATTGTTATAGCTACGGATATTCAACAACGATGATGCTAAACTTACAACCTTTGGGATCATTGGAATACTTGGAAGTGACGAAGATTTCGAGTAATGTTGAATATTAGACATGTGGAATAGGAGCTACAAAAGTTAATTTATTTATTTTTTGTATTCCATATGTATTAATAGTTTTTCCACTAAAATTGACAAAGGGGGAGATTGTTAGAGAATTACTCGGTCGAACTCGCATGCGTTGCTATCTCAAGCATGTTTGTCAATGTTAGTGATCAAAACTATAAGTCTTGATTTCTAGCCTATGTAGCTAAAGGTCTCGGACTAGGATAGAAAGTGTAGTTGAGCTCAAGAACTCCATGGAAATCATCATATAAGACGAAGGACTACTCGAGGAACCGGTGGAACTTCATCGACTAAAAGGTATGTGGAGAGTTGAACTTATATGTCACTCAAAAGTCTATTTACTCTATCTCCTACTCTTGAGACAAAAGTCGTTTAGACGTATAGACTTTCATTATACACATTTGCTATTTGAGTAGAGTTTAACTCGCCTATCTATTTCTCGAAATATGTGTTGGTAAGCTTTCGCTTTAACCGAATTCATCTTTACCTAGTGACGAAAGTCATGATATGTTTCAATCACTTTGGCAATTGCTCTGACGAAAAATGGTCCGTGAATAACGGCTATATAACGTTTTCTAAGAATGTTTCAATGATTGAAATGAGAGTTTAGATTACAAAACCATTGGTAGGATATAAGTATTGTTGTGGAAACACATATATGTATAAGTCCTTATTCCTTGAACTAAAGTTTGCGAACTTTGTTGATCAAGAGAAATGGAAGTGGCGCAAGCCAAGTCCAAACTCGCGGAAGTTTTCGACCGAGAATTTCTGCTGGAGTTTGTGTACTCCTTCCATGAGCTTAAGTCCGCGAATTTTCATAGGTTATATCTAAAATCGGTTGTTCTTGAACTCATGTTTATATAAACTAAGGAATGTTTTTGCAAACCGTGGCTATAAAGTTCATGAACCGATTCGAGTGAATTAAACCGTTTTTTCTTCGATTGTGTCTTGTGTAGTTACATAAGATCTAAGCAATTGAACAACTATCTAACTAGTTCAT
This sequence comes from Papaver armeniacum, assembly GCA_023531295.1. Lineage (NCBI taxonomy): Eukaryota > Viridiplantae > Streptophyta > Magnoliopsida > Ranunculales > Papaveraceae > Papaver > Papaver armeniacum. The sequence continues at coordinate 20,483 of JAJJWW010008311.1, read as the reverse complement.
TTGAGTCATTTGAACTAGTTATGGTGAAGAATATGGTTGATATGAGAGTGTTCATATGGCTAACCATTTGGTTGACTATTGTTGAACCAACAAATATTAATGTTTGGGTACAGTTCATAAAACCAAAATTTTACATTTCGTTTGTGTGTAACAAGCTAAGTTTTCGATCCAATGGTTGAGAAATATTAGCTTGAATCTAATCAGGTTTTCATCTAACGTTGAATATTGAATACTTTGTTACTAAGCTAACATTGATTGCAAACCCTGATTCGAAAGACTATATAAGGGAGAACTCTAAGAATCGGGAAACCTAATCCCCACACTTTACGTGTGATACTAGTTTGCTAAGCTAGAGTCGATTCTCCTTTAACCTTTGGTTTTCTTCTTCTAAAACCAGGTTAATGACTTAAAGACTTCATTGGGATTGTGAAGCCAGACCGATACTACTTTTCTTGTAGTTGTGTGATCTGATCTTGTTGTTTCTATCGCAATACGAGTACAATTGAAATAACTGGCTTGAGATTTATATCTCCGATAGGCAAGATAGAAAAGAAATTACAAACACTTCGTCTCATCGTTTGTGATTCCACAATATATTTTTTCGCCGCGTCGATTAAGATTATTGTGAGGTGATCAATAATACTAGGCTGTTCATCGGGAATATAAGTCCAGGTTATTGATTAGTTCCTGTTCACCTTAATTTATCAAAAGACGGAACAAAACTCATAGGTTTATTCGTGGGAGACGGATTTATCTATTACTATAGACTTTTATGTGTGATACAGATTTAATTATTAAAGTCTTCGACTTTGGGTCGTAGAAACTCTTAGTTGTGGGTGAGATCAGCTAAGGGAATCAAGTACGTAGCATCCTGCTTGGATCAGAGGCGTAGGAGCATAACAATACCTTGGATCAGTGTGAGATTGATTGGGGTTCAACTACAGTCCAAACCGAAGTTAATTTGGAGTAGGCTAGAATCTGTAGCGGCTTAATACAATTTGTGTTCAATCTGGACTAGGTCCCGGGGTTTTTATGCATTTGCGGTTTTCTCGTTAGCAAAATTCTGGTGTCTGTGTTATTTCTATTTTGCATTATATTTGTTTATATAATTGAAATATCACAGGTTGTGCGTTGTTCAATCAATTAGAATATCCGACCTTTTGGTTATTGATTTAAATTGATTGACACTTGGATATTGGTATTTGGTACCATACAAGTTATCTCTCTTTGATAAAGACTCGCAGATTTCTATTTGCTTGAGTAAAGATCAAATCGAGAGATTGACATATAAACTCGTTGATATACTTTTTATCTAGATTGAGTCTGACTGTCTAGTTGATTCTCTAAAAAGTATATTGGAGTTTGTCCATACAGATTGCTAAGCGAAATATTGGGTGTGGTTGTTAGAACCCCGCTTTTTTACTTATGATGATTTCTTAGAGAGTTCCTGTAAGGACCCGCAAGCTCGTCAACACTATTAGACCAGTCAAGAGACGTTCTAGTCGATGATAACTCGATTAGTTTAACATAAATGTTAATTAGATCTCGAAAAGTTGCGCAGAACAGACTACTCGAACATATCAATCGGATATGTGCCTTTATCATTTTCTTTTGGCCTTATCATCACCAAAACGTGCCGAGAGAAAATTATTTCTCTTTTCTTCTTCTCTTTCTTTTCTTCTTTCTTCTTATCTTCTGTTCTTCTTCTTTCCTACCTCCTGCTGCCGATGAATTGAGGGTGAGATTTGAGAGTTCATTTTGAGAGATTTAATTGATGAGGGAGAACAGTTTAAGTAAAATGTGTTGATGATGTTGATGTAGTTGTGTTTATGGGTGAAAACTATTTCTGCCGGTTTTGGTAATTTGGGGTGTGTGGATGAGAAATGAGTCTAAACCTTAAACAAATGCACTGCACGGGAGTGCTTGTAGATTCGAGAAATCAATCTGTGCAAATCTGGCCTAAACCAAGAAATGGCCGTTTCAGACTTGTTTCGGTCACAAAGTGAAAGAGATGGGGTTGATCTTAGGGAGGGAAGCGAAGAAGGTGTTGAAATTGTGAAGGTGTTGGCTATGTATGACTTGTATCGAGAAAGTGAACCAACTGCGGGATGTAAACTATCAGTCCCGGTGTTTGAATACGATGGTATCAACACTTGATTATGTTGTCTGGACTTGTTCTGTTCTTTGGAAATAGGGAGGAGAACCTATTTATACAAGTCATTTGAGCCTTATTCACGTCTCTCGTGGGAAGTGGAGGAAGTGGAGTGATGGAGTAGTGGAGTTGTGTGTTAGTGTTACACGACCAGTCTTGCCCACTTCTCCCATCATCACTAACCGTCCATGACTCCCTGATACGTTCTTGTGATTGCGCGTTGCACGCTGTAAACCACCAGACCAATACCCCAGTATGTATCCCCCAGTTTGTGACATGATTGATGTCTCGAGTATGTGGATCGTGGGGCCCATGACGGCATGTAATGCTAGATTAAATAACTAAGTTGTTTAGGAAGTCGATACTTGTGAAGTATCGTGTATTCTATGAAGGTACGCATCATGGCGTGGTAGAGTGACGGGTGGTGATCACCATGACTCCTCGAAACCAATTAACTCGACTTGAGGTTGTATAACCAAGCTAGGTGAAGTTGGATGGACGAGATGACCTTTGAGACACTCATCTGCGACCGTTAGTGGAATTAGGGTTTTTGAAGAGGTGCGCAAGTTATCACTCTTGACTTGGTCGAATCAAGCTTGGGATATAATTTTGCGTAGATCGTGCATGTGTGTAGACGACATGACAAGTGTGTAGGCGCTCATACCTCATTGTCCACGAAAGTGTGATCCGGGCCACTCAATTTGTCCTGAGGAGTTGAGTGGTCGAGATCAATTTGCAACAAAATCTGGTGCCGCAAAAGCCGCGCATCATGCCAACTTCGGGCATAGCGTTCCAAGACGACCAAGTTTGGTCGTTCTTGGATGATTAGTTCGATATACAAATGGCGAGCTGGTGTACACGTCCGTACCTTAATATCCCATGTAAACGTGATCTAAGCCACTCAATTTGTCCTTAAAGTTGAGTGGTCTAGATTAGTTTGCAATCGGGAGTAGTACGACCATGCCTAGTTCGGACGTGCGAATCGAGGCAACCATGCATCATATGCCTTGGACGATCGGGTGTGGATATAGATGGGCCACGGTGGTCATGTTGATGCGCACTGGACCCTGCTTAGTCTAATCACGGACCTTCATTCGTGCAGAGAAAATGGACGCTCGTGATGTTCAAAACCCCAATTAGGGTTTCACCACCATGCGCCATGCCTTGTTTGGACGCCTTGAATCGGGAACGACCAACTATAGTTGGTCCCCGACCCCGTCAGTCATATATGTAGGCGGGCCCACGGTGTTTGTTTTGACATGCTCTGGGCCCTTTGAATCTACATCTACATCCTCCATCTATGCCTGCGAAGATGGATGGTTGAGACTGTTTTGCGACACATGTAATGTGTCGCAAATCCTAATTTAGGTTTTTCGTCCATACTACTTTGGTTTGGACGGTTTGGAAAGCTATGCCACCCTTTTTGGGGAGGCCTACCATGGGCCCGCGTTGTGTCGGTAATGAATATTCCAATACCTTTGGGGTCATGGATTCAATCTAAGCCATCCAATCATGTTGGTGAAGTTGGATGGTCGTGAATGTTCACGAGGCGATATGGACAGGTCCTGGTTCAACATGCTCAATCGGGTCTAGTATAACACACCGAGAGACGTATGCTCAATCGGTCTAGTATAACACACCGAGAGTTATATGCTCAATCGGGCTAGTATAACACGCCGAGAGTTGTATGCTCAATCGGGCTAGTATAAAACACCGAGAGTTATAGCCTGTACGGGTATTTCGTACATGCTTGGAGGTTCGTGTTGCTCTGCTGAGAACAATACTCAGTCGTCATGCCGCACCTAATGAGTATAGGAAATAAAAGGCTGGTTATTCATTAATTAATAATGCTGTAAATTCACACTGCCAACATTGTCGACTGCAATATTCTCCCTGAGTTTCTCACTGCAACCCATTCCGTCAATAACGCCCTCTCTGCTCCCATACATTCCAGCACCAAATGGCATCAACATTATCTTCTTCCCTTCTCGTCATCAAATCGAACTCTACTGCGTCAAACCACAGCTATGGCAAACTGGTAACAGCTCCAACTCCATTCTTCTTCCATTCTCTAGCCTTGACAGCAACCTACTCGACTCCATTCACTACCAAGCTCTGTCCGTTCCTACCAGCTGCAACTCCTCATTATTCTCCGAGTATCACAGCGTCACTGAAATATTTATTCTTCCACCTTCGAGCATTAAGCTTGGCAGCAGCATATCTTCCTCCGACTGCAGTTCAACTCATACCACCAACACTTCTCTGTATCTTCCTTTATTGCACCTCGGACTCAAAAGCAAACATAAGATACATAATTCACAAGATAACTCGCAAAGAAATCATAAATACTAGATATAAAATTAGGTGTTTTAGACACCTATCAGAATTAGGAGGCAAGAGTGAGGAGCTAATGTTGATGTAGTTAAAGATGAAGCTGGAATGACATTGCAGTTGGAGGTGGAATGTATGGCTTGATGATCGCTGTCGTATGCATCAAAAATAATTTCACTTTCCTAAAGTATATGATAAGAAAGAGTTCATTTCCACAGAGAGGCGGTTGTAGTTATTATGTAATCAATTTCTTAAAGTAACCAATTGGGGGGATTTCTGATTTTTAAGTAAGCAATAAAAGTAAATTAAATGCAAAGTAAATTGCAGAAAGTAATCAATAGAGAAGGATATTGATCAAGGAATTCATCTTCAATCTTAGACATGTGCTTGCGTATATGATTAGAATTACGATTTAATCTCTTATATTATCAAAAGCCTAGAGAATCAAGAGAGCAAGATAATCGATTAATTTCCTAAATTCATCAACACACACATTAGAGCTGCATATGTGAATTATACCTAAAGAATAACCTAACGCCTCGTGCTAATTAAGTTCAATTCCTAGGAGCATTAAGTTTCAGAAAAAGGCTAATCAATGCAATTGTCATACATAGCGCATAACAATTCGGACAATGGTCAAACTCTACATATGATTACGAGAGTGTATCACTACAAACCGTAAACATATTATGCTACTTGTATTCAGGGTTATCGCTCGATGAAAAACCCTAAAATAGCTTTGGATAAGGATGCAAGTTCAATTAATTGGCCACTTAACTAATCAAACATTATAGTCCTATCACAATACATCAATCATGTGATTATTAAAAACAGTAGAAGTATGAACGATAATCAAGAGAGAAAACTAATACATAAATCAAGCACAAGTTTTAGAAATAGGACTACATCCTTAACCAATAATGAATAAATTAGCTACTCATAGCTATGGAGTTCATCAAAAAAATATGAATTAAATAAAGAAGAAGATGAACAAAAGCAAACCCTAGTAGCGTAAATAAAAGCGGCTCTCCAAGTTCCAATCATAAAAGGTGTTCTCTAAAAGTTGTAGGACTTCTCTTTTATAGCTCCTCTTATTCTAAAATTAGGTCTAGTCTTCAAAGTCCATTAGATGAAAATCCACCAAGCGTATAAGTGAGAGAAACACATTTAGAAAATATACCCCAAAAATTGGTATTATGGCCGGAATCGTCCCAGGATTCACGGAAAAGCACTCGAGTGACCGGCAAAGTCACCCGGTCACGGTCAATGAGTCAACTCTCGGTCGGTTTTACTGAGTCAGGGCCGAATCATTGAGTCAACTCGGTCGACAAGAGTTAGATGGAGTCTGTTGGTACCAGTCAGATGAGTCAGGTCTGAGTTAAGGCTAACTAGACTGACTGGTTTTATTGGCCAAGGCCCGAGCCATTGCACAATCCAGTGTTGCACAATCTCGATGCATTACCAATTTCAATCCCAGCCGTGATGGCCATACCTTCTTCACATTGCAGCTTTAGTTCTCACAATTCAACTCTATAACTGCAAAGAGACCATATACACTTGCCTGTTTCATCAATCTATAGCCCACCGTAATTTCATAACCGCACTATCTTAGCATCGCTTGCTCAAACCTGTCATTCATTGCCACCAACTGCAACTTCTGTCGCTTACAACCACCAATTCAACCAACAACTACCACCTGCAACTCAGCATACCCATTCTTTATAGCAGCATCAAATATTCTTCCAGTTCAAGCCATTCCCAGCTGCAACTTCAATCCCAGGCCAGCACCATCTCAACCTCCCGCCGCTCGTAGCCGCAACATGCTAATTTCGATGAACCTGTGACTGTCTCGGCCTCCACTCATTCGAGCACCAAAGAACCTCAACTCTTCACTGTGACATCAATCCACTATCATCTCAGTCTCCATAACTGCATCACCAGCTTCTATCACCTCGACAACTTCAATCTGAGTACACCTGCAATCATCCATACCTACACATACATCTAGGTTCATCCATTGCAGCTGCAATTCCAACATTCGAGCCATTCCTACCATTGCAATCTCATTCTTCCCCTGAACATCATCAATTGAACTCAAGCCAACCCCTGTGACCAGCTTCATCTCATATTGCCTGTTTCGATCTTCAAGAACAATAACTCGCAATGCCTAATAATCTTTCTCAACTGAGTGCACAACTTTAGCTAGTCTCCTTGGTAAGCTTCTAAACTTGATAACACCGCTTTATCTGAGTCTTAGCATGATACCACCAGTCTGTAATTCCCTTCAGTTCAATGCAACAACACTAACATTGCTCTTTTATACCCTGCAAAACACATTCATTCACAGCAGCAAAGACAACTCATCCAACCCCGCCTCAAGTTACAACCATTACCCATCTCAGATATCACAGTAGAAAAACATTAATTCCTCATTCTTCATCTCTATACCATGTTAACCTAACTCAGCCTCAACTTGGCTATTTCATGCGATATTATTCTAACCATTTCAGCTCTCCCCTATAATGTCTTCACTGCTGTAGCTTCAAACCACCAAAAGTAAGAACCATTGTAATCAACACCTGCAGAACCACCATTGAAACCCATGGCCTCTAAACATCAATTTTTGTAGCTTCAACCTTAAACCCATCTTCCTCATTCTGTGAATCAACACAGACAACTTGCTCAACTGATTTCTTCTTATTTGTTCATAACCACCAAACCCTTGAATCTTAGAACCCTAACTTCATCTCAATTCAACGGATCCATTCACCATCAAAATCCCTCTCGTTTCTTCACCGAACCACTGATTCTGTCTCAATTTCAAACACTTAGAAACTCATATCAGATTGGGATTCGAATATTCGTCAATTTCTCCATTTCCTTGACCTAATTACCAGCAATAACAGATTCATCTCCTCAATTCTTCATCGCCAACAGTAACAGTAGCAGCTCAGCAAACCCCATCGATCTCCTCCATTTCAAACTCAAATTGTTTCCTCTCAATTCAAACTCGGACGTCTCTCATTTTCCATCTCTCCAGAACAAATAAACGCATTTACCAAATATGAAGGAGAGATGGTTTCTCTCGATTTCGGAATCGGGTAATAACCTGATTAGATTGACATTGGCACCCCGACTCGGATAAGGGCTACCATGAAGTTGTTTTGGCTTGTCGGTTTGAAGAGTCCCACATTTACCTCAGTTAATTGCCGGGCTTCTAGAGACCGATTAGTTCATTCTTCACCTCCTTTTCGCGTGCCTTAGTCTCGTTCCAAGTATCACTCGCTAGTGAATTGATCTTCTCGCCTCTTTTCGCCAAATGGACGTTTTCTCCTTCTTTTGCTCCTAATGACTGAAACACCTATAAAACTCAAAACCACACATAAGATACACAATTTACAAGAAAACTCGCAAAGAAAGCATAAACAATAGATAAATATCAAAGGTGTTTACAACACCTATCAAATTCCCACACTTAGACTTTGCTAGTCCTCGAGCAAATCAAACAAAACTAAACATACAAACAACTCCGTGTAAATGAGGCTACGGTCACTTTTAGCATAAATAACAAGCCTTTGAACCCTAGGTGTCCCTAATGGATGAGTTGTAGTCTCGTGAGGGTTTACTAGAGATATACCCACAAAACCTACTTTTCCAACTTACTAGTTCTCGGTAATGATAGCATCCAATGCGCTAAGAAGACATAGAGATTCTGCACACTAGTCATAAGAAGTTAGACACATAAATGAACATAATCTCATCCTTAAAAGTTGAGAGAGAAATAACCATCCCTTCTCGAAAGAAATTCGGGTTCGAGTGATCGAAAGTCTCGACTCGCCACAAGAAAGGGTTTTATGAAATTGCTCTCAATAATAAAACGGCTTTTTATGGGTCACACATGTGTCCAGGTAGGAGTGAAGAGAGAATCCCGCGACACGTTGAATGGTAGGAAGGCAAACCCTCCGAATTGTTTTGAAAACCCACATCTTTTATGTAGTTGCAGGAAATCCTACACTACACCCCTCACAAGAATTCACATAACTAAGCCATTTGAAGATGAACAACTATAATTTTTATTGATTAATTCCTTGAATGTTTACAAGATAAAATGGAAAAGAGCTAAAGAAATTACAATCACTACAAACTTTCTCTCTCTTAATTACTTGCCTAACACTCGAAAAGAACTCTCTCTCTAATAGGCTCTCGGCTCTTTATATAGGGTATTACATAATGGATGATATAAATAAGTCAGTCTTTTTTTCTCGGAATGACTTGCGAAATATCGCAAGTGTACAAGTATGTAATCTCGCGACACTCCTAAACCTCGCTAGGTCTTCACATCTTCCTCTTGTTTTGGCTGTCGTCATTCATTGCGTCATTTATATTACTCTTCTGCGACACTTTCACAATATCGTCGTTTGTTGATCTCGTGAGGTATTGTTGTTGCGATATTCTGATCCTACATCTTGCCTCTTCTCATGTCTTCTCTGCGAAGAAGAGAATGTCATGAGAATTATTATTTTTGAAACGCCTCAACGTTTCGTCTTTATCTGTTATGATCCCGTACTTTTACACAGAATTTATTACGCATGTTTCTTCTTCCGTTCTTTTCTTGACACGTCTCTTTCAACCGTTTATTTTTGACCATTCACGTCTCTTCTCGCATTAAATGCATTTATTTTCTCGAGAACTCCTCTCTATATATATTTTTCTCTCCTTCCTCTTCTTCCTTTTTACTTTCTCTCTGCAATTTTTCTTCCATTCTCCTCCTCCGTAATTTACGTCTCTCTCATCAAATTTTTATTTTCCTCTTTCTCTTGATCTTCAACTCTACATTCATTCCCATATTTTAAGAATGGCTCCACCTGGTCGTAGATATGAAGTCCTTTTGGGTGAGACTCAAGAGAATTTAAAAGAGAAAGGTTTCACCTTATCCACCATTCCCCATCAAGAAGCATCATCTGTTCTTTCTGCAAAACTATTTTCTGATCATCATTGTGATGATCATCAGATCATAATCTCGCTAGGTCAAATCCTCGCAGGTCTTCCCATTCCTCTCTACAATCCTGAATTGCCCTTGTTCTATGAAATTCTTGCTCATGAGAAGTTCTCGCGAGCTGTCTATCAATTAAGTGGAGATTGTATCCGCTTAATGCTTGAATCGCCAATCGTGGCGCGGCAAGGATCTCTTTACCCGCCACGGTCAAAGATCCTAAATTCGCGGACTTAGAAATCGTTACTCAAAAGTATTCGATGAAAAACTTCTTTGAAAATTATGAAGTGATAAATATGAAGAATGATAGGTCTCGTTGGGGTGCTCGGTTGAAAAGAAAAGAGAATATTCCCAGCGACAAGCTATGATCGGTTGTCAATCCGTCAAAAATAATTTCACTTTCTTACTCACTAAATTTAAATGAAGCACAAGGTAAGGAAGAGTTCGTATCCACAGAGAGGCAATTGTTGTTATGCAATTTTCAGTTTCTAAGGTAACCAGTGGGGATGTTTGTTGTTTTATCTAATAAATAAAAGTAATTGAAAGCAAAGTAAGTAATTGGAATAATCAATAAGGAGAAGATATTGGTCACGGGATAGTATCATTCACAAACATGTATTTTCATCAATGATTAGAATTGGTATTTTAATCTCTCATCTACTAAAAGTCCTAGGATACCTTGATCGCAAGTATATCCCGCTAATTCCTTGTTTTCATCACAACCACATTAAAAGATGCATATGTAAATTCTTCCTAGAAAGCAACCTAAAGTGTAAAAGCACAATTAGATTTAACTCCCTAAAAGCAATAAGTTCTATGGAATAAGACTAATCAATGCAAACGAATGTGTAAAAGCACTAAACGTTTTAACAAAAGTTATGATTCACTTGTGAATAGTAGGATATATCACTACAAGCACTACCCACAATTATGCTACTTAGAATCGGGGATAAACAACTTTTCGTATTGAAAACCCTAATATAGCTCTAGAGATGAATGTAAATCGGATTGATTCGGACTCAACCAAACAAACTATCAAATCATATAACACTATTAATTGTGAATCAAACAATAAAATATTGAGACAAAACTAATTCATTGAATCATATAACATATTGAGAAATCAACGTTATCCCATAACCAATAAAATTTGTTTAGCTACTCATAGCTATGGAGTTCATCATAATAATATTAATTGAAAAGAAGAAGATGAACAAAAGCAAACCCTAGAAGCGTAAACAAAACCGGCTCTCCAAAGTTCCAAGAAAAATATGTATGTTATAAGATTGTAGAAGACTTTTCCTTTTTATAGCTTTTCTCCAACTTCTAAAATTAGGTCTTCATAGCCCAAAGCCCATGTAGTCCACCAAGCCCATGTATGTGCAAATACCCATGTGAAAATATGGCCAAAAATAGTCAGGAAATGCACAGGGCCGGAAGAGTCGCGGAAAGCATCTCAGGTGACCGGCAAAGTCCGCCCGGCCAATGGTCAACGAGTCGGGACCGAATCATTGAGTCAACTCGATGCGGTCAGCGAGTGAACTCGGTCAATCACCGAGTCAGAAAGAGTCAGTTTCTTACTCAGCTGAGTGGGCTGAGTGGCCAAGGCCATTGCCATCTTGCCAGGCCATAACTTGTGATGCACAATCCTTGTGCTTCATTCTTCTTAGACTTGTGTTCTTGCAATCTGAGCAACATCAGTTCCATCCTGCACCAAATTCGCAACTCGGTTCAAACTTACTCCATGACTCTGTCATAACAACAATCTCAGCACCTCATACCTCAATGACTCAGCTGACCGCTATTTCCTCAATCACCTCCCCCGCACTTGCAATCCATTCAATCTTCTTCCTAGTTCAACACCAAGAAGCTCAACTCATTCACTTTGTGACATCAATTCACTACCCAGTTCAAATCCATTTGCAAATTCACAAATGAGACCCTTAACACCACCACATCTAGCTCCCGCAATCTTTCCATGTAATTCAATTCCAAATGCCATACACAAGAACCACTGTCCTCCTTGTACTTGGTAATCATTCATTCTCGGTACCACCCAACCACCACCGCACCATCGGCTACCACCGCATACATGCATCTATATCGCCACTCGCAATCCATAAGCTCTACTCAACATGACCATACCGAACCACCTGACTCAGCCACCACTTGTAGCTTCTTTCTGTAGTCTCAAAGAACTGTAACTTCATTCACTTTCCATCCTCAAGAACTCCATTCCTTGTAACTACCAAAGGCCATAGCACAACGAATCAAACACCAACTACAACAATGGTGGCTACCACTTTAACCTGCAGCTGCATCTTCTCAGCTCAGACTTGAGCTCCAATGCCAATGAACCCCTCAACTGTGGCTGCAACCTCAAGCCCTTCATCTCATTCTGCCAAAACCAAGCCATTCCTTGAGTTCACTGATCCTCCTATAGCCCAAAGCTTTAGCTGCACCATCTGTCGGTTATGGCACCTGCATCTCCTTGCATTTCAAACTCAGGTTGCTTCTCAAAGCACCAGCACCTGCTCCTCATTTCTTAGCACAAACATCCCTTGAGCTATTCTCCATAACTCGTCAAGCCACCACATATCAAAGCAACTAATTCATTTCAATCATTGGCAGCTACAACATCTCTAGTTCTTCCTCTGACTCGATCTTTGAATCGGTTGAACCTGTAACGATCCAATCATCATTTCAACTCAAATAATCGCTCCATTTCACTCACATCTTCATAACTACCACATCACTTCACTTTTCTTTGAAACACCCATATCAACACAGATTCACTGTATACTGTTCAACACTACCAATCTATGATTTATTTCTTCAATACTCATATTAATCAACACAGACCCATGTCTCATTGAAATAACAACTTCATTAACCTCTTGAACCCAGAAATCATCTTCACCAACAACCCTAGTTCGACCATCCTTTAAATTGAACCATGAAACCCATCCATGAATTCCACTTCAGACTTCAGCACTTCAAATTAACAGCCCAATTCCTCTTTCTACCACCTCAATAATCAAACCCATCTCTCAACTTCGAAATCTTGGATCCCCTTTTTATCTTCAAGAACACCGTACCCTAATTCCGATCGATCTTCTCATGTCCTGCTTGAACCAACAAAAGAGCACTACCACCACATCTCATCAATTACTCTTCAATCAGTCTTGATTCAACAACAATAGCTTCGATTTCTCTCAACTTTCTTCTATCAGCTTCGCTGCTGCGCAGCCATTTATTTTCTCACTTCTCTGAATTTGAGAAGAGAATGAAGAGAAAACTGAAACCTAGGGCTTGGTAAGAACCGAAATTGTTATGGACACCATGCGGATTAATACAGGCCACCAGAATGACAGCCCTTATCTCTGAAACATAAACATGTTATCCCTTAACGCTCGCATGACTGCAGAAATTGTTCGCCTGTGAAGTGACTCTGCCCTTTTTGCTCTTAATTGTACATTTTCTCCTTCTTGTGCTCCCAAGGACTCCATTGCACCTGATAAACTCAAAACTAAACATAAGAGATGCAATACACAAGAATAATAGCAAAGAAAGCATAAATACTAGATATAAAATTAGGTGTTTTAGACACCTATCAGATTCCCCCACACTTAGACTTTGCTAGTCCTCGAGCAAATCAAACAAAACAATTTTAAAACTTACATACAACTTCGTGTCGTCGAGGCTACGGTCACTTTTAGCATAAATAACAAGCCTTTAAACCCCTAGGTGTCCCTAGTGGACGAGTTATAGTCTCGTGAGGGTTTACTAGAGATATACCCACAAAACCTACTTTTCCAACTTACTAGTTCTCCGTAATAATAGCATCCAACGCGCTAAGAAGACATAGAGATTCTGCACACTAGTCATAAGAAGTTAGACACATAAATGAACACAATCTCATTCTTAAAAATTGAGAGAGAAATAACCATCCCTTCTCGACAAAAATTCGGGTTCGGAGTGATCGAAAGTCTCGACTCTGCCTCACAAGAAAGGGTTTTATGAAGTTGCTCTCAATAATAAACAACTTTTTATGGGTCACACATGTTATCCAGGTAGGAAGAAGATAGAATCCTGCGACACGTTGAATGGTAGGAAGGTAAAAACCCTCCGAAGTTTTGAATCTCTTCGAAAGGAAATCAACCACTTAACGAAGGTGGGAATATGCTTACTTACCTCGTTATCCGTTCGGCGTGCAGCTAGCACCACTCTCACAAAGATCCATAGACGCCTTCTGTCTTCAATCGGTGTCTTCATCTTCGTCTTCGGTGTTCAACTCTTGATGATAACTCTTTGAACTTCGTAGAATCTTGACAATGTAATTCTTTCCTCTAATTTCTTGTTGCTTGAAACTTCATTATAGATATTCCTTCTTCCCTTGGCTTTATTGGAAGAATACAAAACTAAAAACGAACTATACAAACCCAAAATATAATTATTATTATTATTTTATTTTTTTTGAGACATAAAAAATAAAAACGAAATAAAACAATAAAACTAGTAATAAACCTAAAGAAATTTTCTCTTGTCTCTTTTTTTTATCAATTTTTTTTTTTCTCTTGTCTCTTTTTTTTAATTTTTTTTAAATTTTTTTAAATTTTTTTTTTTTTAAACAAGAGAAAGTAAAATACAAATAAAATAAAAATGTAAGTACAAAGGCCATGGTGTAAGTACTTTACCGCTTGATTCTTCACAACTTATATGTCTTGATATCATAAACTTCTCGAACTCTCATCCTTGATAATTTTCACTTATGTACTATAGTCTTCAACTTATAAAAATTCTGCTCCTTGTTTTGTTGCTATACTTGAATCTGAAATCTGCTCAATTCTGTACCGTTGCTTGTAAACCTCGAACGTGTTCAACTTTCCTTCAAATTTGTGATGCTCCTCTTGTTGATGATGATGGTGTTTCTATGGACCTGTTGGTGTAGAGAGAGATAAGGTGGATGATGCTAATCGAACAAGATTACAAGTGGTATGTAAGTTAGCAATTCGATGTCGACGTCATGATGGATAAAAATAGCACTCAAGAGATCAAAATAGTGCTTCTATGGTGGGAGATTGGGAAGCTCACCATTCGCAGGAATTTACGTACGGTGACACACACTCTAAAAGCACAAATTTAGACAGTACAAAGAATTGAAGGTTGGTGCCTCACATTATGTAACTTGGGTAGTCTCCACTATATGGGGATCCACTACTCTAATACCGAATTCAGTCTGCACCTTATTTGCCACACTGCATGGTTAAATCCAACTTTAACTCTCATACAATTAAGAAACCCGATCATGTTCTGTCATCTCTAAGTTCAGTCACTCTTATGAGAATCTCGATGTAATCTTAGCGACATGTATACTATGTGACTCTAAACTAACCATAAGTTGGAGTTTTCTTATTCACTAATTCACAAAAAAAAAAAAAAAAGTGAAAAAATTGAAAATTTTTAAAGCAAATGCTTAACCACTCCCCCACACTTAAACTTTACATTGTCCTCAATGTAATTGAATCGTCCAAAGTAAGTCAAGGTGGGAAATTCTAACAAATCAGAAAAAATAAAAAACAAGACACGAAAAAGCTAAAAACAAGACAAGACAAGAAATACTTATCCTTTGGAGTTTGCCTCCCAATTAGCGCTTGGTTTAAAGTCGCCACCCTGACTATCTCCTTGCTTTCTATGACTCCTCCAGAGTGAGTACATCCACAAAGTTAACTCCTTCCACCACTTCGGAGTGAAATTCTCATAATATGGTTTCAGCCTAAGCCCATTAACTTTAAGTTCTTTCCTGTAGCTATGCTGGCAATTTCCACCACACCATGAGAAAACACATTAGTAACAATAAAAGGTCCATCCATCGTGACCTTTAGTTTACCAGGAAATAAATACAAGCGATAATTAAACAAAAGCACTTTCGCCCAATGCAAATTGTTTTCTAGAAATCATGTTATCATGAAATGCCTTTGTCTTTTCCTTATAAGTGCGTGAGCTTTCAAATGCATCATTCCGAAGCTCCTCTAGCTCTTGGAGTTGTAACTTCCTTTGCTTTCCAGCCCCATACATCTCCATGTTGCATTGTTTAATAGCCCAAAACGCCTTATGCTCAATTTCCACGGGTAAGTGACAAGGTTTACCATACACAAGCCTAAAAGGAGACATCCCTATAGGTGTCTTGTATGCGATTCTATACGCCCACAAAGCATCATTAAGTCGCATGCTCCAATCCTTCCTTGTTGGGTTCACCGTCTTTTCTAGAATGGATTTCACCTCCTGTTAGACACCTCGCTTGTCCATTGGTTTGGGGATGATAAGGTGTTGCAATCTTATGCGACACATTGTACTTCAAATCAACAAGCTTTGCAAAACCTGTTTTTGAAGTGAGAACCCCCATCGCTAATTATGGCTCTTGGAATTCCAAACCTTGCAAAAATATGAGCTTGCACAAAATCAAAACCACTTTAGAATCATTAGTTGGGGTGGCTTTAGCTTCCACCCATTTAGAGACATAATCAACCGCAAGTAAGATATAAAAATTTCCATGAGAGTTGACAAAAGGCCCCATAAAATCAATACCCCATACATCAAAACTTCAATAAATTGAATAAAGTTTGTGGCATTTGATTTCGCACCTAGATTTCTGGTTCTTTGACACCTATCACAAGTTGTACAAAAATATATGTGCATCCTTAAACAAAGTTGGCCAATAAAACCACTTTCATGTACCTTGTGAGCGGTTATCTTACTCCCAAAATGTCCTCCGCAAGCATAAGAGTGACAAAAAGACAAGATAGAATTAAATTCAGATTCGGAACGCACCTTCGTATTACTTGGTCACTACCATGTTTCCATAAGTATGGATCATCCCATATGTATTGGTTCCCTAACTTCTTAAGTTTATCCTCTCAAAGACGAGACAAGTTCTTTGGGATTTGTTTAGAAACTAAGTAATTCACAATATCGGCATACCATGATTCTCCAAAGGCAATTAGAATAGTTGCTCGTCAGGAAACTTTCACGCAATGCGATAGTCTCCTTATCCACAGCAAGACGGCTCAAGTGATCCGCAATGGTGTTCTCAATCCCTTTCTTGTCCTTTATTTCAATATCAAACTCTTGCAAGAGTAAAATCCACCGTATGAGCCTCGGTTTCGCCTCTTTCTTTGTAAGCAAGTACTTAAGCGCTGCATGATCAGAAAAGACAACAACTTTTTGTACCAATTAGATAAGAGAGAAACTTTTCTAAAGCAAAAACAATGGCTAATAACTCTTTTTTTAGTGGTTTGTGTAGTTTTGTTGGGCCTCATTTAACGTTCTAGAAGCATAATAAATAGCATGAGGAAGCTTCCCCACACGTTGCCCAAGCACCGCACCAACCGCAAAGTCACATGAATCACACATGAGCTCAAAGGCTTGCTCCAATCCGGTGGTTTAATGATAGGGGCTGAAATAAAAAGTTCTTTCAAACGATTGAATGCCGCCATTTTTTCATCAAAGTTAAAAACCACATCTTTTTGCAATAAGTTACAAAGTGGTGATGCTATCTTGGAAAAGTCCTTGATGAATCTACGATAGAAACCTGCATGACCAAGAAAAGAACGTATCTCCCTCACCGTAGTGGGAGGGGTTAGAGCACGAATAAGGTCTATCTTTAGATTTATCGACTTCAAGCCTTTAAAAAGATATTATATGGCCTAAAACTATGCCATGAGTTACCATAAAATGGCACTTCTCCCAATTCAAAGACAAGATTTGTTTCAACACATCGTTTAAGGATTAGAGACAAATTGTTTAAGCAAAGGTCAAACGAATCACCAAAGACACTAAAGTCGTCCATGAACACTTCTATTATGTTTTCAACATATTCCGAAAAGATACTTACCATACACCTTTGAAAAGTAGCTGGAGCATTGCTGTTGATGGTGGATTTTCGTTTAAGGTTAAATTTGTAAAAACCGAAAAAATCATGCGGCGACATCTTGTAAAAGATAAAGCCATTTATAAGTGTTGGATACTCCCTCACTTAATTCACCAAGAATGGAGCATGTAGCAACAATCCATTCCGTGAATACATGAAATTCCTCCCAAAGTTGGAGCATGTAGCAACAATCCCTTCCCTGTGAATTTCATATCGGCCTTTGTATTTCCGGACTCATTATCAAAGTGTGGCATGACGGCGAGTGTTACTCTTGCGAGTAACACGAACCTCCAAGCACTATAATGAAACCATGTACGAAATACCCGTACGTGCCGACTCTCGTATGTTATACTAGCCCGATTGATCCCCTCTCGGTGTGTTATACTAGCCCGATTGAGCATCCGGACCACCAGTGTCGGTCGAGGATATGATCGATCGCAGTCATCCAACTCCATAAGCATGATTGGATGACCCCAGATCAATTCCATCACCCCTGCGAGTTTTGAATACCCACGGCCGACCCCGCATGGTCGGTCATCAGCCTAACTTGCCAAGAAAACCGTTCATACCAAGCATTATGGACGGAAAACCCTAAATTAGGGTTTGCGGCATATTACATGTGTCGCAAAAGCGTCTCAACCATCCATCTTCGCAGGTATAGATGGAGGGTGTGATGAACTCAAAGGGCCTGAGCATGTCAACACGATCACCGTGGGCCCGCCACACATTTGACCAATCGGTCAAAACCAACCATGGTTGGTCGTGACAAAATTGTCACCCAAACAAGAGATGGCGCATGGCTTTGAAAGCCAAAATTAGGATTTCAAGCCATCACGCCGCGTCCATCTTCTCCAGCACGAATGGAGGGTCACGAGATTAGATTCAGCAAGGGCCATTCATACCGGCATGACCACCGTGGCCCATCTACCTCCTCATGTGTTCCTGGCCAAGGCATATCATGCCTGGTTAATCCAAAACGTGCGTCCAAACTAGCATGGCCACGCCTCCCAAACCATAACCGATCCCGACCACTCAACCGCCTGGACGATTTGGATGGCTCTGTTCACGCCATGGATAATCGTATAGGTGTGAACACCACTTACCACCTACACGGGTATGATCGACCAAGATCAGGCCAAGATGGGTCGTCTTGAAACGCTGCGTGCAACTAGGGATGTCACGCGGTTTCCAACTCCTTTGCGCAATGGATTGCCGCAAGCCGATCTCAACCACTCAATCCTGCCGGTCAAATTGAGTGGCCTAGATCGCGCCTTCATGGGACAAATGAGGTATGGACGTGCACACCGGAATCTTGTCTACACAAAATACACAGTCTGGCCCTCTCCAAATCACTTTCCATGCTCGGTTTCGACCAAGTCAAGAGTGATGCTTGCGCACCTCTTCAAAAACCCTAATATTCATTAACTGGTCAGCAGAGATAGAGTGTCTCAAAGATCATCTCATCCGTCCAACTTCACGGCTTGGTTATACAACCCTGGTCGGGGAGTTATTTGGTCGGTGAGGCGTCATTACCCATCACTTTACCACACCATGATGCAGTACTAAAAATACACATGGTTTTGCACAAGTATCGACTTAATGAATAACGCAGTTATTCAATTCAAGATTACATGCTATCTTTTTGTGGATCCACGATCCACACATTCAATTTTATCAATCATGTCACAAACTGGGGATACATCTTTGGGGTATTGGTCTCGGCGGTTTACAACGTGCAGCGCCATCACAAGAACGTGTTAGGAAGTCATGGACGGTTAGAGATGAACAGGGAAGTGGGCAAGACCGGTGCGTGGTGGCACCAACGCACAACTCCACTACTCCATCACTCCACTTCCCACGAGAGACGTGAATAAGGCTCAATGACTTGTATAAATAGGTTCTCCGCCCTATTTCAAACAAGAAGACAGAACAACACAAGTTCAGACGAGACAGAAAATCAAGTGTTAATACAAAAACGTATTCCAACACCCCGAGCTTGCTTTGCATCAATCACAAGCCTGCTCACCTTTCTCACAAGTCATAAGCAAGCCAACACCTTCACAATCTCAACACCTTCTTCGCTTCCCTCCCTAAGATCAACCCCATCTCCTTCACTTTGCGACCGAAACAAGTCCTTAACTGGCCATTTCTTGGTTTAGCTGACTTGCACAAGATTGATCTCTCGAATCTGCAAGCACTCACCACGCAAGGTATTTGTTTAAGGTTTAGATTCATTCTCATCCACACCCCAAATTACCAAATTCTGCAGAATAGTTTTCACCATAAACAATTGGCGACCACAAAATGGAGATTGATCTACATTAAGAATCGAATTCTCAATTCTTCGGCTTTCGTCTCACAATGTATCCTCACCAGAATCCAACAGTGTTTGGATATCATGGGAAGCATAGCCGAATGTTGGAGGATGTCTTGGCAATCAGCCGAGTATCACCGAAGGCGGGAACGAGACATTTCGCCTTTTGAATGATATAAAGAAAGACAACTACAAGAAGGGTCGATAGGCATCAACTCGAAAGCGCAAGAAACGTTGAATCCTTAGTCGAGAGTCACACCTTTACAAGTGGAGAAGCAAAAGAGCACGCAGTCGAAAACGAATCAAGAAAAGATGGACAACATGGTCCCGAGACAGAGGAAAAGACTTGTCCGGAGTACTACAATGTCTGCAGGATAAAGAAAGGGAGCTGCGACCTATGGAGCCCTCTAGAGGATTTATATCTCAAAACTCTTGGCATTAAGCCCTAAGAATGTCCAATCCGCATTGACCTTCCAACCAATCAAGAAATGCTTGAGGAAGGAGAAATCAATCGGAAATACCCGAATACGAGAGGATGGGAACGTTGAATCCGGTCACTTTCGGCGATGACATTACGACACCTTCCACATCCCTTTACCTAGGCAAGCGATCCGCAGATATGATGGCGCTCTCAAATCTTCCAACCTCATCTCCTATTCCACGTCAAATCCACGAAGAGACATCACAACGCCCCGCTAACGCAGAAAAGCCAGACTCAAGGTACTTACATTTCCACTTCCCAATGAAGAAGATTCTAGAGCTA